>JARPUW010000430.1:0-69061 GCA_030533445.1 Cyprinodon diabolis
CCGATGTCAGGCCCTGTCGGCAGCAGCGGGCACCATCAGCCACTCCGATGTCAGGCTCTGCCGGCAGCAGTAGCCACCATCAGCCACTCCGATGTCAGGCTCTGTCGGCAGCATTAGCCACCATCAGCCACTCCGATGTCAGGCTCTGTCGGCAGCAGCGGGCACCATCAGCCACTCCGATGTCAGGCTCTTTCGGCAGCAGTAGCCACATCAGCCACTCCGATGTCAGGCTCTTTCGTCAACAGTAGCCACATCAGCCACTCCGATGTCAGGCTCTGTCGGCAGCAGCGGGCACCATCAGCCACTCGGATGTCAGGCTCTGTCGGCAGCAGCGGGCACCATCAGCGACTCCGATTTCAGGCTCTGTCGGCAGCAGCAGGCACCATCAGCCACTCCGATGTCAGGCTCTGTCGGCAGCAGCGGGCACCATCGGCCACTCCGATGTCAGGCTCTGTCGGCAGCAGTAGCCACATCAGCCACTCCGATGTCAGGCTCTGTCGGCAGCAGCGGCCACCATCAGCCACTCCGATGTCAGGCTCTGCCGGCAGCAGCAGGCACCATCAGCCACTCCGATGTCAAGCTCTGTCGGCAGCATTAGCCACCATCAGCCACTCTGATGTCAGGCTCTGTCGGCAGCAGCGGGCACCATCAGCCACTCCGATGTCAGGCTCTGTCGGCAGCAGCGGGCACCATCAGCCACTCCGATGTCAGGCTCTGTCGGCAGCAGTAGCCACCATCAGCCACTCCGATGTCAGGCTCTGTCGGCAGCAGCGGGCACCATCAGCCACTCCGATGTCAGGCTCTGTCGGCAGCAGTAGCCACATCAGCCACTCCGATGTCAGGCTCTGTCGGCAGCAGCGGGCACCATCAGCCACTCCGTTGTCAGACTCTGCCGGCAGCAGTAGCCACCATCAGCCACTCCGATGTCAGGCTCTGTCGGCAGCAGCTGGCACAATCAGCCACTCCGATGTCAGGCTCTGCCGTCAGCAGTAGCCAACATCAGCCACTCCGATGTCAGGCTCTGTCGGCAGCAGTAGCCACATCAGCCACTCCGATGTCAGGCTCTGTCGGCAGCAGTAGCCACCATCAGCCACTCCGATGTCAGGCTCTGTCGGCAGCAGCTGGCACAATCAGCCACTCCGATGTCAGGCTCTGCCGTCAGCAGTAGCCAACATCAGCCACTCTGATGTCAGGCTCTGTCGGCAGCAGTAGCCACATCAGCCACTCCGATGTCAGGCTCTGTCGGCAGCAGCGGGCACCATCAGCCACTCCGATGTCAGGCTCTGTCGGCAGCAGTAGCCACATCAGCCATTCCGATGTCAGGCTCTGTCGGCAGCAGCGGGCACCATCAGCCACTCCGATGTCAGGCTCTGTCGGCAGCAGTAGCCACATCAGCCACTCCGATGTCAGGCTCTGTCGGCAGCAGCGGGCACCATCAGCCACTCCGATGTCAGGCTCTGTCGGCAGCAGTAGCCACCATCAGCCACTCCGATGTCAGGCTTTGTCGGCAGCAGCGGGCACCATCAGCCACTCCGATGTCAGGCTCTTTCGGCAGCAGTAGCCACCATCAGCCACTCCGATGTCAGGCTCTGTCGGCAGCAGCGGGCACCATCAGCCACTCCGATGTCAGGCTCTGTCGGCAGCAGTAGCCACATCAGCCACTCCGATGTCAGGCTCTGTCGGCAGCAGCGGGCACCATCAGCTACTCCGATGTCAGGCTCTGTCGGCAGCAGTAGCCACCATCAGCCACTCCGATGTCAGGCTCTGTCTGCAGCAGCGGGCACCATCAGCCACTCCGATGTCAGGCTCTGTCGGCAGCAGCGGGCACCATCAGCCACTCCGATGTCAGGCTCTACCGGCAGCAGTAGCCAACATCAGCCACTCCGATGTCAGGCTCTGTCGTCAGCAGCGGGCACCATCAGCCACTCCGATGTCATGCTCTGTCAACAGCAGCGGGCACCATCAGCCACTCCGATGTCAGGCTCTACCGGCAGCAGTAGCCAACATCAGCCACTCCGATGTCAGGCTCTGTCGGCAGCAGCGGGCACCATCAGCCACTCCGATGTCAGGCTCTGCCTGCAGCAGCGGGCACCATCAGCCACTCGGATGTCAGGCTCTGTCGGCAGCAGTAGCCACATCAGCCACTCCGATGTCAGGCTCTGTCGGCAGCAGTAGCCACATCAGCCACTCCGATGTCAGGCTCTGTCGGCAGCAGCGGGCACCATCAGCCACTCCGATGTCAGGCTCTGCCGGCAGCAGTAGCCACCATCAGCCACTCCGATGTCAGGCTCTGTCGGCAGCAGTGGCCACATCAGCCACTCCGATGTCAGGCTCTGTCAGCAGCAGTAGCCACATCAGCCACTCCGATGTCAGGCTCTGTCGGCAGCAGCGGGCACAATCAGCCACTCCGATGTCAGGCTCTGTCGGCAGCAGCGGGCACCATCAAACACTCCGATGTCAGGCTCTGTCGGCAGCAGTAGCCACATCAGCCACTCCGATGTCAGGCTCTGTCGGCAGCAGCGGGCACCATCAGCCACTCGGATGTCAGGTTCTGTCGGCAGCAGCGGGCACAATCAGCCACTCCGATGTCAGGCTCTGTCGGCAGCAGCGGGCACCATCAGCCACTCCGATGTCAGGCTCTGCCTGCAGCAGCGGGCACCATCAGCCACTCCGATGTCAGGTTCTGTCGGCGGCAGTATACACATCAGCCACTCCGATGTCAGGCTCTGTCGGCAGCAGTAGCCACATCAGCCACTCCGATGTCAGGCTCTGTCGGCAGCAGCGGGCACCATCAGCCACTCCGATGTCAGGCTCTGCCGGCAGCAGTAGCCACCATCAGCCACTCCGATGTCAGGCTCTGTCGGCAGCAGTAGCCACATTAGCCACTCCGATGTCAGGCTCTGTCGGCAGCAGCGGGCACCATCAGCCACTCGGATGTCAGGCTCTGTCGGCAGCAGCGGGCACCATCAGCGACTCCGATTTCAGGCTCTGTCGGCAGCAGCAGGCACCATCAGCCACTCCGATGTCAGGCTCTGTCGGCAGCAGCGGGTACCATCAGCCACTCCGATTTCAGGCTCTGCCGGCAGCAGCAGGCACCATCAGCCACTCCGATGTCAGGCTCTGTCGTCAGCAGCGGGCACCATCAGCCGCTCCGATGTCAGGCTCTGTCCTCAGCAGCGGGCACCATCAGCCACTCCGATGTCAGGCTCTGTCGGCAGCAGTAGCCACATCAGCCACTCTGATTTCAGGCTCTGTCGGCAGCAGCGGGCACCATCAGCCACTCCGATGTCAGGCTCTGTCGGCAGCAGCGGGCACCATCAGCGACTCCGATGTCAGGCTCTGTCGTCAGCAGCGGGCACCATCAGCCACTCCGATGTCAGGCTCTGTCGTCAGCAGCGGGCACCATCAGCCACTCCGATGTCATGCTCTGTCAACAGCAGCGGGCACCATCAGCCACTCCGATGTCAGGCTCTGTCGGCAGCAGCGGGCACCATCAGCCACTCCGATGTCAGGCTCTGCCTGCAGCAGCGGGCACCATCAGCCACTCGGATGTCAGGCTCTGTCGGCAGCAGTAGCCACATCAGCCACTCCGATGTCAGGCTCTGTCGGCAGCAGTAGCCACATCAGCCACTCCGATGTCAGGCTCTGTCGGCAGCAGCGGGCACCATCAGCCACTCCGATGTCAGGCTCTGCCGGCAGCAGTAGCCACCATCAGCCACTCCGATGTCAGGCTCTGTCGGCAGCAGTAGCCACATCAGACACTCCGATGTCAGGCTCTGTCAGCAGCAGCGGGCACCATCAGCCACTCGGATGTCAGGCTCTGTCGGCAGCAGCGGGCACCATCAGCCACTCCGATGTCAGGCTCTGCCGGCAGCAGTAGCCACCATCAGCCACTCCGATGTCAGGCTCTGTCGGCAGCAGTAGCCACATCAGCCACTCCGATTTCAGGCTCTGTCGGCAGAAGCGGGCACCATCATTCACTCCGATGTCAGGCTCTGTCGGCAGCAGTAGCCACATCAGCCACTCCGATGTCAGGCTCTGTCGGCAGCAGCGGGCACCATCAGCCACTCCGATGTCAGGCTCTGTCGGCAGCAGCGGGCACCATCAGCCACTCCGATGTCAGGCTCTGTCGGCAGCAGTAGCCACATCAGCCACTCCGATGTCAGGCTCTGTCGGCAGCAGCGGGCACCATCAGCCACTCCGATGTCAGACTCTGCCGGCAGCAGTAGCCACCATCAGCCACTCCGATGTCAGGCTCTGTCGGCAGCAGCTGGCACAATCAGCCACTCCGATGTCAGGCTCTGCCGTCAGCAGTAGCCAACATCAGCCACTCCGATGTCAGGCTCTGTCGGCAGCAGTAGCCACATCAGCCACTCCGATGTCAGGCTCTGTCGGCAGCAGTAGCCACCATCAGCCACTCCGATGTCAGGCTCTGTCGGCAGCAGCTGGCACAATCAGCCACTCCGATGTCAGGCTCTGCCGTCAGCAGTAGCCAACATCAGCCACTCCGATGTCAGGCTCTGTCGGCAGCAGTAGCCACATCAGCCACTCCGATGTCAGGCTCTGTCGGCAGCAGCGGGCACCATCAGCCACTCGGATGTCAGGCTCTGTCGGCAGCAGCGGGCACCATCAGCGACTCCGATTTCAGGCTCTGTCGGCAGCAGCAGGCACCATCAGCCACTCCGATGTCAGGCTCTGTCGGCAGCAGCGGGCACCATCAGCGACTCCGATTTCAGGCTCTGTCGGCAGCAGCTGGCACAATCAGCCACTCCGATGTCAGGCTCTGTCAGCAGCAGTAGCCACATAAACCACTCCGATGTCAGGCTCTGTCGGCAGCAGCGGGCACCATCAGCCACTCCGATGTCAGGCTCTGTCGGCAGCAGTAGCCACATCCTCCACTCCGATGTCAGGCCCTGTCGGCAGCAGCGGGCACCATCAGCCACTCCGATGTCAGGCTCTGCCGGCAGCAGTAGCCACCATCAGCCACTCCGATGTCAGGCTCTGTCGGCAGCATTAGCCACCATCAGCCACTCCGATGTCAGGCTCTGTCGGCAGCAGCGGGCACCATCAGCCACTCCGATGTCAGGCTCTTTCGGCAGCAGTAGCCACATCAGCCACTCCAATGTCAGGCTCTTTCGTCAACAGTAGCCACATCAGCCACTCCGATGTCAGGCTCTGTCGGCAGCAGCGGGCACCATCAGCCACTCGGATGTCAGGCTCTGTCGGCAGCAGCGGGCACCATCAGCGACTCCGATTTCAGGCTCTGTCGGCAGCAGCAGGCACCATCAGCCACTCCGATGTCAGGCTCTGTCGGCAGCAGCGGGCACCATCGGCCACTCCGATGTCAGGCTCTGTCGGCAGCAGTAGCCACATCAGCCACTCCGATGTCAGGCTCTGTCGGCAGCAGCGGCCACCATCAGCCACTCCGATGTCAGGCTCTGCCGGCAGCAGCAGGCACCATCAGCCACTCCGATGTCAAGCTCTTTCGGCAGCATTAGCCACCATCAGCCACTCTGATGTCAGGCTCTGTCGGCAGCAGCGGGCACCATCAGCCACTCCGATGTCAGGCTCTGTCGGCAGCAGCGGGCACCATCAGCCACTCCGATGTCAGGCTCTGTCGGCAGCAGTAGCCACCATCAGCCACTCCGATGTCAGGCTCTGTCGGCAGCAGCGGGCACCATCAGCCACTCCGATGTCAGGCTCTGTCGGCAGCAGTAGCCACATCAGCCACTCCGATGTCAGGCTCTGTCGGCAGAAGCGGGCACCATCAGCCACTCCGATGTCAGACTCTGCCGGCAGCAGTAGCCACCATCAGCCACTCCGATGTCAGGCTCTGTCGGCAGCAGCTGGCACAATCAGCCACTCCGATGTCAGGCTCTGCCGTCAGCAGTAGCCAACATCAGCCACTCCGATGTCAGGCTCTGTCGGCAGCAGTAGCCACATCAGCCACTCCGATGTCAGGCTCTGTCGGCAGCAGTAGCCACCATCAGCCACTCCGATGTCAGGCTCTGTCGGCAGCAGCTGGCACAATCAGCCACTCCGATGTCAGGCTCTGCCGTCAGCAGTAGCCAACATCAGCCACTCTGATGTCAGGCTCTGTCGGCAGCAGTAGCCACATCAGCCACTCCGATGTCAGGCTCTGTCGGCAGCAGCGGGCACCATCAGCCACTCGGATGTCAGGCTCTGTCGGCAGCAGCGGGCACCATCAGCGACTCCGATTTCAGGCTCTGACGGCAGCAGCAGGCACCATCAGCCACTCCGATGTCAGGCTCTGTCGTCAGCAGCGGGCACCATCAGCCGCTCCGATGTCAGGCTCTGTCGTCAGCAGCGGGCACCATCAGCCACTCCGATGTCAGGCTCTGTCGGCAGCAGTAGCCACATCAGCCACTCCGATGTCAGGCTCTGTCGGCAGCAGCGGGCACCATCAGCCACTCCGATGTCAGGCTCTGTCGGCAGCAGTAGCCACCATCAGCCACTCCGATGTCAGGCTTTGTCGGCAGCAGCGGGCACCATCAGCCACTCCGATGTCAGGCTCTTTCGGCAGCAGTAGCCACCATCAGCCACTCCGATGTCAGGCTCTGTCGGCAGCAGCGGGCACCATCAGCCACTCCGATGTCAGGCTCTGTCGGCAGCAGTAGCCACATCAGCCACTCCGATGTCAGGCTCTGTCGGCAGCAGCGGGCACCATCAGCTACTCCGATGTCAGGCTCTGCTGGCAGCAGTAGCCACCATCAGCCACTCCGATGTCAGGAACTGTTGGCAGCAGCGGGCACCATCAGCCACTCCGATGTCAGGCTCTGTCGGCAGCAGTAGCCACCATCAGCCACTCCGATGTCAGGCTCTGTCTGCAGCAGCGGGCACCATCAGCCACTCCGATGTCAGGCTCTGTCGGCAGCAGCTGGCACCATCAGCCACTCCGATGTCAGGCTCTGTCAGCAGCAGTAGCCACATCATCCACTCCGATGTCAGGCTCTGTCGGCAGCAGTAGCCACATCAGCCACTCCGATGTCAGACTCTGTCGGCAGCAGCTGGCACCATCAGCCACTCCGATGTCAGGCTCTGTCAGCAGCAGAAGCCACCATCAGCCACTCCGATTTCAGGCTCTGTCAGCAGCAGTAGCCACATCAGCCACTCCGATGTCAGGCTCTGTCGGCAGCAGTAGCCACATCATCCACTCCGATGTCAGGCTCTGTCGGCAGCAGTAGCCACCATCAGCCACTCCGATGTCAGGCTCTGCCGGCAGCAGTAGCCACCATCAGCCACTCCGATGTCAGGCTCTGTCTGCAGCAGCGGGCACCATCAGCCACTCCGATGTCAGGCTCTGTCGGCAGCAGCGGGCACCATCAGCCACTCCGATGTCAGGCTCTGCCGGCAGCAGCGGGCACCATCAGCCACTCCGATGTCAGGCTCTGTCGGCAGCAGTAGCCACCATCAGCCACTCCGATGTCAGGCTCTGTCGGCAGCAGCGGGCACCATCAGCCACTCCGATGTCAGGCTCTGCCGGCAGCAGCGGGCACCATCAGCCACTCCGATGTCAGGCTCTGTCGGCAGCAGTGGGCACCATCAGCCACTCCGATGTCAGGCTCTGCCGGCAGCAGCGGGCACCATCAGCCACTCCGATGTCAGGCTCTGTCAACAGCAGCGGGCACAATCAGCCACTCGGATGTCAGGCTCTGTCGGCAGCAGTAGCCACCATCAGCCACTCCGATGTCAGGCTCTGTCGGCAGCAGTAGCCACCATCAGCCACTCCGATGTCAGGCTCTGCCGGCAGCAGCGGGCACCATCAGCCACTCCGATGTCAGGCTCTGCCGGCAGCAGCGGGCACCATCAGCCACTCCGATGTCAAGCTCTGTCGGCAGCAGCGGGCACCATCAGCCACTCCGATGTCAGGCTCTGTCAGCAGCAGTAGCCACCATCAGCCACTCCGATGTCAGGCTCTGTCGGCAGCAGCGGGCACCATCAGCCACTCCGATGTCAGGCTCTGTCGGCAGCAGTAGCCACATCAGCCACTCCGATGTCAGGCTCTGTCGGCAGCAGCGGGCACCATCAGCCACTCCGATGTCAGGCTCTGCCGGCAGCAGTAGCCACGATCAGCCACTCCGATGTCAGGCTCTGTCGGCAGCAGCTGGCACCATCAGCCACTCCGATGTCAGGCTCTGTCGGCAGCAGTAGCCACATCAGCCACTCCGATATCAGGCTCTGTCGGCAGCAGCGGGCACCATCAGCCACTCCGATGTCAGGCTCTGTCGGCAGCAGTAGCCACATCATCCACTCCGATGTCAGGCCCTGTCGGCAGCAGCGGGCACCATCAGCCACTCCGATGTCAGGCTCTGCCGGCAGCAGTAGCCACCATCAGCCACTCCGATGTCAGGCTCTGTCGGCAGCAGTAGCCACCATCAGCCACTCCGATGTCAGGCTCTGTCGGCAGCAGCGGGCACCATCAGCCACTCCGATGTCAGGCTCTTTCGGCAGCAGTAGCCACATCAGCCACTCCGATGTCAGGCTCTGTCGGCAGCAGCGGGCACCATCAGCCACTCCGATGTCAGGCTCTGTGGTAGCAGCGGGCACCATCAGCCACTCCGATGTCAGGCTCTGACGGCAGCAGCGGGCACCATCAGCCACACCGATGTCAGGCTCTGTCGGCAGCAGTGGCCACATCAGCCACTCAGATGTCAGGCTCTGTCGGCAGCAGCGGGCACCATCAGCCACTCGGATGTCAGGCTCTGTCGGCAGCATTAGCCACCATCAGCCACTCCAATGTCAGGCTCTGTCGGCAGCAGCGGGCACCATCAGCCACTCCGATGTCAGGCTCTGTCGGCAGCAGTAGCCACATCAGCCACTCCGATGTCAGGCTCTGTCGGCAGCAGCGGGCACCATCAGCCACTCCGATGTCAGGCTCTGCCGGCAGCAGTAGCCACCATCAGCCACTCCGATGTCAGGCTCTGTCGGCAGCAGTAGCCACCATCAGCCACTCCGATGTCAGGCTCTGTCGGCAGCAGCGGGCACCATCAGCCACTCTGATGTCAGGCTCTTTCGGCAGCAGTAGCCACATCAGCCACTCCGATGTCAGGCTCTGTCGGCAGCAGTAGCCACCATCAGCCACTCCGATGTCAGGCTCTGTCGGCAGCAGCGGGCACCATCAGCCACTCCGATGTCAGGCTCTGTGGTAGCAGCGGGCACCATCAGCCACTCCGATGTCAGGCTCTGACGGCAGCAGCGGGCACCATCAGCCACTCCGATGTCAGGCTCTGTCGGCAGCAGTGGCCACATCAGCCACTCCGATGTCAGGCTCTGTCGGCAGCAGTAGCCACCATCAGCCACTCCGATGTCAGGCTCTGTCGGCAGGAGCGGGCACCATCAGCCACTCCGATGTCAGGCTCTGCCGGCAGCAGCGGGCACCATTAGCCACTCCGATGTCAGGCTCTGACGGCAGCAGCGGGCACCATCAGCCACTCCGATGTCAGGCTCTGTCGGCAGCAGTGGCCACATCAGCCACTCCGATGTCAGGCTCTGTCGGCAGCAGTAGCCACCATCAGCCACTCCGATGTCAGGCTCTGTCGGCAGCAGCGGGCACCATCAGCCACTCCGATGTCAGGCTCTGCCGGCAGCAGCGGGCACCATTAGCCACTCCGATGTCAGGCTCTGTCGGCAGCAGTAGCCACCATCAGCCACTCCGATGTCAGGCTGTGCCGGCAGCAGCGGGCACCATCAGCCACTCCGATGTCAGGCTGTGCCGGCAGCAGCGGGCACCATCAGCCACTCCGATGTCAAGCTCTGTCGGCAGCAGTGGGCACCATCAGCCACTCCGATGTCAGGCTCTGTCGGCAGCAGTAGTCACCATCAGCCACTCCGATGTCAGGCTCTGTCAACAGCAGCGGGCACCATCAGCCACTCGGATGTCAGGCTCTGTCGGCAGCAGCGGGCACCATCAGCCACTCGGATGTCAGGCTCTGTCAACAGCAGCGGGCACCATCAGCCACTCGGATGTCAGGCTCTGTCGGCAGCAGTAGTCACCATCAGCCACTCCGATGTCAGGCTCTGTCGGCAGCAGTAGCCACCATCAGCCACTCCGATGTCAGGCTCTGTCGGCAGCAGCGGGCACCATCAGCCACTCCGATGTCAGGCTCTGTCGGCAGCAGTAGCCACATCAGCCACTCGGATGTCAGGCTCTGTCGGCAGCAGCGGGCACCATCAGCCACTCCGATGTCAGACTCTGCCGGCAGCAGTAGCCACCATCAGCCACTCCGATGTCAGGCTCTGTCGGCAGCAGCTGGCACAATCAGCCACTCCGATGTCAGGCTCTGCCGTCAGCAGTAGCCAACATCAGCCACTCCGATGTCAGGCTCTGTCGGCAGCAGTAGCCACATCAGCCACTCCGATGTCAGGCTCTGTCGGCAGCAGTAGCCACCATCAGCCACTCCGATGTCAGGCTCTGTCGGCAGCAGCTGGCACAATCAGCCACTCCGATGTCAGGCTCTGCCGTCAGCAGTAGCCAACATCAGCCACTCTGATGTCAGGCTCTGTCGGCAGCAGTAGCCACATCAGCCACTCCGATGTCAGGCTCTGTCGGCAGCAGCGGGCACCATCAGCCACTCGGATGTCAGGCTCTGTCGGCAGCAGCGGGCACCATCAGCGACTCCGATTTCAGGCTCTGTCGGCAGCAGCAGGCACCATCAGCCACTCCGATGTCAGGCTCTGTCGTCAGCAGCGGGCACCATCAGCCGCTCCGATGTCAGGCTCTGTCGTCAGCAGCGGGCACCATCAGCCACTCCGATGTCAGGCTCTGTCGGCAGCAGCTGGCACCATCAGCCACTCCGATGTCAGGCTCTGTCAGCAGCAGTAGCCACATCATCCACTCCGATGTCAGGCTCTGTCGGCAGCAGTAGCCACATCATCCACTCCGATGTCAGGCTCTGTCGGCAGCAGTAGCCACATCAGCCACTCCGATGTCAGACTCTGTCGGCAGCAGCTGGCACCATCAGCCACTCCGATGTCAGGCTCTGTCAGCAGCAGAAGCCACCATCAGCCACTCCGATTTCAGGCT
This sequence comes from Cyprinodon diabolis, assembly GCA_030533445.1. Lineage (NCBI taxonomy): Eukaryota > Metazoa > Chordata > Actinopteri > Cyprinodontiformes > Cyprinodontidae > Cyprinodon > Cyprinodon diabolis. Next base: position 11,045 of record JARPUW010000430.1, read on the forward strand.
CTGTCAGCAGCAGTGGCCACATCAGCCACTCCGATGTCAGGCTCTGTCGGCAGCAGTAGCCACATCATCCACTCCGATGTCAGGCTCTGTCGGCAGCAGTAGCCACCATCAGCCACTCCGATGTCAGGCTCTGCCGGCAGCAGTAGCCACCATCAGCCACTCCGATGTCAGGCTCTGTCTGCAGCAGCGGGCACCATCAGCCACTCCGATGTCAGGCTCTGTCGGCAGCAGCGGGCACCATCAGCCACTCCGATGTCAGGCTCTGCCGGCAGCAGCGGGCACCATCAGCCACTCCGATGTCAGGCTCTGTCGGCAGCAGTAGCCACCATCAGCCACTCCGATGTCAGGCTCTGTCGGCAGCAGTAGCCACCATCAGCCACTCCGATGTCAGGCTCTGCCGGCAGCAGCGGGCACCATCAGCCACTCCGATGTCAGGCTCTGCCGGCAGCAGCGGGCACCATCAGCCACTCCGATGTCAAGCTCTGTCGGCAGCAGCGGGCACCATCAGCCACTCCGATGTCAAGCTCTGTCGGCAGCAGCGGGCACCATCAGCCACTCCGATGTCAGGCTCTGTCAGCAGCAGTAGCCACCATCAGCCACTCCGATGTCAGGCTCTGTCGGCAGCAGCGGGCACCATCAGCCACTCCGATGTCAGGCTCTGCCGGCAGCAGTAGCCACCATCAGCCACTCCGATGTCAGGCTCTGTCGGCAGCAGCTGGCACCATCAGCCACTCCGATGTCAGGCTCTGTCAGCAGCAGTAGCCACATCAGCCACTCCGATATCAGGCTCTGTCGGCAGCAGCGGGCACCATCAGCCACTCCGATGTCAGGCTCTGTCGGCAGCAGTAGCCACATCATCCACTCCGATGTCAGGCCCTGTCGGCAGCAGCGGGCACCATCAGCCACTCCGATGTCAGGCTCTGCCGGCAGCAGTAGCCACCATCAGCCACTCCGATGTCAGGCTCTGTCGGCAGCAGTAGCCACCATCAGCCACTCCGATGTCAGGCTCTGTCGGCAGCAGCGGGCACCATCAGCCACTCCGATGTCAGGCTCTGTCGGCAGCAGTAGCCACATCAGCCACTCCGATGTCAGGCTCTGTCGGCAGAAGCGGGCACCATCAGCCACTCCGATGTCAGACTCTGCCGGCAGCAGTAGCCACCATCAGCCACTCCGATGTCAGGCTCTGTCGGCAGCAGCTGGCACAATCAGCCACTCCGATGTCAGGCTCTGCCGTCAGCAGTAGCCAACATCAGCCACTCCGATGTCAGGCTCTGTCGGCAGCAGTAGCCACATCAGCCACTCCGATGTCAGGCTCTGTCGGCAGCAGTAGCCACCATCAGCCACTCCGATGTCAGGCTCTGTCGGCAGCAGCTGGCACAATCAGCCACTCCGATGTCAGGCTCTGCCGTCAGCAGTAGCCAACATCAGCCACTCTGATGTCAGGCTCTGTCGGCAGCAGTAGCCACATCAGCCACTCCGATGTCAGGCTCTGTCGGCAGCAGCGGGCACCATCAGCCACTCGGATGTCAGGCTCTGTCGGCAGCAGCGGGCACCATCAGCGACTCCGATTTCAGGCTCTGACGGCAGCAGCAGGCACCATCAGCCACTCCGATGTCAGGCTCTGTCGTCAGCAGCGGGCACCATCAGCCGCTCCGATGTCAGGCTCTGTCGTCAGCAGCGGGCACCATCAGCCACTCCGATGTCAGGCTCTGTCGGCAGCAGTAGCCACATCAGCCACTCCGATGTCAGGCTCTGTCGGCAGCAGCGGGCACCATCAGCCACTCCGATGTCAGGCTCTGTCGGCAGCAGTAGCCACCATCAGCCACTCCGATGTCAGGCTTTGTCGGCAGCAGCGGGCACCATCAGCCACTCCGATGTCAGGCTCTTTCGGCAGCAGTAGCCACCATCAGCCACTCCGATGTCAGGCTCTGTCGGCAGCAGCGGGCACCATCAGCCACTCCGATGTCAGGCTCTGTCGGCAGCAGTAGCCACATCAGCCACTCCGATGTCAGGCTCTGTCGGCAGCAGCGGGCACCATCAGCTACTCCGATGTCAGGCTCTGCTGGCAGCAGTAGCCACCATCAGCCACTCCGATGTCAGGAACTGTCGGCAGCAGCGGGCACCATCAGCCACTCCGATGTCAGGCTCTGTCGGCAGCAGTAGCCACCATCAGCCACTCCGATGTCAGGCTCTGTCTGCAGCAGCGGGCACCATCAGCCACTCCGATGTCAGGCTCTGTCGGCAGCAGCTGGCACCATCAGCCACTCCGATGTCAGGCTCTGTCAGCAGCAGTAGCCACATCATCCACTCCGATGTCAGGCTCTGTCGGCAGCAGTAGCCACATCAGCCACTCCGATGTCAGACTCTGTCGGCAGCAGCTGGCACCATCAGCCACTCCGATGTCAGGCTCTGTCAGCAGCAGAAGCCACCATCAGCCACTCCGATTTCAGGCTCTGTCAGCAGCAGTAGCCACATCAGCCACTCCGATGTCAGGCTCTGTCGGCAGCAGTAGCCACATCATCCACTCCGATGTCAGGCTCTGTCGGCAGCAGTAGCCACCATCAGCCACTCCGATGTCAGGCTCTGCCGGCAGCAGTAGCCACCATCAGCCACTCCGATGTCAGGCTCTGTCTGCAGCAGCGGGCACCATCAGCCACTCCGATGTCAGGCTCTGTCGGCAGCAGCGGGCACCATCAGCCACTCCGATGTCAGGCTCTGCCGGCAGCAGCGGGCACCATCAGCCACTCCGATGTCAGGCTCTGTCGGCAGCAGTAGCCACCATCAGCCACTCCGATGTCAGGCTCTGTCGGCAGCAGCGGGCACCATCAGCCACTCCGATGTCAGGCTCTGCCGGCAGCAGCGGGCACCATCAGCCACTCCGATGTCAGGCTCTGTCGGCAGCAGTGGGCACCATCAGCCACTCCGATGTCAGGCTCTGCCGGCAGCAGCGGGCACCATCAGCCACTCCGATGTCAGGCTCTGTCAACAGCAGCGGGCACAATCAGCCACTCGGATGTCAGGCTCTGTCGGCAGCAGTAGCCACCATCAGCCACTCCGATGTCAGGCTCTGTCGGCAGCAGTAGCCACCATCAGCCACTCCGATGTCAGGCTCTGCCGGCAGCAGCGGGCACCATCAGCCACTCCGATGTCAGGCTCTGCCGGCAGCAGCGGGCACCATCAGCCACTCCGATGTCAAGCTCTGTCGGCAGCAGCGGGCACCATCAGCCACTCCGATGTCAAGCTCTGTCGGCAGCAGCGGGCACCATCAGCCACTCCGATGTCAGGCTCTGTCAGCAGCAGTAGCCACCATCAGCCACTCCGATGTCAGGCTCTGTCGGCAGCAGCGGGCACCATCAGCCACTCCGATGTCAGGCTCTGTCGGCAGCAGTAGCCACATCAGCCACTCCGATGTCAGGCTCTGTCGGCAGCAGCGGGCACCATCAGCCACTCCGATGTCAGGCTCTGCCGGCAGCAGTAGCCACGATCAGCCACTCCGATGTCAGGCTCTGTCGGCAGCAGCTGGCACCATCAGCCACTCCGATGTCAGGCTCTGTCAGCAGCAGTAGCCACATCAGCCACTCCGATGTCAGGCTCTGTCGGCAGCAGCGGGCACCATCAGCCACTCCGATGTCAGGCTCTGTCGGCAGCAGTAGCCACATCATCCACTCCGATGTCAGGCCCTGTCGGCAGCAGCGGGCACCATCAGCCACTCCGATGTCAGGCTCTGCCGGCAGCAGTAGCCACCATCAGCCACTCCGATGTCAGGCTCTGTCGGCAGCAGTAGCCACCATCAGCCACTCCGATGTCAGGCTCTGTCGGCAGCAGCGGGCACCATCAGCCACTCCGATGTCAGGCTCTTTCGGCAGCAGTAGCCACATCAGCCACTCCGATGTCAGGCTCTGTCGGCAGCAGCGGGCACCATCAGCCACTCCGATGTCAGGCTCTGTGGTAGCAGCGGGCACCATCAGCCACTCCGATGTCAGGCTCTGACGGCAGCAGCGGGCACCATCAGCCACACCGATGTCAGGCTCTGTCGGCAGCAGTGGCCACATCAGCCACTCAGATGTCAGGCTCTGTCGGCAGCAGCGGGCACCATCAGCCACTCGGATGTCAGGCTCTGTCGGCAGCATTAGCCACCATCAGCCACTCCAATGTCAGGCTCTGTCGGCAGCAGCGGGCACCATCAGCCACTCCGATGTCAGGCTCTTTCGGCAGCAGTAGCCACATCAGCCACTCCGATGTCAGGCTCTGTCGGCAGCAGCGGGCACCATCAGCCACTCCGATGTCAGGCTCTGTGGTAGCAGCGGGCACCATCAGCCACTCCGATGTCAGGCTCTGTCGGCAGCAGCGGGCACCATCAGCCACTCCGATGTCAGGCTCTGCCGGCAGCAGTAGCCACCATCAGCCACTCCGATGTCAGGCTCTGTCGGCAGCAGTAGCCACCATCAGCCACTCCGATGTCAGGCTCTGTCGGCAGCAGCGGGCACCATCAGCCACTCTGATGTCAGGCTCTTTCGGCAGCAGTAGCCACATCAGCCACTCCGATGTCAGGCTCTGTCGGCAGCAGTAGCCACCATCAGCCACTCCGATGTCAGGCTCTGTCGGCAGCAGCGGGCACCATCAGCCACTCCGATGTCAGGCTCTGTGGTAGCAGCGGGCACCATCAGCCACTCCGATGTCAGGCTCTGACGGCAGCAGCGGGCACCATCAGCCACTCCGATGTCAGGCTCTGTCGGCAGCAGTGGCCACATCAGCCACTCCGATGTCAGGCTCTGTCGGCAGCAGTAGCCACCATCAGCCACTCCGATGTCAGGCTCTGTCGGCAGGAGCGGGCACCATCAGCCACTCCGATGTCAGGCTCTGCCGGCAGCAGCGGGCACCATTAGCCACTCCGATGTCAGGCTCTGACGGCAGCAGCGGGCACCATCAGCCACTCCGATGTCAGGCTCTGTCGGCAGCAGTGGCCACATCAGCCACTCCGATGTCAGGCTCTGTCGGCAGCAGTAGCCACCATCAGCCACTCCGATGTCAGGCTCTGTCGGCAGCAGCGGGCACCATCAGCCACTCCGATGTCAGGCTCTGCCGGCAGCAGCGGGCACCATTAGCCACTCCGATGTCAGGCTCTGTCGGCAGCAGTAGCCACCATCAGCCACTCCGATGTCAGGCTGTGCCGGCAGCAGCGGGCACCATCAGCCACTCCGATGTCAGGCTGTGCCGGCAGCAGCGGGCACCATCAGCCACTCCGATGTCAAGCTCTGTCGGCAGCAGTGGGCACCATCAGCCACTCCGATGTCAGGCTCTGTCGGCAGCAGTAGTCACCATCAGCCACTCCGATGTCAGGCTCTGTCAACAGCAGCGGGCACCATCAGCCACTCGGATGTCAGGCTCTGTCGGCAGCAGCGGGCACCATCAGCCACTCGGATGTCAGGCTCTGTCAACAGCAGCGGGCACCATCAGCCACTCGGATGTCAGGCTCTGTCGGCAGCAGTAGTCACCATCAGCCACTCCGATGTCAGGCTCTGTCGGCAGCAGTAGCCACCATCAGCCACTCCGATGTCAGGCTCTGTCGGCAGCAGCGGGCACCATCAGCCACTCCGATGTCAGGCTCTGTCGGCAGCAGTAGCCACATCAGCCACTCGGATGTCAGGCTCTGTCGGCAGCAGCGGGCACCATCAGCCACTCCGATGTCAGACTCTGCCGGCAGCAGTAGCCACCATCAGCCACTCCGATGTCAGGCTCTGTCGGCAGCAGCTGGCACAATCAGCCACTCCGATGTCAGGCTCTGCCGTCAGCAGTAGCCAACATCAGCCACTCCGATGTCAGGCTCTGTCGGCAGCAGTAGCCACATCAGCCACTCCGATGTCAGGCTCTGTCGGCAGCAGTAGCCACCATCAGCCACTCCGATGTCAGGCTCTGTCGGCAGCAGCTGGCACAATCAGCCACTCCGATGTCAGGCTCTGCCGTCAGCAGTAGCCAACATCAGCCACTCTGATGTCAGGCTCTGTCGGCAGCAGTAGCCACATCAGCCACTCCGATGTCAGGCTCTGTCGGCAGCAGCGGGCACCATCAGCCACTCGGATGTCAGGCTCTGTCGGCAGCAGCGGGCACCATCAGCGACTCCGATTTCAGGCTCTGTCGGCAGCAGCAGGCACCATCAGCCACTCCGATGTCAGGCTCTGTCGTCAGCAGCGGGCACCATCAGCCGCTCCGATGTCAGGCTCTGTCGTCAGCAGCGGGCACCATCAGCCACTCCGATGTCAGGCTCTGTCGGCAGCAGCTGGCACCATCAGCCAGTCCGATGTCAGGCTCTGTCAGCAGCAGTAGCCACATCATCCACTCCGATGTCAGGCTCTGTCGGCAGCAGTAGCCACATCATCCACTCCGATGTCAGGCTCTGTCGGCAGCAGTAGCCACATCAGCCACTCCGATGTCAGACTCTGTCGGCAGCAGCTGGCACCATCAGCCACTCCGATGTCAGGCTCTGTCAGCAGCAGAAGCCACCATCAGCCACTCCGATTTCAGGCTCTGTCAGCAGCAGTGGCCACATCAGCCACTCCGATGTCAGGCTCTGTCGGCAGCAGTAGCCACATCATCCACTCCGATGTCAGGCTCTGTCGGCAGCAGTAGCCACCATCAGCCACTCCGATGTCAGGCTCTGCCGGCAGCAGTAGCCACCATCAGCCACTCCGATGTCAGGCTCTGTCTGCAGCAGCGGGCACCATCAGCCACTCCGATGTCAGGCTCTGTCGGCAGCAGCGGGCACCATCAGCCACTCCGATGTCAGGCTCTGCCGGCAGCAGCGGGCACCATCAGCCACTCCGATGTCAGGCTCTGTCGGCAGCAGTAGCCACCATCAGCCACTCCGATGTCAGGCTCTGTCGGCAGCAGTAGCCACCATCAGCCACTCCGATGTCAGGCTCTGCCGGCAGCAGCGGGCACCATCAGCCACTCCGATGTCAGGCTCTGCCGGCAGCAGCGGGCACCATCAGCCACTCCGATGTCAAGCTCTGTCGGCAGCAGCGGGCACCATCAGCCACTCCGATGTCAAGCTCTGTCGGCAGCAGCGGGCACCATCAGCCACTCCGATGTCAGGCTCTGTCAGCAGCAGTAGCCACCATCAGCCACTCCGATGTCAGGCTCTGTCGGCAGCAGCGGGCACCATCAGCCACTCCGATGTCAGGCTCTGCCGGCAGCAGTAGCCACCATCAGCCACTCCGATGTCAGGCTCTGTCGGCAGCAGCTGGCACCATCAGCCACTCCGATGTCAGGCTCTGTCAGCAGCAGTAGCCACATCAGCCACTCCGATATCAGGCTCTGTCGGCAGCAGCGGGCACCATCAGCCACTCCGATGTCAGGCTCTGTCGGCAGCAGTAGCCACATCATCCACTCCGATGTCAGGCCCTGTCGGCAGCAGCGGGCACCATCAGCCACTCCGATGTCAGGCTCTGCCGGCAGCAGTAGCCACCATCAGCCACTCCGATGTCAGGCTCTGTCGGCAGCAGTAGCCACCATCAGCCACTCCGATGTCAGGCTCTGTCGGCAGCAGCGGGCACCATCAGCCACTCCGATGTCAGGCTCTGTCGGCAGCAGCGGGCACCATCAGCCACTCCGATGTCAGGCTCTGTGGTAGCAGCGGGCACCATCAGCCACTCCGATGTCAGGCTCTGACGGCAGCAGCGGGCACCATCAGCCACACCGATGTCAGGCTCTGTCGGCAGCAGTGGCCACATCAGCCACTCGGATGTCAGGCTCTGTCGGCAGCAGCGGGCACCATCATTCACTCGGATGTCAGGCTCTGTCGGCAGCAGTAGCCACCATCAGCCACTCCGATGTCAGGCTCTGTCGGCAGCAGTAGCCACCATCAGCCACTCCGATGTCAGGCTCTGTGGTAGCAGCGGGCACCATCAGCCACTCCGATGTCAGGCTCTGACGGCAGCAGCGGGCACCATCAGCCACACCGATGTCAGGCTCTGTCGGCAGCAGTGGCCACATCAGCCACTCGGATGTCAGGCTCTGTCGGCAGCAGCGGGCACCATCATTCACTCGGATGTCAGGCTCTGTCGGCAGCAGTAGCCACCATCAGCCACTCCGATGTCAGGCTCTGTCGGCAGCAGTAGCCACCATCAGCCACTCCGATGTCAGGCTCTGCCGGCAGCAGCGGGCACCATCAGCCACTCCGATGTCAGGCTCTGCCGGCAGCAGCGGGCACCATCAGCCACTCCGATGTCAAGCTCTGTCGGCAGCAGCGGGCACCATCAGCCACTCCGATGTCAGGCTCTGTCGGCAGCATTAGCCACCATCAGCCACTCCAATGTCAGGCTCTGTCGGCAGCAGCGGGCACCATCAGCCACTCCGATGTCAGGCTCTGTCGGCAGCAGTAGCCACATAAGCCACTCCGATGTCAGGCTCTGTCGGCAGCAGCGGGCACCATCAGCCACTCCGATGTCAGGCTCTGCCGGCAGCAGTAGCCACCATCAGCCACTCCGATGTCAGGCTCTGTCGGCAGCAGTGGCCACCATCAGCCACTCCGATGTCAGGCTCTGTCGGCAGCAGTGGCCACATCAGCCACTCGGATGTCAGGCTCTGTCGGCAGCAGCGGGCACCATCAGCCACTCGGATGTCAGGCTCTGTCGGCAGCAGTAGCCACCATCAGCCACTCCGATGTCAGGCTCTGTCGGCAGCAGTAGCCACCATCAGCCACTCCGATGTCAGGCTCTGCCGGCAGCAGCGGGCACCATCAGCCACTCCGATGTCAGGCTCTGCCGGCAGCAGCGGGCACCATCAGCCACTCCGATGTCAGGCTCTGTCGGCAGCAGTAGCCACATCATCCACTCCGATGTCAGGCTCTGTCGGCAGCAGTAGCCACCATCAGCCACTCCGATGTCAGGCTCTGCCGGCAGCAGTAGCCACCATCAGCCACTCCGATGTCAGGCTCTGTCTGCAGCAGCGGGCACCATCAGCCACTCCGATGTCAGGCTCTGTCGGCAGCAGCGGGCACCATCAGCCACTCCGATGTCAGGCTCTGCCGGCAGCAGCGGGCACCATCAGCCACTCCGATGTCAGGCTCTGTCGGCAGCAGTAGCCACCATCAGCCACTCCGATGTCAGGCTCTGTCGGCAGCAGTAGCCACCATCAGCCACTCCGATGTCAGGCTCTGCCGGCAGCAGCGGGCACCATCAGCCACTCCGATGTCAGGCTCTGCCGGCAGCAGCGGGCACCATCAGCCACTCCGATGTCAAGCTCTGTCGGCAGCAGCGGGCACCATCAGCCACTCCGATGTCAAGCTCTGTCGGCAGCAGCGGGCACCATCAGCCACTCCGATGTCAGGCTCTGTCAGCAGCAGTAGCCACCATCAGCCACTCCGATGTCAGGCTCTGTCGGCAGCAGCGGGCACCATCAGCCACTCCGATGTCAGGCTCTGCCGGCAGCAGTAGCCACCATCAGCCACTCCGATGTCAGGCTCTGTCGGCAGCAGCTGGCACCATCAGCCACTCCGATGTCAGGCTCTGTCAGCAGCAGTAGCCACATCAGCCACTCCGATATCAGGCTCTGTCGGCAGCAGCGGGCACCATCAGCCACTCCGATGTCAGGCTCTGTCGGCAGCAGTAGCCACATCATCCACTCCGATGTCAGGCCCTGTCGGCAGCAGCGGGCACCATCAGCCACTCCGATGTCAGGCTCTGCCGGCAGCAGTAGCCACCATCAGCCACTCCGATGTCAGGCTCTGTCTGCAGCAGCGGGCACCATCAGCCACTCCGATGTCAGGCTCTGTCGGCAGCAGCGGGCACCATCAGCCACTCCGATGTCAGGCTCTGCCGGCAGCAGCGGGCACCATCAGCCACTCCGATGTCAGGCTCTGTCGGCAGCAGTAGCCACCATCAGCCACTCCGATGTCAGGCTCTGTCGGCAGCAGTAGCCACCATCAGCCACTCCGATGTCAGGCTCTGCCGGCAGCAGCGGGCACCATCAGCCACTCCGATGTCAGGCTCTGCCGGCAGCAGCGGGCACCATCAGCCACTCCGATGTCAAGCTCTGTCGGCAGCAGCGGGCACCATCAGCCACTCCGATGTCAAGCTCTGTCGGCAGCAGCGGGCACCATCAGCCACTCCGATGTCAGGCTCTGTCAGCAGCAGTAGCCACCATCAGCCACTCCGATGTCAGGCTCTGTCGGCAGCAGCGGGCACCATCAGCCACTCCGATGTCAGGCTCTGCCGGCAGCAGTAGCCACCATCAGCCACTCCGATGTCAGGCTCTGTCGGCAGCAGCTGGCACCATCAGCCACTCCGATGTCAGGCTCTGTCAGCAGCAGTAGCCACATCAGCCACTCCGATATCAGGCTCTGTCGGCAGCAGCGGGCACCATCAGCCACTCCGATGTCAGGCTCTGTCGGCAGCAGTAGCCACATCATCCACTCCGATGTCAGGCCCTGTCGGCAGCAGCGGGCACCATCAGCCACTCCGATGTCAGGCTCTGCCGGCAGCAGTAGCCACCATCAGCCACTCCGATGTCAGGCTCTGTCGGCAGCAGTAGCCACCATCAGCCACTCCGATGTCAGGCTCTGTCGGCAGCAGCGGGCACCATCAGCCACTCCGATGTCAGGCTCTTTCGGCAGCAGTAGCCACATCAGCCACTCCGATGTCAGGCTCTGTCGGCAGCAGCGGGCACCATCAGCCACTCCGATGTCAGGCTCTGTGGTAGCAGCGGGCACCATCAGCCACTCCGATGTCAGGCTCTGACGGCAGCAGCGGGCACCATCAGCCACACCGATGTCAGGCTCTGTCGGCAGCAGTGGCCACATCAGCCACTCGGATGTCAGGCTCTGTCGGCAGCAGCGGGCACCATCATTCACTCGGATGTCAGGCTCTGTCGGCAGCAGTAGCCACCATCAGCCACTCCGATGTCAGGCTCTGTCGGCAGCAGTAGCCACCATCAGCCACTCCGATGTCAGGCTCTGCCGGCAGCAGCGGGCACCATCAGCCACTCCGATGTCAGGCTCTGCCGGCAGCAGCGGGCACCATCAGCCACTCCGATGTCAAGCTCTGTCGGCAGCAGCGGGCACCATCAGCCACTCCGATGTCAGGCTCTGTCGGCAGCATTAGCCACCATCAGCCACTCCAATGTCAGGCTCTGTCGGCAGCAGCGGGCACCATCAGCCACTCCGATGTCAGGCTCTGTCGGCAGCAGTAGCCACATAAGCCACTCCGATGTCAGGCTCTGTCGGCAGCAGCGGGCACCATCAGCCACTCCGATGTCAGGCTCTGCCGGCAGCAGTAGCCACCATCAGCCACTCCGATGTCAGGCTCTGTCGGCAGCAGTGGCCACCATCAGCCACTCCGATGTCAGGCTCTGTCGGCAGCAGTGGCCACATCAGCCACTCGGATGTCAGGCTCTGTCGGCAGCAGCGGGCACCATCAGCCACTCGGATGTCAGGCTCTGTCGGCAGCAGTAGCCACCATCAGCCACTCCGATGTCAGGCTCTGTCGGCAGCAGTAGCCACCATCAGCCACTCCGATGTCAGGCTCTGCCGGCAGCAGCGGGCACCATCAGCCACTCCGATGTCAGGCTCTGCCGGCAGCAGCGGGCACCATCAGCCACTCCGATGTCAGGCTCTGTCGGCAGCAGTGGGCACCATCAGCCACTCCGATGTCAGGCTCTGCCGGCAGCAGCGGGCACCATCAGCCACTCCGATGTCAGGCTCTGTCAACAGCAGCGGGCACAATCAGCCACTCGGATGTCAGGCTCTGTCGGCAGCAGTGGCCACCATCAGCCACTCCGATGTCAGGCTCTGTCGGCAGCAGTAGCCACCATCAGCCACTCCGATGTCAGGCTCTGCCGGCAGCAGCGGGCACCATCAGCCACTCCGATGTCAGGCTCTGCCGGCAGCAGCGGGCACCATCAGCCACTCCGATGTCAAGCTCTGTCGGCAGCAGCGGGCACCATCAGCCACTCCGATGTCAAGCTCTGTCGGCAGCAGCGGGCACCATCAGCCACTCCGATGTCAGGCTCTGTCAGCAGCAGTAGCCACCATCAGCCACTCCGATGTCAGGCTCTGTCGGCAGCAGCGGGCACCATCAGCCACTCCGATGTCAGGCTCTGCCGGCAGCAGTAGCCACCATCAGCCACTCCGATGTCAGGCTCTGTCGGCAGCAGCTGGCACCATCAGCCACTCCGATGTCAGGCTCTGTCAGCAGCAGTAGCCACATCAGCCACTCCGATATCAGGCTCTGTCGGCAGCAGCGGGCACCATCAGCCACTCCGATGTCAGGCTCTGTCGGCAGCAGTAGCCACATCATCCACTCCGATGTCAGGCCCTGTCGGCAGCAGCGGGCACCATCAGCCACTCCGATGTCAGGCTCTGCCGGCAGCAGTAGCCACCATCAGCCACTCCGATGTCAGGCTCTGTCGGCAGCAGTAGCCACCATCAGCCACTCCGATGTCAGGCTCTGTCGGCAGCAGCGGGCACCATCAGCCACTCCGATGTCAGGCTCTTTCGGCAGCAGTAGCCACATCAGCCACTCCGATGTCAGGCTCTGTCGGCAGCAGCGGGCACCATCAGCCACTCCGATGTCAGGCTCTGTGGTAGCAGCGGGCACCATCAGCCACTCCGATGTCAGGCTCTGACGGCAGCAGCGGGCACCATCAGCCACACCGATGTCAGGCTCTGTCGGCAGCAGTGGCCACATCAGCCACTCGGATGTCAGGCTCTGTCGGCAGCAGCGGGCACCATCAGCCACTCGGATGTCAGGCTCTGTCGGCAGCAGTAGCCACCATCAGCCACTCCGATGTCAGGCTCTGTCGGCAGCAGTAGCCACCATCAGCCACTCCGATGTCAGGCTCTGCCGGCAGCAGCGGGCACCATCAGCCACTCCGATGTCAGGCTCTGCCGGCAGCAGCGGGCACCATCAGCCACTCCGATGTCAAGCTCTGTCGGCAGCAGCGGGCACCATCAGCCACTCCGATGTCAGGCTCTGTCGGCAGCATTAGCCACCATCAGCCACTCCAATGTCAGGCTCTGTCGGCAGCAGCGGGCACCATCAGCCACTCCGATGTCAGGCTCTGTCGGCAGCAGTAGCCACATCAGCCACTCCGATGTCAGGCTCTGTCGGCAGCAGCGGGCACCATCAGCCACTCCGATGTCAGGCTCTGCCGGCAGCAGTAGCCACCATCAGCCACTCCGATGTCAGGCTCTGTCGGCAGCAGTAGCCACCATCAGCCACTCCGATGTCAGGCTCTGTCGGCAGCAGCGGGCACCATCAGCCACTCTGATGTCAGGCTCTTTCGGCAGCAGTAGCCACATCAGCCACTCCGATGTCAGGCTCTGTCGGCAGCAGTAGCCACCATCAGCCACTCCGATGTCAGGCTCTGTCGGCAGCAGCGGGCACCATCAGCCACTCCGATGTCAGGCTCTGTGGTAGCAGCGGTCACCATCAGCCACTCCGATGTCAGGCTCTGACGGCAGCAGCGGGCACCATCAGCCACTCCGATGTCAGGCTCTGTCGGCAGCAGTGGCCACATCAGCCACTCCGATGTCAGGCTCTGTCGGCAGCAGTAGCCACCATCAGCCACTCCGATGTCAGGCTCTGTCGGCAGGAGCGGGCACCATCAGCCACTCCGATGTCAGGCTCTGTCGGCAGCAGCGGGCACCATCAGCCACTCCGATGTCAGGCTCTGCCGGCAGCAGCGGGCACCATTAGCCACTCCGATGTCAGGCTCTGTCGGCAGCAGTAGCCACCATCAGCCACTCCGATGTCAGGCTGTGCCGGCAGCAGCGGGCACCATCAGCCACTCCGATGTCAGGCTGTGCCGGCAGCAGCGGGCACCATCAGCCACTCCGATGTCAAGCTCTGTCGGCAGCAGTGGGCACCATCAGCCACTCCGATGTCAGGCTCTGTCGGCAGCAGTGGTCACCATCAGCCACTCCGATGTCAGGCTCTGTCAACAGCAGCGGGCACCATCAGCCACTCGGATGTCAGGCTCTGTCGGCAGCAGCGGGCACCATCAGCCACTCGGATGTCAGGCTCTGTCAACAGCAGCGGGCACCATCAGCCACTCGGATGTCAGGCTCTGTCGGCAGCAGTAGTCACCATCAGCCACTCCGATGTCAGGCTCTGTCAACAGCAGCGGGCACCATCAGCCACTCGGATGTCAGGCTCTGTCGGAGGCAGCGGGCACCATCAGCCACTCCGATGTCAGGCTCTGTCGGCAGCAGTAGCCACCATCAGCCACTCCGATGTCAGGCTCTGTCGGCAGCAGCGGGCACCATCAGCCACTCCGATGTCAGGCTCTGTCGGCAGCAGTAGCCACCATCAGCCACTCCGATGTCAGGCTCTGTCGGCAGCAGCGGGCACCATCAGCCACTCCGATGTCAGGCTCTGTCGGCAGCAGTAGCCACATCAGCCACTCCAATGTCAGGCTCTGTCGGCAGCAGCGGGCACCATCAGCCACTCCGATGTCAGACTCTGTCGGCAGCAGCTGGCACCATCCGCCACTCCGATGTCAAGCTCTGTCGGCAGCAGCGGGCAATATCAGCCACTCCGATGTCAGGCTCTGTCGGCAGCAGTAGCCACCACCAGCCACTCCGATGTCAGGCTCTGTCGGCAGCAGTAGCCACCATCAGCCACTCGGATGTCAGGCTCTGCCGGCAGCAGCGGGCACCATCAGCGACTCCGATTTCAGGCTTTGTCGGCAGCAGCAGGCACCATCAGCCACTCCGATGTCAGGCTCTGCCGGCAGCAGTAACCACCATCAGCCACTCTGATGTCAGGCTCTGTCGGAAGCAGTAGCCACCATCAGCCACTCCGATGTCAGGCTCTGTCGGCAGCAGCGGGCACCATCAGCCACTCTGATGTCAGGCTCTGTCGGCAGCAGCGGGCACCATCAGCCACTCCGATGTCAGGCTCTGTTAGCAGCAGTGGCCACATCAGCCACTCCGATGTCAGGCTCTGTCAGCAGCAGTAGCCACATCAGCCACTCCGATGTCAGGCTCTGTCAGCAGCAGTGGCCACCATCAGCCACTCCGATGTCAGGCTCTGTCTGCAGCAGCGGGCACCATCAGCCACTCCGATGTCAGGCTCTGTTAGCAGCAGTGGCCACATCAGCCACTCCGATGTCAGGCTCTGTCAGCAGCAGTAGCCACATCAGCCACTCCGATGTCAGGCTCTGTCAGCAGCAGTAGCCACATCAGCCACTCCGATGTCAGGCTCTGTCGGCAGCAGCGGGCACCATCAGCCACTCCGATGTCAGACTCTGTCGGCAGCAGTGGCCACATCAGCCACTCGGATGTCAGGCTCTGCCGGCAGCAGCTGGCAGCATCCGCCACTCCGATGTCAAGCTCTGTCGGCAGCAGCGGGCAATATCAGCCACTCCGATGTCAGGCTCTGTCGGCAGCAGTAGCCACCACCAGCCACTCCGATGTCAGGCTCTGTCGGCAGCAGTGGCCACATCAGCCACTCCGATGTCAGGCTCTGTCGGCAGCAGTGGCCACATCAGCCACTCCGATGTCAGGCTCTGTCGGCAGCAGTAGCCACCATCAGCCACTCCGATGTCAGGCTGTGCCGGCAGCAGCGGGCACCATCAGCCACTCCGATGTCAGGCTGTGCCGGCAGCAGCGGGCACCATCAGCCACTCCGATGTCAAGCTCTGTCGGCAGCAGTGGGCACCATCAGCCACTCCGATGTCAGGCTCTGTCGGCAGCAGTAGTCACCATCAGCCACTCCGATGTCAGGCTCTGTCAACAGCAGCGGGCACCATCAGCCACTCGGATGTCAGGCTCTGTCAACAGCAGCGGGCACCATCAGCCACTCGGATGTCAGGCTCTGTCGGCAGCAGTAGTCACCATCAGCCACTCCGATGTCAGGCTCTGTCAACAGCAGCGGGCACCATCAGCCACTCGGATGTCAGGCTCTGTCGGAGGCAGCGGGCACCATCAGCCACTCCGATGTCAGGCTCTGTCGGCAGCAGTAGCCACCATCAGCCACTCCGATGTCAGGCTCTGTCGGCAGCAGCGGGCACCATCAGCCACTCCGATGTCAGGCTCTGTCGGCAGCAGTAGCCACCATCAGCCACTGCGATGTCAGGCTCTGTCGGCAGCAGCGGGCACCATCAGCCACTCCGATGTCAGGCTCTGTCGGCAGCAGTAGCCACATCAGCCACTCCGATGTCAGGCTCTGTCGGCAGCAGCGGGCACCATCAGCCACTCCGATGTCAGTCTCTGTCGGCAGCAGTGGCCACATCAGCCACTCGGATGTCAGGCTCTGCCGGCAGCAGCTGGCACCATCCGCCACTCCGATGTCAAGCTCTGTCGGCAGCAGCGGGCAATATCAGCCACTCCGATGTCAGGCTCTGTCGGCAGCAGTAGCCACCATCAGCCACTCGGATGTCAGGCTCTGCCGGCAGCAGCGGGCACCATCAGCGACTCCGATTTCAGGCTTTGTCGGCAGCAGCAGGCACCATCAGCCACTCCGATGTCAGGCTCTGCCGGCAGCAGTAACCACCATCAGCCACTCTGATGTCAGGCTCTGTCGGAAGCAGTAGCCACATCAGCCACTCGGATGTCAGGCTCTGTCGGCAGCAGCGGGCACCATCAGCCACTCCGATGTCAGGCTCTGTTAGCAGCAGCGGGCACCATCAGCCACTCCGATGTCAGGCTCTGTTAGCAGCAGTGGCCACATCAGCCACTCCAATGTCAGGCTCTGTCAGCAGCAGTAGCCACATCAGCCACTCCGATGTCAGGCTCTGTCAGCAGCAGTGGCCACCATCAGCCACTCCGATGTCAGGCTCTGTCAGCAGCAGTGGCCACCATCAGCCACTCCGATGTCAGGCTCTGTCGGCAGCAGTAGCCACCATCAGCCACTCCGATGTCAGGGCTCTGTCGGCAGCAGCGGGCACCATCAGCCATTCCGATGTCAGGCTCTGTCGGCAGCGGTAGCCACATCAGCCACTCAGATTTCAGGCTCTGCCGGCAGCAGCAGGCACCATCAGCGACTCCGATGTCAGGCTCTGTCGTCAGCAGCGGGCACCATCAGCCACTCCGATGTCAGGCTCTGTCGTCAGCAGCGGGCACCATCAGCCTCTCCGATGTCATGCTCTGTCAACAGCAGCGGGCACCATCAGCCACTCCGATGTCAGGCTCTGTCGGCAGCAGTAGCCACCATCATCCACTCCGATGTCAGGCTCTGTCGGCAGCAGCGGGCACCATCAGCCACTCCGATGTCAGGCTCTGTCAGCAGCAGTGGCCACATCAGCCACTCCGATGTGAGGCTCTGTCGGCAGCAGCTGGCACCATCAGCCACTCCGATGTCAGGCTCTGTCGGCAGCAGTAGCCACCATCAGCCACTCCGATGTCAGGCTCTGTCGGCAGAAGCGGGCACCATCAGCCACTCCGATGTCAGGCTCTGTCGGCAGCAGTAGCCACATCAGCCACTCCGATGTCAGGCTCTGTCGGCAGCAGTAGCCACATCAGCCACTCCGATGTCAGGCTCTGTCGGCAGCAGTAGCCACCATCAGCCACTCCGATGTCAGGCTCTGTCGGCAGCAGTAGCCACCATCAGCCACTCCGATGTCAGGCTCTGTCGGCAGCAGTAGCCACCATCAGCCATTCCGATGTCAGGCTCTGTCGGCAGCAGTAGCCACATCAGCCACTCCGATTTCAGGCTCTGCCGGCAGCAGCAGGCACCATCAGCCACTCCGATGTCAGGCTCTGTCGGCAGCAGCGGGCACCATCAGCCACTCGGATGTCAGGCTCTGTCGGCAGCAGCGGGCACCATCAGCCACTCCGATGTCAGGCTCTGTCGGCAGCAGCGGACACCATCAGCCACTCCGATGTCAGGCTCTGTCGGCAGCAGCGGGCACCACCAGCCACTCCGATGTCAGGGCTCTGACAGCAGCATCGGGGACCATCAGCCACTCCGACGTCAGGCTCTGCCGGCAGCAGTAGCCACCATCAGCCACTCCGATGTAAGGCTCTGTCGGCAGCAGCGGGCACCGTCAGCCACTCCGATGTCAGGCTCTGCCGGCAGCAGCGGGCACCATCAGCCACTCCGATGTCAGGCTCTGTCGGCAGCAGTAGCCACCATCAGCCACTCCGATGTCAGGCTCTGCCGGCAGCAGCGGGCACCATCAGCCAAGCTGATGTCAGGCTCTGCCGGCAGCAGCGGGCACCATCAGCCACTCCGATGTCAGGCTCTGTCGGCAGCAGTAGCCACATCAGCCACTCCGATGTCAGGCTCTGTCAGCAGCAGCGGGCACCATCAGCCACTCCGATGTCAGGCTCTGCCGGCAGCAGTAGCTGTCAGGCTCTGCCGGCAGCAGCGGGCACCATCCGCCATTCCGATGTCAGGCTTTGCCGGCAGCAGCGGGCACCATCAGCCACTCCGATGTCAGGCTTTGTCAGCAGCAGCGGGCACCATCAGCCACTCCGATGTCAGGCTTTGTCAGCAGCAGCGGGCACCATCAGCCACTCCGATGTCAGGCTCTGTCAGCAGCAGCGGGCACCATCAGCCACTCCGATGTCAGGGCTCTGCCGGCAGCAGCGGGCACCATCAGCCATTGCGATGTCAGGCTCTTTCGGCAGCAGTAGCCACCATCAGCCACTCCGATGTAAGGCTCTGCCGGCAGCAGTAGCCACCATCAGTCACTCCGATGTAAGGCTCTGTCGGCAGCAGCGGGCACCGTCAGCCACTCCGATGTCAGGCTCTGCCGGCAGCAGCGGGCACCGTCAGCCACTCCGATGTCAGGCTCTGCCGGCAGCAGCGGGCACCATCAGCCAAGCTGATGTCAGGCTCTGCCGGCAGCAGCGGGCACCATCAGCCACTCCGATGTCAGGCTTTGTCAGCAGCAGCGGGCACCATCAGCCACTCCGATGTCAGGCTTTGTCAGCAGCAGCGGGCACCATCAGCCACTCCGATGTCAGGCTCTGCCGGCAGCAGCGGGCACCATCAGCCACTCCGATGTCAGGCTCTGTCGGCAGCAGTAGCCACATCAACCACTCCGATGTCAGGCTCTGTCGGCAGCAGTAGCCACCATCAGCCACTCCGATGTCAAGCTCTGTCTGCAGCAGCGGGCACCATCAGCCACTCCGATGTCAGGCTCTGTCGGCAGCAGTAGCCACCATCAGCCACTCCGATGTCAGGCTCTGTCGGCAGCAGTAGCCACATCAGCCACTCCGATGTCAGGCTCTGTCGGCAGCAGTAGCCACCATCAGCCACTCCGATGTCAGGCTCTGTCGGCAGCAGCGGGCACCATCAGCCATTCCGATGCCAGGCTCTGTCGGCAGCAGTAGCCACCATCAGCCACTCCGATGTCAGGCTCTGTCGGCAGCAGTAGCCACCATCAGCCATTCCGATGCCAGGCTCTGTCGGCAGCAGTAGCCACATCAGCCACTCCGATTTCAGGCTCTGCCGGCAGCAGCAGGCACCATCAGCCACTCCGATGTCAGGCTCTGTCGGCAGCAGCGGGCACCATCAGCCACTCGGATGTCAGGCTCTGTCGGCAGCAGCGGGCACCATCAGCCACTCCGATGTCAGGCTCTGTCGGCAGCAGCGGACACCATCAGCCACTCCGATGTCAGGCTCTGTCTGCAGCAGTAGCCACCATCAGCCACTCCGATGTCAGGCTCTGTCGGCAGCAGCGGGCACCATCAGCCACTCCGATGTCAGGCTCTGTCGGCAGCAGTAGCCACATCAGCCACTCCGATGTCAGGCTCTGTCTGCAGCAGTAGCCACCATCAGCCACTCCGATGTCAGGCTCTGTCTGCAGCAGTAGCCACCATCAGCCACTCCGATGTCAGGCTCTGTCGGCAGCAGCGGGCACCATCAGCCACTCCGATGTCAGGCTCTGTCGGCAGCAGTAGCCACATCAGCCACTCCGATGTCAGGCTCTGTCGGCAGCAGTAGCCACCATCAGCCACTCCGATGTCAGGCTCTGTCGGCAGCAGCGGGCACCATCAGCCACTCCGATGTCAGGCTCTGTTGGCAGCAGCGGGCACCATCAGCCAATCCGATGTCAGGCTCTGCCGGCAGCAGCGGGCACCATCAGCCACTCCGATGTCAGGCTCTGTCGGCAGCAGTAGCCACCATCATCCACTCCGATGTCAGGCTCTGTCGGCAGCAGCGGGCACCATCAGCCACTCCGATGTCAGGCTCTGTCAGCAGCAGTGGCCACATCAGCCACTCCGATGTGAGGCTCTGTCGGCAGCAGCTGGCACCATCAGCCACTCCGATGTCAGGCTCTGTCGGCAGCAGTAGCCACCATCAGCCACTCCGATGTCAGGCTCTGTCGGCAGAAGCGGGCACCATCAGCCACTCCGATGTCAGGCTCTGTCGGCAGCAGTAGCCACATCAGCCACTCCGATGTCAGGCTCTGTCGGCAGCAGTAGCCACATCAGCCACTCCGATGTCAGGCTCTGTCGGCAGCAGTAGCCACCATCAGCCACTCCGATGTCAGGCTCTGTCGGCAGCAGTAGCCACCATCAGCCACTCCGATGTCAGGCTCTGTCGGCAGCAGTAGCCACCATCAGCCATTCCGATGTCAGGCTCTGTCGGCAGCAGTAGCCACATCAGCCACTCTGATTTCAGGCTCTGCCGGCAGCAGCAGGCACCATCAGCCACTCCGATGTCAGGCTCTGTCGGCAGCAGCGGGCACCATCAGCCACTCCGATGTCAGGCTCTGTCGGCAGCAGTAGCCACCATCAGCCACTCCGATTTCAGGCTCTGCCGGCAGCAGCAGGCACCATCAGCCACTCCGATGTCAGGCTCTGTCGTCAGCAGCGGGCACCATCAGCCGCTCCGATGTCAGGCTCTGTCGTCAGCAGCGGGCACCATCAGCCACTCCGATGTCAGGCTCTGTCGGCAGCAGTAGCCACATCAGCCACTCCGATTTCAGGCTCTGTCGGCAGCAGCGGGCACCATCAGCCACTCCGATGTCAGGCTCTGTCGGCAGCAGTAGCCACATCAGCCACTCCGATGTCAGGCTCTGTCGGCAGTAGTAGCCACCATCAGCCACTCCGATGTCAGGCTGTGTCGGCAGCAGCTGGCACCATCAGCCACTCCAATGTCAGGCTCTTTCGGCAGCAGTAGCCATCATCAGCCACTCCGATGTCAGGCTCTGTCGGCAGCAGCGAGCACCATCAGCCACTCCAATGTCAGGCTCTGTCGGCAGCAGTAGCCACCATCAGCCACTCCGATGTCAGGCTCTGTCTACAGCAGCGGGCACCATCAGCCACTCCGATGTCAGGCTCTGTCGTTAGCAGCTGGCACCATCAGCCACTCCGATGTCAGGCTCTGTCAGCAGCAGTAGCCACCATCAGCCAAACCGATGTCAGACTCTGTCTGCAGCAGTGGCCACATCAGCCACTCCGATGTCAGGCTCTGTCGGCAGCAGCTGGCACCATCAGCCACTCCGATGTCAGGCTCTGTCAGCAGCAGTAGCCACATCATCCACTCCGATGTCAGGCCCTGTCGGCAGCAGCGGGCACCATCAGCCACTCCGATGTCAGACTCTGCCGGCAGCAGTAGCCACCATCAGCCACTCCGATGTCAGGCTCTGTCGGCAGCAGTAGCCACCATCAGCCACTCCGATGTCAGGCTCTTTCGGCAGCAGTAGCCACCATCAGCCACTCCGATGTCAGGCTCTTTCGTCAGCAGTAGCCACCATCAGCCACTCCGATGTCAGGCTCTGTCGGCAGCAGCGGGCACCATCAGCCACTCCGATGTCAGGCTCTGTCGGCAGCAGCAGGCACCATCAGCCACTCCGATGTCAGGCTCTGCCGGCAGCAGTAGCCACATCAGCCACTCCGATGTCAGGCTCTGTCGGCAGCAGTAGCCACATCAGCCACTCCGATGTCAGGCTCTGTCGGCAGCAGCGGCCACCATCAGCCACTCCGATGTCAGGCTCTGCCGGCAGCATTAGCCACCATCAGCCACTCCGATGTCAGGCTCTGTCGGCAGCAGCGGGCACCATCAGCCACTCCGATGTCAGGCTCTGTCGGCAGCAGCGGGCACCATCAGCCACTCCGATGTCAGGCTCTGTCGGCAGCAGTAGCCACCATCAGCCACTCCGATGTCAGGCTCTGTCGGCAGCAGCGGGCACCATCAGCCACTCCGATGTCAGGCTCTGTCGGCAGCAGTAGCCACATCAGCCACTCCGATGTCAGGCTCTGTCGGCAGCAGCGGCACCATCAGCCACTCCGATGTCAGGCTCTGCCGGCAGCAGTAGCCACCATCAGCCACTCCGATGTCAGGCTCTGTCGGCAGCAGCTGGCACAATCAGCCACTCCGATGTCAGGCTCTGTCAGCAGCAGTAGCCACATAAACCACTCCGATGTCAGGCTCTGTCGGCAGCAGCGGGCACCATCAGCCACTCCGATGTCAGGCTCTGTCTGCAGCAGTAGCCACATCATCCACTCCGATGTCAGGCCCTGTCGGCAGCAGCGGGCACCATCAGCCACTCCGATGTCAGGCTCTGCCGGCAGCAGTAGCCACCATCAGCCACTCCGATGTCAGGCTCTGTCGGCAGCAGTAGCCACCATCAGCCACTCCGATGTCAGGCTCTGTCGGCAGCAGCGGGCACCATCAGCCACTCCGATGTCAGGCTCTTTCGGCAGCAGTAGCCACATCAGCCACTCCGATGTCAGGCTCTTTCGTCAGCAGTAGCCACCATCAGCCACTCCGATGTCAGGCTCTGTCGGCAGCAGCGGGCACCATCAGCCACTCCGATGTCAGGCTCTGTCGGCAGCAGCAGGCACCATCAGCCACTCCGATGTCAGGCTCTGCCGGCAGCAGCGGGCACCATCGGCCACTCCGATGTCAGGCTCTGTCGGCAGCAGTAGCCACATCAGCCACTCCGATGTCAGGCTCTGTCGGCAGCAGCGGCCACCATCAGCCACTCCGATGTCAGGCTCTGCCGGCAGCAGCAGGCACCATCAGCCACTCCGATGTCAAGCTCTGTCGGCAGCATTAGCCACCATCAGCCACTCCGATGTCAGGCTCTGTCGGCAGCAGCGGGCACCATCAGCCACTCCGATGTCAGGCTCTACCGGCAGCAGTAGCCAACATCAGCCACTCCGATGTCAGGCTCTGTCGGCAGCAGCGGGCACCATCAGCCACTCCGATGTCAGGCTCTGCCTGCAGCAGCGGGCACCATCAGCCACTCGGATGTCAGGCTCTGTCGGCAGCAGTAGCCACATCAGCCACTCCGATGTCAGGCTCTGTCGGCAGCAGCGGGCACCATCAGCCACTCCGATGTCAGGCTCTGCCGGCAGCAGTAGCCACCATCAGCCACTCCGATGTCAGGCTCTGTCGGCAGCAGTAGCCACATCAGCCACTCCGATGTCAGCCTCTGTCGGCAGCAGCGGGCACCATCAGCCACTCGGATGTCAGGCTCTGTCGGCAGCAGCGGGCACCATCAGCGACTCCGATGTCAGGCTCTGTCGGCAGCAGCGGGTACCATCAGCCACTCCGATTTACGGCTCTGCCGGCAGCAGCAGGCACCATCAGCCGCTCCGATGTCAGGCTCTGTCGTCAGCAGCGGGCACCATCAGCCACTCCGATGTCAGGCTCTGTCGCCAGCAGTAGCCACATCAGCCACTCCGATTTCAGGCTCTGTCGGCAGCAGCGGGCACCATCAGCCACTCCGATGTCAGGCTCTGTCGGCAGCAGTAGCCACATCAGCCACTCCGATGACAGGCTCTGTCGGCAGCAGCGGGCACCATCAGCCACTCCGATGTCAGGCTCTGTCGGCAGCAGTAGCCACATCAGCCACTCCGATGTCAGGCTCTGTCGGCAGCAGTAGCCACCATCAGCCACTCCGATGTCAGGCTGTGTCGGCAGCAGCGGGCACCATCAGCCACTCCGATGTCAGGCTCTTTCGGCAGCAGTAGCCATCATCAGCCACTCCGATGTCAGGCTCTGTCGGCAGCAGCGGGCACCATCAGCCACTCCAATGTCAGGCTCTGTCGGCAGCAGTAGCCACCATCAGCCACTCCGATGTCAGGCTCTGTCTACAGCAGCGGGCACCATCAGCCACTCCGATGTCAGGCTCTGTCGTTAGCAGCTGGCACCATCAGCCACTCCGATGTCAGGCTCTGTCAGCAGCAGTGGCCACATCAGCCACTCCGATGTCAGGCTCTGTCGGCAGCAGCTGGCACCATCAGCCACTCCGATGTCAGGCTCTGTCAGCAGCAGTAGCCACATCAGCCACTCCGATGTCAGCCTCTGTCGGCAGCAGCGGGCACCATCAGCCACTCGGATGTCAGGCTCTGTCAGCAGCAGTAGCCACATCAGCCACTCCGATGTCAGCCTCTGTCGGCAGCAGCGGGCACCATCAGCCACTCGGATGTCAGGCTCTGTCGGCAGCAGCGGGCACCATCAGCGACTCCGAGTTCAGGCTCTGTCGGCAGCAGCAGGCACCATCAGCCACTCCGATGTCAGGCTCTGTCGGCAGCAGCGGGTACCATCAGCCACTCCGATTTCAGGCTCTGCCGGCAGCAGCAGGCACCATCAGCCACTCCGATGTCAGGCTCTGTCGTCAGCAGCGGGCACCATCAGCCGCTCCGATGTCAGGCTCTGTCATCAGCAGCGGGCACCATCAGCCACTCCGATGTCAGGCTCTGTCGGCAGCAGTAGCCACATCAGCCACTCCGATTTCAGGCTCTGTCGGCAGCAGCGGGCACCATCAGCCACTCCGATGTCAGGCTCTGTCGGCAGCAGTAGCCACATCAGCCACTCCGATGACAGGCTCTGTCGGCAGCAGCGGGCACCATCAGCCACTCCGATGTCAGGCTCTGTCGGCAGCAGTAGCCACATCAGCCACTCCGATGACAGGCTCTGTCGGCAGCAGCGGGCACCATCAGCCACTCCGATGTCAGGCTCTGTCGGCAGCAGTAGCCACATCAGCCACTCCGATGTCAGGCTCTGTCGGCAGCAGTAGCCACCATCAGCCACTCCGATGTCAGGCTGTGTCGGCAGCAGCGGGCACCATCAGCCACTCCGATGTCAGGCTCTTTCGGCAGCAGTAGCCATCATCAGCCACTCCGATGTCAGGCTCTGTCGGCAGCACTAGCCACCATCAGCCACTCCGATGTCAGGCTCTGTCTACAGCAGCGGGCACCATCAGCCACTCCGATGTCAGGCTCTGTCGTTAGCAGCTGGCACCATCAGCCACTCCGATGTCAGGCTCTGTCAGCAGCAGTAGCCACCATCAGCCAAACCGATGTCAGACTCTGTCTGCAGCAGTGGCCACATCAGCCACTCCGATGTCAGGCTCTGTCAGCAGCAGTAGCCACATCAGCCACTCCGATGTCAGGCTCTGTCGGTAGCAGCGGGCACCATCAGCCACTCCGATGTCAGGCTCTGTCGGCAGCAGTAGCCACATCATCCACTCCGATGTCAGGCCCTGTCGGCAGCAGCGGGCACCATCAGCCAAGCTGATGTCAGGCTCTGCCGGCAGCAGCGGGCACCATCAGCCACTCCGATGTCAGGCTTTGTCAGCAGCAGCGGGCACCATCAGCCACTCCGATGTCAGGCTTTGTCAGCAGCAGCGGGCACCATCAGCCACTCCGATGTCAGGCTCTGCCGGCAGCAGCGGGCACCATCAGCCACTCCGATGTCAGGCTCTGTCGGCAGCAGTAGCCACATCAACCACTCCGATGTCAGGCTCTGTCGGCAGCAGTAGCCACCATCAGCCACTCCGATGTCAAGCTCTGTCTGCAGCAGCGGGCACCATCAGCCACTCCGATGTCAGGCTCTGTCGGCAGCAGTAGCCACCATCAGCCACTCCGATGTCAGGCTCTGTCAACAGCAGCGGGCACCATCAGCCACTCCGATGTCAGGCTCTGTCGGCAGCAGCGGGCACCATCAGCCACTCCGATGTCAGGCTCTGTCGGCAGCAGTAGCCACATCAGCCACTCCGATGTCAGGCTCTGTCGGCAGCAGCGGGCACCATCAGCCACTCCGATGTCAGGCTCTGTCGGCAGCAGCGGGCACCATCAGCCACTCCGATGTCAGGCTCTGTCGGCAGCAGTAGCCACCATCAGCCACTCCGATGTCAGGCTCTGTCGGCAGCAGCGGGCACCATCAGCCACTCCGATGTCAGGCTCTGTCGGCAGCAGTAGCCACATCAGCCACTCCGATGTCAGGCTCTGTCGGCAGCAGCGGCACCATCAGCCACTCCGATGTCAGGCTCTGCCGGCAGCAGTAGCCACCATCAGCCACTCCGATGTCAGGCTCTGTCGGCAGCAGCTGGCACAATCAGCCACTCCGATGTCAGGCTCTGTCAGCAGCAGTAGCCACATAAACCACTCCGATGTCAGGCTCTGTCGGCAGCAGCGGGCACCATCAGCCACTCCGATGTCAGGCTCTGTCTGCAGCAGTAGCCACATCATCCACTCCGATGTCAGGCCCTGTCGGCAGCAGCGGGCACCATCAGCCACTCCGATGTCAGGCTCTTTCGGCAGCAGTAGCCACATCAGCCACTCCGATGTCAGGCTCTTTCGTCAGCAGTAGCCACCATCAGCCACTCCGATGTCAGGCTCTGTCGGCAGCAGCGGGCACCATCAGCCACTCCGATGTCAGGCTCTGTCGGCAGCAGCAGGCACCATCAGCCACTCCGATGTCAGGCTCTGCCGGCAGCAGCGGGCACCATCGGCCACTCCGATGTCAGGCTCTGTCGGCAGCAGTAGCCACATCAGCCACTCCGATGTCAGGCTCTGTCGGCAGCAGCGGCCACCATCAGCCACTCCGATGTCAGGCTCTGCCGGCAGCAGCAGGCACCATCAGCCACTCCGATGTCAAGCTCTGTCGGCAGCATTAGCCACCATCAGCCACTCCGATGTCAGGCTCTGTCGGCAGCAGCGGGCACCATCAGCCACTCCGATGTCAGGCTCTACCGGCAGCAGTAGCCAACATCAGCCACTCCGATGTCAGGCTCTGTCGGCAGCAGCGGGCACCATCAGCCACTCCGATGTCAGGCTCTGCCTGCAGCAGCGGGCACCATCAGCCACTCGGATGTCAGGCTCTGTCGGCAGCAGTAGCCACATCAGCCACTCCGATGTCAGGCTCTGTCGGCAGCAGCGGGCACCATCAGCCACTCCGATGTCAGGCTCTGCCGGCAGCAGTAGCCACCATCAGCCACTCCGATGTCAGGCTCTGTCGGCAGCAGTAGCCACATCAGCCACTCCGATGTCAGCCTCTGTCGGCAGCAGCGGGCACCATCAGCCACTCGGATGTCAGGCTCTGTCGGCAGCAGCGGGCACCATCAGCGACTCCGATGTCAGGCTCTGTCGGCAGCAGCGGGTACCATCAGCCACTCCGATTTACGGCTCTGCCGGCAGCAGCAGGCACCATCAGCCGCTCCGATGTCAGGCTCTGTCGTCAGCAGCGGGCACCATCAGCCACTCCGATGTCAGGCTCTGTCGCCAGCAGTAGCCACATCAGCCACTCCGATTTCAGGCTCTGTCGGCAGCAGCGGGCACCATCAGCCACTCCGATGTCAGGCTCTGTCGGCAGCAGTAGCCACATCAGCCACTCCGATGACAGGCTCTGTCGGCAGCAGCGGGCACCATCAGCCACTCCGATGTCAGGCTCTGTCGGCAGCAGTAGCCACATCAGCCACTCCGATGTCAGGCTCTGTCGGCAGCAGTAGCCACCATCAGCCACTCCGATGTCAGGCTGTGTCGGCAGCAGCGGGCACCATCAGCCACTCCGATGTCAGGCTCTTTCGGCAGCAGTAGCCATCATCAGCCACTCCGATGTCAGGCTCTGTCGGCAGCAGCGGGCACCATCAGCCACTCCAATGTCAGGCTCTGTCGGCAGCAGTAGCCACCATCAGCCACTCCGATGTCAGGCTCTGTCTACAGCAGCGGGCACCATCAGCCACTCCGATGTCAGGCTCTGTCGTTAGCAGCTGGCACCATCAGCCACTCCGATGTCAGGCTCTGTCAGCAGCAGTGGCCACATCAGCCACTCCGATGTCAGGCTCTGTCGGCAGCAGCTGGCACCATCAGCCACTCCGATGTCAGGCTCTGTCAGCAGCAGTAGCCACATCAGCCACTCCGATGTCAGCCTCTGTCGGCAGCAGCGGGCACCATCAGCCACTCGGATGTCAGGCTCTGTCAGCAGCAGTAGCCACATCAGCCACTCCGATGTCAGCCTCTGTCGGCAGCAGCGGGCACCATCAGCCACTCGGATGTCAGGCTCTGTCGGCAGCAGCGGGCACCATCAGCGACTCCGAGTTCAGGCTCTGTCGGCAGCAGCAGGCACCATCAGCCACTCCGATGTCAGGCTCTGTCGGCAGCAGCGGGTACCATCAGCCACTCCGATTTCAGGCTCTGCCGGCAGCAGCAGGCACCATCAGCCACTCCGATGTCAGGCTCTGTCGTCAGCAGCGGGCACCATCAGCCGCTCCGATGTCAGGCTCTGTCATCAGCAGCGGGCACCATCAGCCACTCCGATGTCAGGCTCTGTCGGCAGCAGTAGCCACATCAGCCACTCCGATTTCAGGCTCTGTCGGCAGCAGCGGGCACCATCAGCCACTCCGATGTCAGGCTCTGTCGGCAGCAGTAGCCACATCAGCCACTCCGATGACAGGCTCTGTCGGCAGCAGCGGGCACCATCAGCCACTCCGATGTCAGGCTCTGTCGGCAGCAGTAGCCACATCAGCCACTCCGATGACAGGCTCTGTCGGCAGCAGCGGGCACCATCAGCCACTCCGATGTCAGGCTCTGTCGGCAGCAGTAGCCACATCAGCCACTCCGATGTCAGGCTCTGTCGGCAGCAGTAGCCACCATCAGCCACTCCGATGTCAGGCTGTGTCGGCAGCAGCGGGCACCATCAGCCACTCCGATGTCAGGCTCTTTCGGCAGCAGTAGCCATCATCAGCCACTCCGATGTCAGGCTCTGTCGGCAGCACTAGCCACCATCAGCCACTCCGATGTCAGGCTCTGTCTACAGCAGCGGGCACCATCAGCCACTCCGATGTCAGGCTCTGTCGTTAGCAGCTGGCACCATCAGCCACTCCGATGTCAGGCTCTGTCAGCAGCAGTAGCCACCATCAGCCAAACCGATGTCAGACTCTGTCTGCAGCAGTGGCCACATCAGCCACTCCGATGTCAGGCTCTGTCAGCAGCAGTAGCCACATCAGCCACTCCGATGTCAGGCTCTGTCGGTAGCAGCGGGCACCATCAGCCACTCCGATGTCAGGCTCTGTCGGCAGCAGTAGCCACATCATCCACTCCGATGTCAGGCCCTGTCGGCAGCAGCGGGCACCATCAGCCAAGCCGATGTCAGGCTCTGCCGGCAGCAGCGGGCACCATCAGCCACTCCGATGTCAGGCTTTGTCAGCAGCAGCGGGCACCATCAGCCACTCCGATGTCAGGCTTTGTCAGCAGCAGCGGGCACCATCAGCCACTCCGATGTCAGGCTCTGCCGGCAGCAGCGGGCACCATCAGCCACTCCGATGTCAGGCTCTGTCGGCAGCAGTAGCCACATCAACCACTCCGATGTCAGGCTCTGTCGGCAGCAGTAGCCACCATCAGCCACTCCGATGTCAAGCTCTGTCTGCAGCAGCGGGCACCATCAGCCACTCCGATGTCAGGCTCTGTCGGCAGCAGTAGCCACCATCAGCCACTCCGATGTCAGGCTCTGTCAACAGCAGCGGGCACCATCAGCCACTCCGATGTCAGGCTCTGTCGGCAGCAGCGGGCACCATCAGCCACTCCGATGTCAGGCTCTGTCGGCAGCAGTAGCCACATCAGCCACTCCGATGTCAGGCTCTGTCGGCAGCAGCGGGCACCATCAGCCACTCCGATGTCAGGCTCTGTCGGCAGCAGCGGGCACCATCAGCCACTCCGATGTCAGGCTCTGTCGGCAGCAGTAGCCACCATCAGCCACTCCGATGTCAGGCTCTGTCGGCAGCAGCGGGCACCATCAGCCACTCCGATGTCAGGCTCTGTCGGCAGCAGTAGCCACATCAGCCACTCCGATGTCAGGCTCTGTCGGCAGCAGCGGCACCATCAGCCACTCCGATGTCAGGCTCTGCCGGCAGCAGTAGCCACCATCAGCCACTCCGATGTCAGGCTCTTTCGGCAGCAGTAGCCACATCAGCCACTCCGATGTCAGGCTCTTTCGTCAGCAGTAGCCACCATCAGCCACTCCGATGTCAGGCTCTGTCGGCAGCAGCGGGCACCATCAGCCACTCCGATGTCAGGCTCTGTCGGCAGCAGCAGGCACCATCAGCCACTCCGATGTCAGGCTCTGCCGGCAGCAGCGGGCACCATCGGCCACTCCGATGTCAGGCTCTGTCGGCAGCAGTAGCCACATCAGCCACTCCGATGTCAGGCTCTGTCGGCAGCAGCGGCCACCATCAGCCACTCCGATGTCAGGCTCTGCCGGCAGCAGCAGGCACCATCAGCCACTCCGATGTCAAGCTCTGTCGGCAGCATTAGCCACCATCAGCCACTCCGATGTCAGGCTCTGTCGGCAGCAGCGGGCACCATCAGCCACTCCGATGTCAGGCTCTACCGGCAGCAGTAGCCAACATCAGCCACTCCGATGTCAGGCTCTGTCGGCAGCAGCGGGCACCATCAGCCACTCCGATGTCAGGCTCTGCCTGCAGCAGCGGGCACCATCAGCCACTCGGATGTCAGGCTCTGTCGGCAGCAGTAGCCACATCAGCCACTCCGATGTCAGGCTCTGTCGGCAGCAGCGGGCACCATCAGCCACTCCGATGTCAGGCTCTGCCGGCAGCAGTAGCCACCATCAGCCACTCCGATGTCAGGCTCTGTCGGCAGCAGTAGCCACATCAGCCACTCCGATGTCAGCCTCTGTCGGCAGCAGCGGGCACCATCAGCCACTCGGATGTCAGGCTCTGTCGGCAGCAGCGGGCACCATCAGCGACTCCGATGTCAGGCTCTGTCGGCAGCAGCGGGTACCATCAGCCACTCCGATTTACGGCTCTGCCGGCAGCAGCAGGCACCATCAGCCGCTCCGATGTCAGGCTCTGTCGTCAGCAGCGGGCACCATCAGCCACTCCGATGTCAGGCTCTGTCGCCAGCAGTAGCCACATCAGCCACTCCGATTTCAGGCTCTGTCGGCAGCAGCGGGCACCATCAGCCACTCCGATGTCAGGCTCTGTCGGCAGCAGTAGCCACATCAGCCACTCCGATGACAGGCTCTGTCGGCAGCAGCGGGCACCATCAGCCACTCCGATGTCAGGCTCTGTCGGCAGCAGTAGCCACATCAGCCACTCCGATGTCAGGCTCTGTCGGCAGCAGTAGCCACCATCAGCCACTCCGATGTCAGGCTGTGTCGGCAGCAGCGGGCACCATCAGCCACTCGGATGTCAGGCTCTGTCAGCAGCAGTAGCCACATCAGCCACTCCGATGTCAGCCTCTGTCGGCAGCAGCGGGCACCATCAGCCACTCGGATGTCAGGCTCTGTCGGCAGCAGCGGGCACCATCAGCGACTCCGAGTTCAGGCTCTGTCGGCAGCAGCAGGCACCATCAGCCACTCCGATGTCAGGCTCTGTCGGCAGCAGCGGGTACCATCAGCCACTCCGATTTCAGGCTCTGCCGGCAGCAGCAGGCACCATCAGCCACTCCGATGTCAGGCTCTGTCGTCAGCAGCGGGCACCATCAGCCGCTCCGATGTCAGGCTCTGTCATCAGCAGCGGGCACCATCAGCCACTCCGATGTCAGGCTCTGTCGGCAGCAGTAGCCACATCAGCCACTCCGATTTCAGGCTCTGTCGGCAGCAGCGGGCACCATCAGCCACTCCGATGTCAGGCTCTGTCGGCAGCAGTAGCCACATCAGCCACTCCGATGACAGGCTCTGTCGGCAGCAGCGGGCACCATCAGCCACTCCGATGTCAGGCTCTGTCGGCAGCAGTAGCCACATCAGCCACTCCGATGACAGGCTCTGTCGGCAGCAGCGGGCACCATCAGCCACTCCGATGTCAGGCTCTGTCGGCAGCAGTAGCCACATCAGCCACTCCGATGTCAGGCTCTGTCGGCAGCAGTAGCCACCATCAGCCACTCCGATGTCAGGCTGTGTCGGCAGCAGCGGGCACCATCAGCCACTCCGATGTCAGGCTCTTTCGGCAGCAGTAGCCATCATCAGCCACTCCGATGTCAGGCTCTGTCGGCAGCACTAGCCACCATCAGCCACTCCGATGTCAGGCTCTGTCTACAGCAGCGGGCACCATCAGCCACTCCGATGTCAGGCTCTGTCGTTAGCAGCTGGCACCATCAGCCACTCCGATGTCAGGCTCTGTCAGCAGCAGTAGCCACCATCAGCCAAACCGATGTCAGACTCTGTCTGCAGCAGTGGCCACATCAGCCACTCCGATGTCAGGCTCTGTCAGCAGCAGTAGCCACATCAGCCACTCCGATGTCAGGCTCTGTCGGTAGCAGCGGGCACCATCAGCCACTCCGATGTCAGGCTCTGTCGGCAGCAGTAGCCACATCATCCACTCCGATGTCAGGCCCTGTCGGCAGCAGCGGGCACCATCAGCCAAGCTGATGTCAGGCTCTGCCGGCAGCAGCGGGCACCATCAGCCACTCCGATGTCAGGCTTTGTCAGCAGCAGCGGGCACCATCAGCCACTCCGATGTCAGGCTTTGTCAGCAGCAGCGGGCACCATCAGCCACTCCGATGTCAGGCTCTGCCGGCAGCAGCGGGCACCATCAGCCACTCCGATGTCAGGCTCTGTCGGCAGCAGTAGCCACATCAACCACTCCGATGTCAGGCTCTGTCGGCAGCAGTAGCCACCATCAGCCACTCCGATGTCAAGCTCTGTCTGCAGCAGCGGGCACCATCAGCCACTCCGATGTCAGGCTCTGTCGGCAGCAGTAGCCACCATCAGCCACTCCGATGTCAGGCTCTGTCAACAGCAGCGTGCACCATCAGCCACTCCGATGTCAGGCTCTGTCGGCAGCAGCGGGCACCATCAGCCACTCCGATGTCAGGCTCTGTCGGCAGCAGTAGCCACATCAGCCACTCCGATGTCAGGCTCTGTCGGCAGCAGCGGGCACCATCATCCACTCCGATGTCAGGCTCTGCCGGCAGCAGTAGCCACCATCAGCCACTCCGATGACAGGCTCTGTCGGCAGCAGCGGGCACCATCAGCCACTCCGATGTCAGGCTCTGTCGGCAGCAGTAGCCACATCAGCCACTCTGATGTAAGGCTCTGTCGGCAGCAGTAGCCACCATCAGCCACTCCGATGTCAGGCTCTGTCGGCAGCAGCGGGCACCATCAGCCAATCCGATGTCAGGCTCTGCCGGCAGCAGCGGGCACCATCAGCCACTCCGATGTCAGGCTCTGTCGGCAGCAGTAGCCACCATCAGCCACTCCGATGTCAGGCTCTGTCGGCAGCAGCGGGCACCATCAGCCACTCCGATGTCAGGCTCTGTCGGTAGCAGCGGGCACCATCAGCCACTCCGATGTCAGGCTCTGTCGGCAGCAGTGGCCACATCATCCACTCCGATGTCAGGCCCTGTCGGCAGCAGCGGGCACCATCAGCCACTCCGATGTCAGGCTCTGTCGGCAGCAGTAGCCACATCATCCACTCCTATGTCAGGCCCTGTCGGCAGCAGCGGGCACCATCAGCCACTCCGATGTCAGGCTCTGCCGGCAGCAGCAGCCACCATCAGCCACTCCGATGTTAGGCTCTGTCGGCAGCAGTAGCCACCATCAGCCACACCGATGTCAGGCTCTGTCGGTAGCAGCGGGCAACATCAGCCACTCCGATGTCAGGCTCTGTCGGCAGCAGTAGCCACATCATCCACTCCGATGTCAGGCCCTGTCGGCAGCCGCGGGCACCATCAGCCACTCCGATGTCAGGCTCTGTCGGCAGCAGTAGCCACATCATCCACTCCAATGTCAGGCCCTGTCGGCAGCAGCGGGCACCATCAGCCACTCCGATGTCAGGCTCTGCCGGCAGCAGTAGCCACCATCAGCCACTCCGATGTCAGGCTCTGTCGGCAGCAGTAGCCACCATCAGCCACTCCGATTTTAGGCTCTTTCGGCAGCAGTAGCCACATCAGCCACTCCGATGTCAGGCTCTTTCGGCAGCAGTAGCCACATCATCCACTCCAATGTCAGGCCCTGTCGGCAGCAGCGGGCACCATCAGCCACTCCGATGTCAGGCTCTGTCGGCAGCAGTGGCCACCATCAGCCACTCCGATGTCAGGCTCTGTCGGCAGCAGCGGGCACCATCAGCCACTCCGATGTCAGGCTCTGCCGGCAGCAATAGCCACCATCAGCCACTCCGATGTCAGGCTCTGTCGGCAGCAGTAGCCACCATCAGCCACTCCGATGTCAGGCTCTTTCGGCAGCAGTAGCCACATCAGCCACTCCGATGTCAGGCTCTGCCGGCAGCAGCGGGCACCATCAGCCACTCCGATGTCAGGCTCTGTCGGCAGCAGTAGCCACATCAGCCACTCCGATGTCAGGCTCTGTCGGCAGCAGTAGCCACCATCAGCCACTCCGATGTCAGGCTCTGTCGGCAGCAGTAGCCACCATCAGCCACTCCGATGTCAGGCTCTGCCGGCAGCAGCAGGCACCATCAGCCACTCCGATGTCAAGCTCTGTCGGCAGCAGCGGGCACCATCAGCCACTCCGATGTCAGGCTCTGCCGGCAGCAGCGGGCACCATCAGCCACTCCGATGTCAGGCTCTGCCGGCAGCAGCGGGCACCATCAGCCACTCCGATGTCAGGCTCTGTAAACAGCAGCAGGCACCATCAGCCACTCCGATGTCAAGCTCTGTCGGCAGCAGCGGGCACCATCAGCCACTCCGATGTCAGGCTCTGCCGGCAGCAGCGGGCACCATCAGCCACTCCGATGTCAAGCTCTGTCGGCAGCAGCGGGCACCATCAGCCACTCCGATGTCAGGCTCTGTCGGCAGCATTAGCCACCATCAGCCACTCCGATGTCAGGCTCTGTCGGCAGCAGTAGCCACCATCAGCCACTCCGATGTCAGGCTCTGTCGGCAGCAGTAGCCACCATCAGCCACTCCGATGTCAAGCTCTGTCGGCAGCAGCGGGCACCTTCAGACACTCCGATGTCAGGCTCTGCCGGCAGCAGCGGGCACCATCAGCCACTCCGATGTCAGGCTCTGTCGGCAGCATTAGCCACCATCAGCCACTCCGATGTCAGGCTCTGTCGGCAGCAGTAGCCACCATCAGCCACTCCGATGTCAGGCTCTGTCGGCAGCATTAGCCACCATCAGCCACTCCGATGTCAGGCTCTGTCAACAGCAGCGGGCACCATCAGCCACTCCGATGTCAGGCTCTGTTGGCAGCAGCGGGCACCATCAGCCACTCCGATGTCAGGCTCTGTCGGCAGCAGCGAGCACCATCAGCCACTCCGATGTCAGGCTCTGTCGGCAGCAGCGGGCACCATCAGCCACTCCGATGTCAGGCTCTGTCGGCAGCAGCGAGCACCATCAGCCACTCCGATGTCAGGCTCTGCCGGCAGCAGTAGCCA
The DNA here is from genome assembly GCA_030533445.1 of Cyprinodon diabolis. NCBI lineage: Eukaryota > Metazoa > Chordata > Actinopteri > Cyprinodontiformes > Cyprinodontidae > Cyprinodon > Cyprinodon diabolis. The sequence continues at coordinate 46,520 of JARPUW010000430.1, forward strand.
CCATCAGCCACTCCGATGTCAGGCTCTGTCGGCAGCAGCTGGCACCATCAGCCACTCCGATGTCAGGCTCTGTCAGGAGCAGTAGCCACATCAGCCACTCCGATGTCAGGCTCTGTCGGCAGCAGCGGGCACCATCAGCCACTCCGATGTCAGGCTCTGCCGGCAGCAGTAGCCATCATCAGCCACTCCGATGTCAGGCTCTGTCGGCAGCAGGAGCCACCATCAGCCACTCCGATGTCAAGCTCTGTCTGCAGCAGCGAGCACCATCAGCCACTCCGATGTCAGGCTCTGCCGGCAGCAGTAGCCACCATCAGCCACTCCGATGACAGGCTCTGTCGGCAGCAGCGGGCACCATCAGCCACTCCGATGTCAGGCTCTGTAGGCAGCAGCGGGCACCATCAGCCACTCCGATGTCAGGCTCAGTCGGCAGCAGCGGGCACCATCAGCCACTCCGATGTCAGGCTCTGTCGGCAGCAGTAGCCACATCAGCCACTCCGATGTCAGGCTCTGTCGGCAGCAGCGGGCACCATCATCCACTCCAATGTCAGGCTCTGCCGGCAGCAGTAGCCACCATCAGCCACTCCGATGACAGGCTCTGTCGGCAGCAGCGGGCACCATCAGCCACTCCGATGTCAGGCTCTGTCGGCAGCAGTAGCCACATCAGCCACTCCGATGTCAGGCTCTGTCGGCAGCAGTAGCCACCATCAGCCACTCCGATGTCAGGCTCTGTCGGCAGCAGCGGGCACCATCAGCCACTCCGATGTCAGGCTCTGTCGGCAGCAGCGGGCACCATCAGCCACTCCGATGTCAGGCTCTGTCGGCAGCAGTAGCCACCATCATCCACTCCGATGTCAGGCTCTGTCGGCAGCAGCGGGCACCATCAGCCACTCCGATGTCAGCCTCTGTCGGCAGCAGCGGGCACCATCAGCCACTCCGATGTCAGGCTCTGTCAGCAGCAGTGGCCACATCAGCCACTCCGATGTGAGGCTCTGTCGGCAGCAGCTGGCACCATCAGCCACTCCGATGTCAGGCTCTGTCGGCAGCAGTAGCCACCATCAGCCACTCCGATGTCAGGCTCTGTCGGCAGAAGCGGGCACCATCAGCCACTCCGAAGTCAGGCTCTGTAAACAGCAGCAGGCACCATCAGCCACTCCGATGTCAAGCTCTGTCGGCAGCAGTGGGCACCATCAGCCACTCGGATGTCAGGCTCTGTCGGCAGCAGCGGGCACCATCAGCCACTCGGATGTCAGGCTCTGTCGGCAGCAGTAGCCACCATCAGCCACTCCGATGTCAGGCTCTGTCGGCAGCAGTAGCCACCATCAGCCACTCCGATGTCAGGCTCTGCCGGCAGCAGCGGGCACCATCAGCCAGTCCGATGTCAGGCTCTGCCGGCAGCAGCGGGCACCATCAGCCACTCCGATGTCAAGCTCTGTCGGCAGCAGCGGGCACCATCAGCCACTCCGATGTCAGGCTCTGTCGGCAGCATTAGCCACCATCAGCCACTCCGATGTCAGGCTCTGTCAACAGCAGCGGGCACCATCAGCCACTCCGATGTCAGGCTCTGTTGGCAGCAGCGGGCACCATCAGCCACTCCGATGTCAGGCTCTGTCGGCAGCAGCGAGCACCATCAGCCACTCCGATGTCAGGCTCTGTCGGCAGCAGCTGGCACCATCAGCCACTCCGATGTCAGGCTCTGTCAGCAGCAGTAGCCACATCAGCCACTCCGATGTCAGGCTCTGTCGGCAGCAGCGGGCACCATCAGCCACTCCGATGTCAGGCTCTGCCGGCAGCAGTAGCCATCATCAGCCACTCCGATGTCAGGCTCTGTCGGCAGCAGGAGCCACCATCAGCCACTCCGATGTCAAGCTCTGTCTGCAGCAGCGAGCACCATCAGCCACTCCGATGTCAGGCTCTGTCGGCAGCAGTAGCCACCATCAGCCACTCCGATGTCAGGCTCTGTAGGCAGCAGCGGGCACCATCAGCCACTCCGATGTCAGGCTCTGTCGGCAGCAGCGGGCACCATCAGCCACTCCGATGTCAGGCTCTGTCGGCAGCAGTAGCCACATCAGCCACTCCGATGTCAGGCTCTGTCGGCAGCAGCGGGCACCATCATCCACTCCAATGTCAGGCTCTGCCGGCAGCAGTAGCCACCATCAGCCACTCCGATGACAGGCTCTGTCGGCAGCAGCGGGCACCATCAGCCACTCCGATGTCAGGCTCTGTCGGCAGCAGTAGCCACATCAGCCACTCCGATGTCAGGCTCTGTCGGCAGCAGTAGCCACCATCAGCCACTCCGATGTCAGGCTCTGTCGGCAGCAGCGGGCACCATCAGCCACTCCGATGTCAGGCTCTGTCGGCAGCAGCGGGCACCATCAACCAATCCAATGTCAGGCTCTGCCGGCAGCAGCGGGCACCATCAGCCACTCCAATGTCAGGCTCTGCCGGCAGCAGTAGCCACCATCAGCCACTCCGATGACAGGCTCTGTCGGCAGCAGCGGGCACCATCAGCCACTCCGATGTCAGGCTCTGTCGGCAGCAGTAGCCACATCAGCCACTCCGATGTCAGGCTCTGTCGGCAGCAGTAGCCACCATCAGCCACTCCGATGTCAGGCTCTGTCGGCAGCAGCGGGCACCATCAGCCACTCCGATGTCAGGCTCTGTCGGCAGCAGCGGGCACCATCAACCAATCCAATGTCAGGCTCTGCCGGCAGCAGCGGGCACCATCAGCCACTCCGATGTCAGGCTCTGTCGGCAGCAGTAGCCACCATCATCCACTCCGATGTCAGGCTCTGTCGGCAGCAGCTGGCACCATCAGCCACTCCGATGTCAGGCTCTGTCGGCAGAAGCGGGCACCATCAGCCACTCCGATGTCAGGCTCTGTCGGCAGCAGTAGCCACATCAGCCACTCCGATGTCAGGCTCTGTCGGCAGCAGTAGCCACGATCAGCCACTCCGATGTCAGGCTCTGTCGGCAGCAGCGGGCACCATCAGCCACTCCGATGTCAGGCTCTGTCGGCAGCAGTAGCCACCATCAGCCATTCCGATGCCAAGCTCTGTCGGCAGCAGTAGCCACATCAGCCACTCCGATTTCAGGCTCTGCCGGCAGCAGCAGGCACCATCAGCCACTCCGATGTCAGGCTCTGTCGGCAGCAGCGGGCACCATCAGCCACTCGGATGTCAGGCTCTGTCGGCAGCAGCGGGCACCATCAGCAACTCCGATGTCAGGCTCTGTCGGCAGCAGCGGACACCATCAGCCACTCCGATGTCAGGCTCTGTCTGCAGCAGTAGCCACCATCAGCCACTCCGATGTCAGGCTCTGTCGGCAGCAGCGGGCACCATCAGCCACTCCGATGTCAGGCTCTGTCGGCAGCAGTAGCCACATCAGCCACTCCGATGTCAGGCTCTGTCTGCAGCAGTAGCCACCATCAGCCACTCCGATGTCAGGCTCTGTCTGCAGCAGTAGCCACCATCAGCCACTCCGATGTCAGGCTCTGTCGGCAGCAGTAGCCACATCAGCCACTCCGATGTCAGGCTCTGTCGGCAGCAGTAGCCACCATCAGCCACTCCGATGTCAGGCTCTGTCGGCAGCAGCGGGCACCATCAGCCACTCCGATGTCAGGCTCTGTCGGCAGCAGCGGGCACCATCAGCCAATCCGATGTCAGGCTCTGTCGGCAGCAGTAGCCACCATCAGCCACTCCGATGTCAGGCTCTGCCGGCAGCAGCGGGCACCATCAGCCACTCCGATGTCAGGCTCTGTCGGCAGCAGTAGCCACATCAACCACTCCGATGTCAGGCTCTGTCGGCAGCAGTAGCCACCATCAGCCACTCCGATGTCAGGCTCTGTCAACAGCAGCGGGCACCATCAGCCACTCCGAAGTCAGGCTCTGTAAACAGCAGCAGGCACCATCAGCCACTCCGATGTCAAGCTCTGTCGGCAGCAGTGGGCACCATCAGCCACTCGGATGTCAGGCTCTGTCGGCAGCAGCGGGCACCATCAGCCACTCGGATGTCAGGCTCTGTCGGCAGCAGTAGCCACCATCAGCCACTCCGATGTCAGGCTCTGTCGGCAGCAGTAGCCACCATCAGCCACTCCAATGTCAGGCTCTGCCGGCAGCAGCGGGCACCATCAGCCACTCCGATGTCAGGCTCTGCCGGCAGCAGCGGGCACCATCAGCCACTCCGATGTCAGGCTCTGTCGGCAGCAGCGGGCACCATCAGCCACTCCGATGTTAGGCTCTGTCGGCAGCAGTAGCCACCATCAGCCACTCCGATGTCAGGCTCTGTCAACAGCAGCGGGCACCATCAGCCACTCCGAAGTCAGGCTCTGTAAACAGCAGCAGGCACCATCAGCCACTCCGATGTCAAGCTCTGTCGGCAGCAGTGGGCACCATCAGCCACTCCAATGTCAGGCTCTGCCGGCAGCAGCGGGCACCATCAGCCACTCCGATGTCAGGCTCTGCCGGCAGCAGCGGGCACCATCAGCCACTCCGATGTCAGGCTCTGTCAACAGCAGCGGGCACCATCAGCCACTCCGATGTCAGGCTCTGTTGGCAGCAGCGGGCACCATCAGCCACTCCGATGTCAGGCTCTGTCGGCAGCAGCGAGCACCATCAGCCACTCCGATGTCAGGCTCTGTCGGCAGCAGCGGGCACCATCAGCCACTCCGATGTCAGGCTCTGTCGGCAGCAGCGGGCACCATCAGCCACTCCGATGTCAGGCTCTGTCGGCAGCAGCGGGCACCATCAGCCACTCCGATGTCAGGCTCTGTCGGCAGCAGCGAGCACCATCAGCCACTCCGATGTCAGGCTCTGTCGGCAGCAGCGGGCACCATCAGCCACTCCGATGTCAGGCTCTGTCGGCAGCAGCGAGCACCATCAGCCACTCCGATGTCAGGCTCTGCCGGCAGCAGTAGCCACCATCAGCCACTCCGATGTCAGGCTCTGTCGGCAGCAGCTGGCACCATCAGCCACTCCGATGTCAGGCTCTGTCGGCAGCAGTAGCCACATAAGCCACTCCGATGTCAGGCTCTGTCGGCAGCAGCGGGCACCATCAGCCACTCCGATGTCAGGCTCTGCCGGCAGCAGTAGCCATCATCAGCCACTCCGATGTCAGGCTCTGTCGGCAGCAGGAGCCACCATCAGCCACTCCGATGTCAAGCTCTGTCTGCAGCAGCGAGCACCATCAGCCACTCCGATGTCAGGCTCTGTCGGCAGCAGTAGCCACCATCAGCCACTCCGATGTCAGGCTCTGTAGGCAGCAGCGGGCACCATCAGCCACTCCGATGTCAGGCTCTGTCGGCAGCAGCGGGCACCATCAGCCACTCCGATGTCAGGCTCTGTCGGCAGCAGTAGCCACATCAGCCACTCCGATGTCAGGCTCTGTCGGCAGCAGCGGGCACCATCATCCACTCCAATGTCAGGCTCTGCCGGCAGCAGTAGCCACCATCAGCCACTCCGATGACAGGCTCTGTCGGCAGCAGCGGGCACCATCAGCCACTCCGATGTCAGGCTCTGTCGGCAGCAGTAGCCACATCAGCCACTCCGATGTCAGGCTCTGTCGGCAGCAGTAGCCACCATCAGCCACTCCGATGTCAGGCTCTGTCGGCAGCAGCGGGCACCATCAGCCACTCCGATGTCAGGCTCTGTCGGCAGCAGCGGGCACCATCAGCCAATCCGATGTCAGGCTCTGCCGGCAGCAGCGGGCACCATCAGCCACTCCGATGTCAGGCTCTGTCGGCAGCAGTAGCCACCATCATCCACTCCGATGTCAGGCTCTGTCGGCAGCAGCGGGCACCATCAGCCACTCCGATGTCAGCCTCTGTCGGCAGCAGCGGGCACCATCAGCCACTCCGATGTCAGGCTCTGTCAGCAGCAGTGGCCACATCAGCCACTCCGATATGAGGCTCTGTCGGCAGCAGCTGGCACCATCAGCCACTCCGATGTCAGGCTCTGTCGGCAGCAGTAGCCACATCAGCCACTCCGATGTCAGGCTCTGTCGGCAGCAGTAGCCACATCAGCCACTCCGATTTCAGGCTCTGCCGGCAGCAGCAGGCACCATCAGCCACTCCGATGTCAGGCTCTGTCGGCAGCAGCGGGCACCATCAGCCACTCGGATGTCAGGCTCTGTCGGCAGCAGCGGGCACCATCAGCCACTCCGATGTCAGGCTCTGTCGGCAGCAGCGGACACCATCAGCCACTCCGATGTCAGGCTCTGTCTGCAGCAGTAGCCACCATCAGCCACTCCGATGTCAGGCTCTGTCGGCAGCAGCGGGCACCATCAGCCACTCCGATGTCAGGCTCTGTCGGCAGCAGTAGCCACATCAGCCACTCCGATGTCAGGCTCTGTCTGCAGCAGTAGCCACCATCAGCCACTCCGATGTCAGGCTCTGTCTGCAGCAGTAGCCACCATCAGCCACTCCGATGTCAGGCTCTGTCGGCAGCAGCGGGCACCATCAGCCACTCCGATGTCAGGCTCTGTCGGCAGCAGTAGCCACATCAGCCACTCCGATGTCAGGCTCTGTCGGCAGCAGTAGCCACCATCAGCCACTCCGATGTCAGGCTCTGTCGGCAGCAGCGGGCACCATCAGCCACTCCGATGTCAGGCTCTGTCGGCAGCAGCGGGCACCATCAGCCAATCCGATGTCAGGCTCTGCCGGCAGCAGCGGGCACCATCAGCCACTCCGATGTCAGGCTCTGTCGGCAGCAGTAGCCACCATCATCCACTCCGATGTCAGGCTCTGTCGGCAGCAGCGGGCACCATCAGCCACTCCGATGTCAGGCTCTGTCAGCAGCAGTGGCCACATCAGCCACTCCGATGTGAGGCTCTGTCGGCAGCAGCTGGCACCATCAGCCACTCCGATGTCAGGCTCTGTCGGCAGCAGTAGCCACCATCAGCCACTCCGATGTCAGGCTCTGTCGGCAGAAGCGGGCACCATCAGCCACTCCGATGTCAGGCTCTGTCGGCAGCAGTAGCCACCATCAGCCATTCCGATGTCAGGCTCTGTCAGCAGCAGTGGCCACATCAGCCACTCCGATGTGAGGCTCTGTCGGCAGCAGCTGGCACCATCAGCCACTCCGATGTCAGGCTCTGTCGGCAGCAGTAGCCACCATCAGCCACTCCGATGTGAGGCTCTGTCGGCAGCAGCTGGCACCATCAGCCACTCCGATGTCAGGCTCTGTCGGCAGCAGTAGCCACCATCAGCCACTCCGATGTCAGGCTCTGTCGGCAGCAGTAGCCACCATCAGCCATTCCGATGTCAGGCTCTGTCGGCAGCAGTAGCCACATCAGCCACTCCGATGTAAGGCTCTGCCGGCAGCAGTAGCCACCATCAGTCACTCCGATGTAAGGCTCTGTCGGCAGCAGCGGGCACCGTCAGCCACTCCGATGTCAGGCTCTGCCGGCAGCAGCGGGCACCGTCAGCCACTCCGATGTCAGGCTCTGCCGGCAGCAGCGGGCACCATCAGCCAAGCTGATGTCAGGCTCTGCCGGCAGCAGCGGGCACCATCAGCCACTCCGATGTCAGGCTTTGTCAGCAGCAGCGGGCACCATCAGCCACTCCGATGTCAGGCTTTGTCAGCAGCAGCGGGCACCATCAGCCACTCCGATGTCAGGCTCTGCCGGCAGCAGCGGGCACCATCAGCCACTCCGATGTCAGGCTCTGTCGGCAGCAGTAGCCACATCAACCACTCCGATGTCAGGCTCTGTCGGCAGCAGTAGCCACCATCAGCCACTCCGATGTCAAGCTCTGTCTGCAGCAGCGGGCACCATCAGCCACTCCGATGTCAGGCTCTGTCGGCAGCAGCGGGCACCATCAGCCACTCCGATGTCAGGCTCTGTCGGCAGCAGCGGGCACCATCAGCCACTCCGATGTCAGGCTCTGTCGGCAGCAGCGGGCACCATCAGCCACTCCGATGTCAGGCTCTGTCGGCAGCAGTAGCCACATCAGCCACTCCGATGTCAGGCTCTGTCGGCAGCAGCGGGCACCATCATCCACTCCGATGTCAGGCTCTGCCTGCAGCAGTAGCCACCATCAGCCACTCCGATGTCAGGCTCTGTCGGCAGCAGCGGGCACCATCAGCCACTCCGATGTCAGGCTCTGTCGGCAGCAGCGGGCACCATCAGCCACTCCGATGTCAGGCTCTGTCGGCAGCAGTAGCCACATCAGCCACTCCGATGTCAGGCTCTGTCGGCAGCAGCGGGCACCATCATCCACTCCGATGTCAGGCTCTGTCGGCAGCAGCGGGCACCATCAGCCACTCCGATGTCAGGCTCTATCAACAGCAGCGGGCACCATCAGCCACTCCGATGTCAGGCTCTGTCGGCAGCAGCGGGCACCATCAGCCACTCCGATGTCAGGCTCTGTCGGCAGCAGTAGCCACATCAGCCACTCCGATGTCAGGCTCTGTCGGCAGCAGCGGGCACCATCATCCACTCCGATGTCAGGCTCTGCCGGCAGCAGTAGCCACCATCAGCCACTCCGATGACAGGCTCTGTCGGCAGCAGTAGCCACCATCAGCCACTCCGATGTCAGGCTCTGTCGGCAGAAGCGGGCACCATCAGCCACTCCGATGTCAGGCTCTGTCGGCAGCAGTAGCCACATCAGCCACTCCGATGTCAGGCTCTGTCGGCAGCAGTAGCCACCATCAGCCACTCCGATGTCAGGCTCTGTCGGCAGCAGCGGGCACCATCAGCCACTCCGATGTCAGGCTCTGTCGGCAGCAGTAGCCACCATCAGCCATTCCGATGCCAGGCTCTGTCGGCAGCAGTAGCCACATCAGCCACTCCGATTTCAGGCTCTGCCGGCAGCAGCAGGCACCATCAGCCACTCCGATGTCAGGCTCTGTCGGCAGCAGCGGGCACCATCAGCCACTCGGATGTCAGGCTCTGTCGGCAGCAGCGGGCACCATCAGCCACTCCGATGTCAGGCCCTGTCGGCAGCAGCGGACACCATCAGCCACTCCGATGTCAGGCTCTGTCTGCAGCAGTAGCCACCATCAGCCACTCCGATGTCAGGCTCTGTCGGCAGCAGCGGGCACCATCAGCCACTCCGATGTCAGGCTCTGTCGGCAGCAGTAGCCACATCAGCCACTCCGATGTCAGGCTCTGTCTGCAGCAGTAGCCACCATCAGCCACTCCGATGTCAGGCTCTGTCTGCAGCAGTAGCCACCATCAGCCACTCCGATGTCAGGCTCTGTCGGCAGCAGCGGGCACCATCAGCCACTCCGATGTCAGGCTCTGTCGGCAGCAGTAGCCACCATCAGCCACTCCGATGTCAGGCTCTGTCGGCAGCAGCGGGCACCATCAGCCACTCCGATGTCAGGCTCTGTCGGCAGCAGCGGGCACCATCAGCCAATCCGATGTCAGGCTCTGCCGGCAGCAGCGGGCACCATCAGCCACTCCGATGTCAGGCTCTGTCGGCAGCAGTAGCCACCATCATCCACTCCGATGTCAGGCTCTGTCGGCAGCAGCGGGCACCATCAGCCACTCCGATGTCAGGCTCTGCCGGCAGCAGGGGGCACCATCAGCCACTCCGATGTCAGGGCTCTGCCAGCAGCAGTAGCCACCATCAGCCACTCCGATGTCAGGCTCTGTCGGCAGAAGCAGGCACCATCAGCCACTCCGATGTCAGGCTCTGTCGGCAGCAGTAGCCACATCAGCCACTCCGATGTCAGGCTCTGTCGGCAGCAGTAGCCACATCAGCCACTCCGATGTCAGGCTCTGTCGGCAGCAGTAGCCACCATCAGCCACTCCGATGTCAGGCTCTGTCGGCAGCAGTAGCCACCATCAGCCATTCCGATGTCAGGCTCTGTCGGCAGCAGTAGCCACATCAGCCACTCCGATTTCAGGCTCTGCCGGCAGCAGCAGGCACCATCAGCCACTCCGATGTCAGGCTCTGCCGGCAGCAGCGGGCACCGTCAGCCACTCCGATGTCAGGCTCTGCCGGCAGCAGCGGGCACCATCAGCCAAGCTGATGTCAGGCTCTGCCGGCAGCAGCGGGCACCATCAGCCACTCCGATGTAAGGCTTTGTCAGCAGCAGCGGGCACCATCAGCCACTCCGATGTCAGGCTTTGTCAGCAGCAGCGGGCACCATCAGCCACTCCGATGTCAGGCTCTGCCGGCAGCAGCGGGCACCATCAGCCACTCCGATGTCAGGCTCTGTCGGCAGCAGTAGCCACATCAACCACTCCGATGTCAGGCTCTGTCGGCAGCAGTAGCCACCATCAGCCACTCCGATGTCAAGCTCTGTCTGCAGCAGCGGGCACCATCAGCCACTCCGATGTCAGGCTCTGTCGGCAGCAGCGGGCACCATCAGCCACTCCGATGTCAGGCTCTGTCGGCAGCAGCGGGCACCATCAGCCACTCCGATGTCAGGCTCTGTCGGCAGCAGCGGGCACCATCAGCCACTCCGATGTCAGGCTCTGTCGGCAGCAGTAGCCACATCAGCCACTCCGATGTCAGGCTCTGTCGGCAGCAGCGGGCACCATCATCCACTCCGATGTCAGGCTCTGCCGGCAGCAGTAGCCACCATCAGCCACTCCGATGTCAGGCTCTGTCGGCAGCAGCGGGCACCATCAGCCACTCCGATGTCAGGCTCTGTCGGCAGCAGCGGGCACCATCAGCCACTCCGATGTCAGGCTCTGTCGGCAGCAGTAGCCACATCAGCCACTCCGATGTCAGGCTCTGTCGGCAGCAGCGGGCACCATCATCCACTCCGATGTCAGGCTCTGTCGGCAGCAGCGGGCACCATCAGCCACTCCGATGTCAGGCTCTATCAACAGCAGCGGGCACCATCAGCCACTCCGATGTCAGGCTCTGTCGGCAGCAGCGGGCACCATCAGCCACTCCGATGTCAGGCTCTGTCGGCAGCAGTAGCCACATCAGCCACTCCGATGTCAGGCTCTGTCGGCAGCAGCGGGCACCATCATCCACTCCGATGTCAGGCTCTGCCGGCAGCAGTAGCCACCATCAGCCACTCCGATGACAGGCTCTGTCGGCAGCAGTAGCCACCATCAGCCACTCCGATGTCAGGCTCTGTCGGCAGAAGCGGGCACCATCAGCCACTCCGATGTCAGGCTCTGTCGGCAGCAGTAGCCACATCAGCCACTCCGATGTCAGGCTCTGTCGGCAGCAGTAGCCACCATCAGCCACTCCGATGTCAGGCTCTGTCGGCAGCAGCGGGCACCATCAGCCACTCCGATGTCAGGCTCTGTCGGCAGCAGTAGCCACCATCAGCCATTCCGATGCCAGGCTCTGTCGGCAGCAGTAGCCACATCAGCCACTCCGATTTCAGGCTCTGCCGGCAGCAGCAGGCACCATCAGCCACTCCGATGTCAGGCTCTGTCGGCAGCAGCGGGCACCATCAGCCACTCGGATGTCAGGCTCTGTCGGCAGCAGCGGGCACCATCAGCCACTCCGATGTCAGGCTCTGTCGGCAGCAGCGGACACCATCAGCCACTCCGATGTCAGGCTCTGTCTGCAGCAGTGGCCACCATCAGCCACTCCGATGTCAGGCTCTGTCGGCAGCAGCGGGCACCATCAGCCACTCCGATGTCAGGCTCTGTCGGCAGCAGTAGCCACATCAGCCACTCCGATGTGAGGCTCTGTCGGCAGCAGCTGGCACCATCAGCCACTCCGATGTCAGGCTCTGTCGGCAGCAGTAGCCACCATCAGCCACTCCGATGTCAGGCTCTGTCGGCAGAAGCGGGCACCATCAGCCACTCCGATGTCAGGCTCTGTCGGCAGCAGTAGCCACATCAGCCACTCCGATGTCAGGCTCTGTCGGCAGCAGTAGCCACATCAGCCACTCCGATGTCAGGCTCTGTCGGCAGCAGTAGCCACCATCAGCCACTCCGATGTCAGGCTCTGTCGGCAGCAGTAGCCACCATCAGCCACTCCGATGTCAGGCTCTGTCGGCAGCAGTAGCCACCATCAGCCATTCCGATGTCAGGCTCTGTCGGCAGCAGTAGCCACATCAGCCACTCGGATGTCAGGCTCTGTCGGCAGCAGCGGGCACCATCAGCCACTCCGATGTCAGGCTCTGTCGGCAGCAGCGGGCACCATCAGCCACTCGGATGTCAGGCTCTGTCGGCAGCAGCGGGCACCATCAGCCACTCAGATGTCAGGCTCTGTCGGCAGCAGCGGACACCATCAGCCACTCCGATGTCAGGCTCTGTCGGCAGCAGTAGCCACCATCAGCCACTCCGATGTCAGGCTCTGTCGGCAGAAGCGGGCACCATCAGCCACTCCGATGTCAGGCTCTGTCGGCAGCAGTAGCCACATCAGCCACTCCGATGTCAGGCTCTGTCGGCAGCAGCGGGCACCATCAGCCACTCCGATGTCAGGCTCTGTCGGCAGCAGCGGGCACCATCAGCCACTCGGATGTCAGGCTCTGTCGGCAGCAGCGGGCACCATCAGCCACTCCGATGTCAGGCTCTGTCGGCAGCAGCGGACACCATCAGCCACTCCGATGTCAGGCTCTGTCGGCAGCAGCGGGCACCACCAGCCACTCCGATGTCAGGGCTCTGACAGCAGCATCGGGGACCATCAGCCACTCCGACGTCAGGCTCTGCCGGCAGCAGTAGCCACCATCAGCCACTCCGATGTAAGGCTCTGTCGGCAGCAGCGGGCACCGTCAGCCACTCCGATGTAAGGCTCTGTCGGCAGCAGCGGGCACCATCAGCCACTCCGATGTCAGGCTCTGTCGGCAGCAGTAGCCACCATCAGCCACTCCGATGTCATTCTCTGCCGGCAGCAGCTGGCACCATCAGCCACTCCGATGTCAGGCTCTGTCAGCAGCAGCGGGCACCATCAGCCACTCCGATGTCAGGCTCTGCCGGCAGCAGTAGCTGTCAGGCTCTGCCGGCAGCAGCGGGCACCATCAGCCACTCCGATGTCATGCTTTGTCAGCAGCAGCGGGCACCATCAGCCACTCCGATGTCAGGCTTTGTCAGCAGCAGCGGGCACCATCAGCCACTCCGATGTCAGGCTCTTTCGGCAGCAGTAGCCACCATCAGCCACTCCGATGTAAGGCTCTGCCGGCAGCAGTAGCCACCATCAGTCACTCCGATGTAAGGCTCTGTCGGCAGCAGCGGGCACCGTCAGCCACTCCGATGTCAGGCTCTGCCGGCAGCAGCGGGCACCGTCAGCCACTCCGATGTCAGGCTCTGCCGGCAGCAGCGGGCACCATCAGCCAAGCTGATGTCAGGCTCTGCCGGCAGCAGCGGGCACCATCAGCCACTCCGATGTCAGGCTTTGTCAGCAGCAGCGGGCACCATCAGCCACTCCGATGTCAGGCTCTGCCGGCAGCAGCGGGCACCATCAGCCACTCCGATGTCAGGCTCTGTCGGCAGCAGTAGCCACATCAACCACTCCGATGTCAGGCTCTGTCGGCAGCAGTAGCCACCATCAGCCACTCCGATGTCAAGCTCTGTCTGCAGCAGCGGGCACCATCAGCCACTCCGATGTCAGGCTCTGTCGGCAGCAGTAGCCACCATCAGCCACTCCGATGTCAGGCTCTGTCAACAGCAGCGGGCACCATCAGCCACTCCGATGTCAGGCTCTGTCGGCAGCAGTAGCCACATCAGCCACTCCGATGTCAGGCTCTGTCGGCAGCAGCGGGCACCATCATCCACTCCGATGTCAGGCTCTGCCGGCAGCAGTAGCCACCATCAGCCACTCCGATGACAGGCTCTGTCGGCAGCAGCGGGCACCATCAGCCACTCCGATGTCAGGCTCTGTCGGCAGCAGTAGCCACATCAGCCACTCCGATGTCAGGCTCTGCCGGCAGCAGCGGGCACCATCAGCCACTCCGATGTCAGGCTCTGTCGGCAGCAGTAGCCACCATCAGCCACTCCGATGTCAGGCTCTGTCGGTAGCAGCGGGCACCATCAGCCACTCCGATGTCAGGCTCTGTCGACAGCAGCGGGCACCATCAGCCACTCCGATGTCAGGCTCTGTCGGCAGCAGCGGGCACCATCAGCCACTCCGATGTCAGGCTCTGTCGGCAGCAGCGGGCACCATCAGCCACTCCGATGTCAGGCTCTGCCGGCAGCAGTAGCCATCATCAGCCACTCCGATGTCAGGCTCTGTCGGCAGCAGCGGGCACCATCAGCCACTCCGATGTCAGGCTCTGTCGGCAGCAGCGGGCACCATCAGCCACTCCGATGTCAGGCTCTGTCGGCAGCAGTAGCCACATCAGCCACTCCGATGTCAGGCTCTGCCGGCAGCAGCGGGCACCATCAGCCACTCCGATGTCAGGCTCTGTCGGCAGCAGTAGCCACCATCAGCCACTCCGATGTCAGGCTCTGTCGGTAGCAGCGGGCACCATCAGCCACTCCGATGTCAGGCTCTGTCGACAGCAGCGGGCACCATCAGCCACTCCGATGTCAGGCTCTGTTGGCAGCAGCGGGCACCATCAGCCACTCCGATGTCAGGCTCTGTCGGCAGCAGCGGGCACCATCAGCCACTCCGATGTCAGGCTCTGCCGGCAGCAGTAGCCATCATCAGCCACTCCGATGTCAGGCTCTGTCGGCAGCAGGAGCCACCATCAGCCACTCCGATGTCAAGCTCTGTCTGCAGCAGCGAGCACCATCAGCCACTCCGATGTCAGGCTCTGTAGGCAGCAGCGGGCACCATCAGCCACTCCGATGTCAGGCTCTGTCGGCAGCAGCGGGCACCATCAGCCACTCCGATGTCAGGCTCTGTCGGCAGCAGTAGCCACATCAGCCACTCCGATGTCAGGCTCTGTCGGCAGCAGCGGGCACCATCATCCACTCCAATGTCAGGCTCTGCCGGCAGCAGTAGCCACCATCAGCCACTCCGATGACAGGCTCTGTCGGCAGCAGCGGGCACCATCAGCCACTCCGATGTCAGGCTCTGTCGGCAGCAGTAGCCACATCAGCCACTCCGATGTCAGGCTCTGTCGGCAGCAGTAGCCACCATCAGCCACTCCGATGTCAGGCTCTGTCGGCAGCAGCGGGCACCATCAGCCACTCCGATGTCAGGCTCTGTCGGCAGCAGCGGGCACCATCAGCCACTCCGATGTCAGGCTCTGTCGGCAGCAGTAGCCACCATCATCCACTCCGATGTCAGGCTCTGTCGGCAGCAGTAGCCACCATCAGCCACTCCGATGACAGGCTCTGTCGGCAGCAGCGGGCACCATCAGCCACTCCGATGTCAGGCTCTGTCGGCAGCAGTAGCCACATCAGCCACTCCGATGTCAGGCTCTGTCGGCAGCAGTAGCCACCATCAGCCACTCCGATGTCAGGCTCTGTCGGCAGCAGCGGGCACCATCAGCCACTCCGATGTCAGGCTCTGTCGGCAGCAGCGGGCACCATCAGCCACTCCGATGTCAGGCTCTGTCGGCAGCAGTAGCCACCATCATCCACTCCGATGTCAGGCTCTGTCGGCAGCAGCGGGCACCATCAGCCACTCCGATGTCAGCCTCTGTCGGCAGCAGCGGGCACCATCAGCCACTCCGATGTCAGGCTCTGTCAGCAGCAGTGGCCACATCAGCCACTCCGATGTGAGGCTCTGTCGGCAGCAGCTGGCACCATCAGCCACTCCGATGTCAGGCTCTGTCGGCAGCAGTAGCCACCATCAGCCACTCCGATGTCAGGCTCTGTCGGCAGAAGCGGGCACCATCAGCCACTCCGAAGTCAGGCTCTGTAAACAGCAGCAGGCACCATCAGCCACTCCGATGTCAAGCTCTGTCGGCAGCAGTGGGCACCATCAGCCACTCGGATGTCAGGCTCTGTCGGCAGCAGCGGGCACCATCAGCCACTCGGATGTCAGGCTCTGTCGGCAGCAGTAGCCACCATCAGCCACTCCGATGTCAGGCTCTGTCGGCAGCAGTAGCCACCATCAGCCACTCCGATGTCAGGCTCTGCCGGCAGCAGCGGGCACCATCAGCCACTCCGATGTCAGGCTCTGCCGGCAGCAGCGGGCACCATCAGCCACTCCGATGTCAAGCTCTGTCGGCAGCAGCGGGCACCATCAGACACTCCGATGTCAGGCTCTGTCGGCAGCATTAGCCACCATCAGCCACTCCGATGTCAGGCTCTGTCAACAGCAGCGGGCACCATCAGCCACTCCGATGTCAGGCTCTGTTGGCAGCAGCGGGCACCATCAGCCACTCCAATGTCAGGCTCTGTCGGCAGCAGCGAGCACCATCAGCCACTCCGATGTCAGGCTCTGTCGGCAGCAGCGGGCACCATCAGCCACTCCGATGTCAGGCTCTGTCGGCAGCAGCGAGCACCATCAGCCACTCCGATGTCAGGCTCTGCCGGCAGCAGTGGCCACCATCAGCCACTCCGATGTCAGGCTCTGTCGGCAGCAGCTGGCACCATCAGCCACTCCGATGTCAGGCTCTGTCAGCAGCAGTAGCCACATCAGCCACTCCGATGTCAGGCTCTGTCGGCAGCAGCGGGCACCATCAGCCACTCCGATGTCAGGCTCTGCCGGCAGCAGTAGCCATCATCAGCCACTCCGATGTCAGGCTCTGTCGGCAGCAGGAGCCACCATCAGCCACTCCGATGTCAAGCTCTGTCTGCAGCAGCGAGCACCATCAGCCACTCCGATGTCAGGCTCTGTCGGCAGCAGCGGGCACCATCAGCCAATCCGATGTCAGGCTCTGCCGGCAGCAGCGGGCACCATCAGCCACTCCGATGTCAGGCTCTGTCGGCAGCAGTAGCCACCATCATCCACTCCGATGTCAGGCTCTGTCGGCAGCAGCGGGCACCATCAGCCACTCCGATGTCAGCCTCTGTCGGCAGCAGCGGGCACCATCAGCCACTCCGATGTCAGGCTCTGTCGGCAGCAGTAGCCACATCAGCCACTCCGATGTCAGGCTCTGTCGGCAGCAGCGGGCACCATCAGCCACTCCGATGTCAGGCTCTGTCGGCAGCAGCGGGCACCATCAGCCACTCCGATGTCAGGCTCTGTCGGCAGCAGTAGCCACATCAGCCACTCCGATGTCAGGCTCTGTCGGCAGCAGCGGGCACCATCATCCACTCCAATGTCAGGCTCTGCCGGCAGCAGTAGCCACCATCAGCCACTCCGATGACAGGCTCTGTCGGCAGCAGCGGGCACCATCAGCCACTCCGATGTCAGGCTCTGTCGGCAGCAGTAGCCACATCAGCCACTCCGATGTCAGGCTCTGTCGGCAGCAGTAGCCACCATCAGCCACTCCGATGTCAGGCTCTGTCGGCAGCAGCGGGCACCATCAGCCAATCCGATGTCAGGCTCTGCCGGCAGCAGCGGGCACCATCAGCCACTCCGATGTCAGGCTCTGTCGGCAGCAGTAGCCACCATCATCCACTCCGATGTCAGGCTCTGTCGGCAGCAGCGGGCACCATCAGCCACTCCGATGTCAGCCTCTGTCGGCAGCAGCGGGCACCATCAGCCACTCCGATGTCAGGCTCTGTCGGCAGCAGTAGCCACATCAGCCACTCCGATGTCAGGCTCTGTCGGCAGCAGTAGCCACCATCAGCCACTCCGATGTCAGGCTCTGTCGGCAGAAGCGGGCACCATCAGCCACTCCGATGTCAGGCTCTGTCGGCAGCAGTAGCCACATCAGCCACTCCGATGTCAGGCTCTGTCGGCAGCAGTAGCCACCATCAGCCACTCCGATGTCAGGCTCTGTCGGCAGCAGCGGGCACCATCAGCCACTCCGATGTCAGGCTCTGTCGGCAGCAGTAGCCACCATCAGCCATTCCGATGCCAGGCTCTGTCGGCAGCAGTAGCCACATCAGCCACTCCGATTTCAGGCTCTGCCGGCAGCAGCAGGCACCATCAGCCACTCCGATGTCAGGCTCTGTCGGCAGCAGCGGGCACCATCAGCCACTCGGATGTCAGGCTCTGTCGGCAGCAGCGGGCACCATCAGCCACTCCGATGTCAGGCTCTGTCGGCAGCAGCGGACACCATCAGCCACTCCGATGTCAGGCTCTGTCTGCAGCAGTAGCCACCATCAGCCACTCCGATGTGAGGCTCTGTCTGCAGCAGTAGCCACCATCAGCCACTCCGATGTCAGGCTCTGTCGGCAGCAGTAGCCACATCAGCCACTCCGATGTCAGGCTCTGTCGGCAGCAGTAGCCACCATCAGCCACTCCGATGTCAGGCTCTGTCGGCAGCAGCGGGCACCATCAGCCACTCCGATGTCAGGCTCTGTCGGCAGCAGCGGGCACCATCAGCCAATCCGATGTCAGGCTCTGTCGGCAGCAGTAGCCACCATCAGCCACTCCGATGTCAGGCTCTGCCGGCAGCAGCGGGCACCATCAGCCACTCCGATGTCAGGCTCTGTCGGCAGCAGTAGCCACATCAACCACTCCGATGTCAGGCTCTGTCGGCAGCAGTAGCCACCATCAGCCACTCCGATGTCAAGCTCTGTCTGCAGCAGCGGGCACCATCAGCCACTCCGATGTCAGGCTCTGTCAACAGCAGCAGGCACCATCAGCCACTCCGATGTCAGGCTCTGTCGGCAGCAGCGGGCACCATCAGCCACTCCGATGTCAGGCTCTGTCGGCAGCAGTAGCCACATCAGCCACTCCGATGTCAGGCTCTGTCGGCAGCAGCGGGCACCATCATCCACTCCGATGTCAGGCTCTGTCTGCAGCAGCGAGCACCATCAGCCACTCCGATGTCAGGCTCTGTCGGCAGCAGCGGGCACCATCAGCCAATCCGATGTCAGGCTCTGCCGGCAGCAGCGGGCACCATCAGCCACTCCGATGTCAGGCTCTGTCGGCAGCAGTAGCCACCATCATCCACTCCGATGTCAGGCTCTGTCGGCAGCAGCGGGCACCATCAGCCACTCCGATGTCAGCCTCTGTCGGCAGCAGCGGGCACCATCAGCCACTCCGATGTCAGGCTCTGTCGGCAGCAGTAGCCACATCAGCCACTCCGATGTCAGGCTCTGTCGGCAGCAGCGGGCACCATCAGCCACTCCGATGTCAGGCTCTGTCGGCAGCAGCGGGCACCATCAGCCACTCCGATGTCAGGCTCTGTCGGCAGCAGTAGCCACATCAGCCACTCCGATGTCAGGCTCTGTCGGCAGCAGCGGGCACCATCATCCACTCCAATGTCAGGCTCTGCCGGCAGCAGTAGCCACCATCAGCCACTCCGATGACAGGCTCTGTCGGCAGCAGCGGGCACCATCAGCCACTCCGATGTCAGGCTCTGTCGGCAGCAGTAGCCACATCAGCCACTCCGATGTCAGGCTCTGTCGGCAGCAGTAGCCACCATCAGCCACTCCGATGTCAGGCTCTGTCGGCAGCAGCGGGCACCATCAGCCAATCCGATGTCAGGCTCTGCCGGCAGCAGCGGGCACCATCAGCCACTCCGATGTCAGGCTCTGTCGGCAGCAGTAGCCACCATCATCCACTCCGATGTCAGGCTCTGTCGGCAGCAGCGGGCACCATCAGCCACTCCGATGTCAGCCTCTGTCGGCAGCAGCGGGCACCATCAGCCACTCCGATGTCAGGCTCTGTCGGCAGCAGTAGCCACATCAGCCACTCCGATGTCAGGCTCTGTCGGCAGCAGTAGCCACCATCAGCCACTCCGATGTCAGGCTCTGTCGGCAGAAGCGGGCACCATCAGCCACTCCGATGTCAGGCTCTGTCGGCAGCAGTAGCCACATCAGCCACTCCGATGTCAGGCTCTGTCGGCAGCAGTAGCCACCATCAGCCACTCCGATGTCAGGCTCTGTCGGCAGCAGCGGGCACCATCAGCCACTCCGATGTCAGGCTCTGTCGGCAGCAGTAGCCACCATCAGCCATTCCGATGCCAGGCTCTGTCGGCAGCAGTAGCCACATCAGCCACTCCGATTTCAGGCTCTGCCGGCAGCAGCAGGCACCATCAGCCACTCCGATGTCAGGCTCTGTCGGCAGCAGCGGGCACCATCAGCCACTCGGATGTCAGGCTCTGTCGGCAGCAGCGGGCACCATCAGCCACTCCGATGTCAGGCTCTGTCGGCAGCAGCGGACACCATCAGCCACTCCGATGTCAGGCTCTGTCTGCAGCAGTAGCCACCATCAGCCACTCCGATGTGAGGCTCTGTCTGCAGCAGTAGCCACCATCAGCCACTCCGATGTCAGGCTCTGTCGGCAGCAGTAGCCACATCAGCCACTCCGATGTCAGGCTCTGTCGGCAGCAGTAGCCACCATCAGCCACTCCGATGTCAGGCTCTGTCGGCAGCAGCGGGCACCATCAGCCACTCCGATGTCAGGCTCTGTCGGCAGCAGCGGGCACCATCAGCCAATCCGATGTCAGGCTCTGTCGGCAGCAGTAGCCACCATCAGCCACTCCGATGTCAGGCTCTGCCGGCAGCAGCGGGCACCATCAGCCACTCCGATGTCAGGCTCTGTCGGCAGCAGTAGCCACATCAACCACTCCGATGTCAGGCTCTGTCGGCAGCAGTAGCCACCATCAGCCACTCCGATGTCAAGCTCTGTCTGCAGCAGCGGGCACCATCAGCCACTCCGATGTCAGGCTCTGTCAACAGCAGCAGGCACCATCAGCCACTCCGATGTCAGGCTCTGTCGGCAGCAGCGGGCACCATCAGCCACTCCGATGTCAGGCTCTGTCGGCAGCAGTAGCCACATCAGCCACTCCGATGTCAGGCTCTGTCGGCAGCAGCGGGCACCATCATCCACTCCGATGTCAGGCTCTGCCGGCAGCAGTAGCCACCATCAGCCACTCCGATGACAGGCTCTGTCGGCAGCAGCGGGCACCATCAGCCACTCCGATGTCAGGCTCTGTCGGCAGCAGTAGCCACATCAGCCACTCCGATGTCAGGCTCTGTCGGCAGCAGTAGCCACCATCAGCCACTCCGATGTCAGGCTCTGTCGGCAGCAGCGGGCACCATCAGCCACTCCGATGTCAGGCTCTGTCGGCAGCAGCGGGCACCATCAGCCAATCCGATGTCAGGCTCTGCCGGCAGCAGCGGGCACCATCAGCCACTCCGATGTCAGGCTCTGTCGGCAGCAGCGGGCACCATCAGCCACTCCGATGTCAGGCTCTGTCGGTAGCAGCGGGCACCATCAGCCACTCCGATGTGAGGCTCTGTCGGCAGCAGTAGCCACATCATCCACTCCGATGTCAGGCCCTGTCGGCAGCAGCGGGCACCATCAGCCACTCCAATGTCAGGCTCTGCCGGCAGCAGTAGCCACCATCAGCCACTCCGATGTCAGGCTCTGTCGGCAGCAGTAGCCACCATCAGCCACTACGATGTCAGGCTCTGTCGGTAGCAGCGGGCAACATCAGCCACTCCGATGTCAGGCTCTGTCGGCAGCAGTAGCCACATCATCCACTCCGATGTCAGGCCCTGTCGGCAGCAGCGGGCACCATCAGCCACTCCGATGTCAGGCTCTGTCGGCAGCAGTAGCCACATCATCCACTCCAATGTCAGGCCCTGTCGGCAGCAGCGGGCACCATCAGCCACTCCGATGTCAGGCTCTGCCGGCAGCAGTAGCCACCATCAGCCACTCCGATGTCAGGCTCTGTCGGCAGCAGTAGCCACCATCAGCCACTCCGATGTCAGGCTCTTTCGGCAGCAGTAGCCACCATCAGCCACTACGATGTAAGGCTCTGCCGGCAGCAGTAGCCACCATCAGCCACTCCGATGTCAGGCTCTGCCGGCAGCAGTAGCCACCATCAGCCACTCCGATGTCAGGCTCTGTCGGCAGCAGTAGCCACCATCAGCCACTACGATGTCAGGCTCTGTCGGTAGCAGCGGGCAACATCAGCCACTCCGATGTCAGGCTCTGTCGGCAGCAGTAGCCACATCATCCACTCCGATGTCAGGCCCTGTCGGCAGCAGCGGGCACCATCAGCCACTCCGATGTCAGGCTCTGTCGGCAGCAGTAGCCACATAATCCACTCCGATGTCAGGCCCTGTCGGCAGCAGCGGGCACCATCAGCCACTCCGATGTCAGGCTCTGCCGGCAGCAGTAGCCACATCAGCCACTCCGATGTCAGGCCCTGTCGGCAGCAGTAGCCACCATCAGCCACTCCGATGTCAGGCTCTGTCGGCAGAAGCGGGCACCATCAGCCACTCCGATGTCAGGCTCTGTCGGCAGCAGTAGCCACATCAGCCACTCCGATGTCAGGCTCTGTCGGCAGCAGTAGCCACCATCAGCCACTCCGATGTCAGGCTCTGTCGGCAGCAGCGGGCACCATCAGCCACTCCGATGTCAGGCTCTGTCGGCAGCAGTAGCCACCATCAGCCATTCCGATGCCAGGCTCTGTCGGCAGCAGTAGCCACATCAGCCACTCCGATTTCAGGCTCTGCCGGCAGCAGCAGGCACCATCAGCCACTCCGATGTCAGGCTCTGTCGGCAGCAGCGGGCACCATCAGCCACTCGGATGTCAGGCTCTGTCGGCAGCAGCGGGCACCATCAGTCACTCCGATGTCAAGCTCTGTCTGCAGCAGCGGGCACCATCAGCCACTCCGATGTCAGGCTCTGTCAACAGCAGCAGGCACCATCAGCCACTCCGATGTCAGGCTCTGTCGGCAGCAGCGGGCACCATCAGCCACTCCGATGTCAGG
>JARPUW010000431.1:0-237008 GCA_030533445.1 Cyprinodon diabolis
TGTCAGGCTCTGTCGGCAGCAGTAGCCACCATCATCCACTCCGATGTCAGGCTCTGTCGGCAGCAGCGGGCACCATCACCCACTCCGATGTCAGGCTCTGTCAGCAGCAGTGGCCACATCAGCCACTCCGATGTGAGGCTCTGTCGGCAGCAGCTGGCACCATCAGCCACTCCGATGTCAGGCTCTGTCGGCAGCAGTAGCCACCATCAGCCACTCCGATGTCAGGCTCTGTCGGCAGAAGCGGGCACCATCAGCCACTCCGATGTCAGGCTCTGTCGGCAGCAGTAGCCACATCAGCCACTCCGATGTCAGGCTCTGTCGGCAGCAGTAGCCACATCAGCCACTCCGATGTCAGGCTCTGTCGGCAGCAGTAGCCACCATCAGCCACTCCGATGTCAGGCTCTGTCGGCAGCAGTAGCCACCATCAGCCACTCCGATGTCAGGCTCTGTCGGCAGCAGTAGCCACCATCAGCCATTCCGATGTCAGGCTCTGTCAGCAGCAGTGGCCACATCAGCCACTCCGATGTGAGGCTCTGTCGGCAGCAGCTGGCACCATCAGCCACTCCGATGTCAGGCTCTGTCGGCAGCAGTAGCCACATCAGCCACTCCGATTTCAGGCTCTGCCGGCAGCAGCAGGCACCATCAGCCACTCCGATGTCAGGCTCTGTCGGCAGCAGCGGGCACCATCAGCCACTCGGATGTCAGGCTCTGTCGGCAGCAGCGGGCACCATCAGCCACTCCGATGTCAGGCTCTGTCGGCAGCAGCGGACACCATCAGCCACTCCGATGTCAGGCTCTGTCGGCAGCAGCGGGCACCACCAGCCACTCCGATGTCAGGGCTCTGACAGCAGCATCGGGGACCATCAGCCACTCCGACGTCAGGCTCTGCCGGCAGCAGTAGCCACCATCAGCCACTCCGATGTAAGGCTCTGTCGGCAGCAGCGGGCACCGTCAGCCACTCCGATGTCAGGCTCTGCCGGCAGCAGCGGGCACCATCAGCCACTCCGATGTCAGGCTCTGTCGGCAGCAGTAGCCACCATCAGCCACTCCGATGTCAGGCTCTGCCAGCAGCAGCTGGCACCATCAGCCACTCCGATGTCAGGCTCTGTCGGCAGTAGTAGCCACATCAGCCAGTCCGATTTCAGGCTCTGTCGGCAGCAGCAGGCACCATCAGCCACTCCGATGTCAGGCTCTATCAGCAGCAGCGGGCACCATCAGCCACTCCGATGTCAGGCTCTGCCGGCAGCAGTAGCTGTCAGGCTCTGCCGGCAGCAGCGGGCACCATCCGCCACTCCGATGTCAGGCTTTGCCGGCAGCAGCGGGCACCATCAGCCACTCCGATGTCAGGCTTTGTCAGCAGCAGCGGGCACCATCAGCCACTCCGATGTCAGGCTTTGTCAGCAGCAGCGGGCACCATCAGCCACTCCGATGTCAGGCTCTGCCGGCAGCAGCGGGCACCATCAGCCACTCCGATGTCATGTTCTGTCAGCAGCAGCGGGCACCATCAGCCACTCCGATGTCAGGGCTCTGCCGGCAGCAGCGGGCACCATCAGCCACTGCGATGATAGGCTCTTTCGGCAGCAGTAGCCACCATCAGCCACTCCGATGTAAGGCTCTGCCGGCAGCAGTAGCCACCATCAGTCACTCCGATGTAAGGGTCTGTCGGCAGCAGCGGGCACCGTCAGCCACTCCGATGTCAGGCTCTGCCGGCAGCAGCGGGCACCGTCAGCCACTCCGATGTCAGGCTCTGCCGGCAGCAGCGGGCACCATCAGCCAAGCTGATGTCAGGCTCTGCCGGCAGCAGCGGGCACCATCAGCCACTCCGATGTCAGGCTTTGTCAGCAGCAGCGGGCACCATCAGCCACTCCGATGTCAGGCTTTGTCAGCAGCAGCGGGCACCATCAGCCACTCCGATGTCAGGCTCTGCCGGCAGCAGCGGGCACCATCAGCCACTCCGATGTCAGGCTCTGTCGGCAGCAGTAGCCACATCAACCACTCCGATGTCAGGCTCTGTCGGCAGCAGTAGCCACCATCAGCCACTCCGATGTCAAGCTCTGTCTGCAGCAGCGGGCACCATCAGCCACTCCGATGTCAGGCTCTGTCGGCAGCAGCGGGCACCATCAGCCACTCCGATGTCAGGCTCTGTCGGCAGCAGCGGGCACCATCAGCCACTCCGATGTCAGGCTCTGTCGGCAGCAGCGGGCACCATCAGCCACTCCGATGTCAGGCTCTGTCGGCAGCAGTAGCCACATCAGCCACTCCGATGTCAGGCTCTGTCGGCAGCAGCGGGCACCATCATCCACTCCGATGTCAGGCTCTGCCGGCAGCAGTAGCCACCATCAGCCACTCCGATGTCAGGCTCTGTCGGCAGCAGCGGGCACCATCAGCCACTCCGATGTCAGGCTCTGTCGGCAGCAGCGGGCACCATCAGCCACTCCGATGTCAGGCTCTGTCGGCAGCAGTAGCCACATCAGCCACTCCGATGTCAGGCTCTGTCGGCAGCAGCGGGCACCATCATCCACTCCGATGTCAGGCTCTGTCGGCAGCAGCGGGCACCATCAGCCACTCCGATGTCAGGCTCTATCAACAGCAGCGGGCACCATCAGCCACTCCGATGTCAGGCTCTGTCGGCAGCAGCGGGCACCATCAGCCACTCCGATGTCAGGCTCTGTCGGCAGCAGTAGCCACATCAGCCACTCCGATGTCAGGCTCTGTCGGCAGCAGCGGGCACCATCATCCACTCCGATGTCAGGCTCTGCCGGCAGCAGTAGCCACCATCAGCCACTCCGATGACAGGCTCTGTCGGCAGCAGTAGCCACCATCAGCCACTCCGATGTCAGGCTCTGTCGGCAGAAGCGGGCACCATCAGCCACTCCGATGTCAGGCTCTGTCGGCAGCAGTAGACACCATCAGCCACTCCGATGTCAGGCTCTGTCGGCAGCAGCGGGCACCATCAGCCACTCCGATGTCAGGCTCTGTCGGCAGCAGTAGCCACCATCAGCCATTCCGATGCCAGGCTCTGTCGGCAGCAGTAGCCACATCAGCCACTCCGATTTCAGGCTCTGCCGGCAGCAGCAGGCACCATCAGCCACTCCGATGTCAGGCTCTGTCGGCAGCAGCGGGCACCATCAGCCACTCGGATGTCAGGCTCTGTCGGCAGCAGCGGGCACCATCAGCCACTCCGATGTCAGGCTCTGTCGGCAGCAGTGGACACCATCAGCCACTCCGATGTCAGGCTCTGTCTGCAGCAGTAGCCACCATCAGCCACTCCGATGTCAGGCTCTGTCGGCAGCAGCGGGCACCATCAGCCACTCCGATGTCAGGCTCTGTCGGCAGCAGTAGCCACATCAGCCACTCCGATGTCAGGCTCTGTCTGCAGCAGTAGCCACCATCAGCCACTCCGATGTCAGGCTCTGTCTGCAGCAGTAGCCACCATCAGCCACTCCGATGTCAGGCTCTGTCGGCAGCAGCGGGCACCATCAGCCACTCCGATGTCAGGCTCTGTCGGCAGCAGTAGCCACATCACCCACTCCGATGTCAGGCTCTGTCGGCAGCAGTAGCCACCATCAGCCACTCCGATGTCAGGCTCTGTCGGCAGCAGCGGGCACCATCAGCCACTCCGATGTCAGGCTCTGTCGGCAGCAGCGGGCACCATCAGCCAATCCGATGTCAGGCTCTGCCGGCAGCAGCGGGCACCATCAGCCACTCCGATGTCAGGCTCTGTCGGCAGCAGTAGCCACCATCATCCACTCCGATGTCAGGCTCTGTCGGCAGCAGCGGGCACCATCAGCCACTCCGATGTCAGGCTCTGTCAGCAGCAGTGGCCACATCAGCCACTCCGATGTGAGGCTCTGTCGGCAGCAGCTGGCACCATCAGCCACTCCGATGTCAGGCTCTGTCGGCAGCAGTAGCCACCATCAGCCACTCCGATGTCAGGCTCTGTCGGCAGAAGCGGGCACCATCAGCCACTCCGATGTCAGGCTCTGTCGGCAGCAGTAGCCACATCAGCCACTCCGATGTCAGGCTCTGTCGGCAGCAGTAGCCACATCAGCCACTCCGATGTCAGGCTCTGTCGGCAGCAGTAGCCACCATCAGCCACTCCGATGTCAGGCTCTGTCGGCAGCAGTAGCCACCATCAGCCACTCCGATGTCAGGCTCTGTCGGCAGCAGTAGCCACCATCAGCCATTCCGATGTCAGGCTCTGTCGGCAGCAGTAGCCACATCAGCCACTCCGATTTCAGGCTCTGCCGGCAGCAGCAGGCACCATCAGCCACTCCGATGTCAGGCTCTGTCGGCAGCAGCGGGCACCATCAGCCACTCGGATGTCAGGCTCTGTCGGCAGCAGCGGGCACCATCAGCCACTCCGATGTCAGGCTCTGTCGGCAGCAGCGGACACCATCAGCCACTCCGATGTCAGGCTCTGTCGGCAGCAGCGGGCACCACCAGCCACTCCGATGTCAGGGCTCTGACAGCAGCATCGGGGACCATCAGCCACTTCGACGTCAGGCTCTGCCGGCAGCAGCAGGCACCATCAGCCACTCCGATGTCAGGCTCTGTCGGCAGCAGCGGGCACCATCAGCCACTCGGATGTCAGGCTCTGTCGGCAGCAGCGGGCACCATCAGCCACTCCGATGTCAGGCTCTGTCGGCAGCAGCGGACACCATCAGCCACTCCGATGTCAGGCTCTGTCGGCAGCAGCGGGCACCATCAGCCACTCCGATGTCAGGCTCTGTTGGCAGCAGTAGCCACCATCAGCCACTCCGATGTCATTCTCTGCCGGCAGCAGCGGGCACCATCAGCCACTCCGATGTCAGGCTCTGTCGGCAGCAGTAGCCACCATCAGCCACTCCGATGTCAGGCTCTGCCGGCAGCAGCTGGCACCATCAGCCACTCCGATGTCAGGCTCTGTCAGCAGCAGCGGGCACCATCAGCCACTCCGATGTCAGGCTCTGCCGGCAGCAGTAGCTGTCAGGCTCTGCCGGCAGCAGCGGGCACCATCAGCCACTCCGATGTCAGGCTTTGTCAGCAGCAGCGGGCACCATCAGCCACTCCGATGTCAGGCTTTGTCAGCAGCAGCGGGCACCATCAGCCACTCCGATGTCAGGCTCTTTCGGCAGCAGTAGCCACCATCAGCCACTCCGATGTAAGGCTCTGCCGGCAGCAGTAGCCACCATCAGTCACTCCGATGTAAGGCTCTGTCGGCAGCAGCGGGCACCGTCAGCCACTCCGATGTCAGGCTCTGCCGGCAGCAGCGGGCACCGTCAGCCACTCCGATGTCAGGCTCTGCCGGCAGCAGCGGGCACCATCAGCCAAGCTGATGTCAGGCTCTGCCGGCAGCAGCGGGCACCATCAGCCACTCCGATGTCAGGCTTTGTCAGCAGCAGCGGGCACCATCAGCCACTCCGATGTCAGGCTCTGCCGGCAGCAGCGGGCACCATCAGCCACTCCGATGTCAGGCTCTGTCGGCAGCAGTAGCCACATCAACCACTCCGATGTCAGGCTCTGTCGGCAGCAGTAGCCACCATCAGCCACTCCGATGTCAAGCTCTGTCTGAAGCAGCGGGCACCATCAGCCACTCCGATGTCAGGCTCTGTCGGCAGCAGTAGCCACCATCAGCCACTCCGATGTCAGGCTCTGTCAACAGCAGCGGGCACCATCAGCCACTCCGATGTCAGGCTCTGTCGGCAGCAGCGGGCACCATCAGCCACTCCGATGTCAGGCTCTGTCGGCAGCAGTAGCCACATCAGCCACTCCGATGTCAGGCTCTGTCGGCAGCAGCGGGCACCATCATCCACTCCGATGTCAGGCTCTGCCGGCAGCAGTAGCCACCATCAGCCACTCCGATGACAGGCTCTGTCGGCAGCAGCGGGCACCATCAGCCACTCCGATGTCAGGCTCTGTCGGCAGCAGTAGCCACATCAGCCACTCCGATGTCAGGCTCTGCCGGCAGCAGCGGGCACCATCAGCCACTCCGATGTCAGGCTCTGTCGGCAGCAGTAGCCACCATCAGCCACTCCGATGTCAGGCTCTGTCGGTAGCAGCGGGCACCATCAGCCACTCCGATGTCAGGCTCTGTCGGCAGCAGTAGCCACATCAGCCACTCCGATGTCAGGCTCTGCCGGCAGAAGCGGGCACCATCAGCCACTCCGATGTCAGGCTCTGTCGGCAGCAGTAGCCACCATCAGCCACTCCGATGTCAGGCTCTGTCGGTAGCAGCGGGCACCATCAGCCACTCCGATGTCAGGCTCTGTCGGCAGCAGTAGCCACATCATCCACTCCGATATCAGGCCCTGTCGGCAGCAGCGGGCACCATCAGCCACTCCGATGTCAGGCTCTGTCGGCAGCAGTAGCCACATCATCCACTCCAATGTCAGGCCCTGTCGGCAGCAGCGGGCACCATCAGCCACTCCGATGTCAGGCTCTGCCGGCAGCAGTAGCCACCATCAGCCACTCCGATGTCAGGCTCTGTCGGCAGCAGTAGCCACCATCAGCCACACCGATGTCAGGCTCTGTCGGTAGCAGCGGGCAACATCAGCCACTCCGATGTCAGGCTCTGTCGGCAGCAGTAGCCACATCATCCACTCCGATGTCAGGCCCTGTCGGCAGCAGCGGGCACCATCAGCCACTCCGATGTCAGGCTCTGTCGGCAGCAGTAGCCACATCATCCACTCCAATGTCAGGCCCTGTCGGCAGCAGCGGGCACCATCAGCCACTCCGATGTCAGGCTCTGCCGGCAGCAGTAGCCACCATCAGCCACTCCGATGTCAGGCTCTGTCGGCAGCAGTAGCCACCATCAGCCACTCCGATGTCAGGCTCTGTCGGCAGCAGCGGGCACCATCAGCCACTCCGATGTCAGGCTCTGCCGGCAGCAATAGCCACCATCAGCCACTCCGATGTCAGGCTCTGTCGGCAGCAGTAGCCACCATCAGCCACTCCGATGTCAGGCTCTTTCGGCAGCAGTAGCCACATCAGCCACTCCGATGTCAGGCTCTGTCGGCAGCAGTAGCCACCATCAGCCACTCCGATGTCAGGCTCTGCCGGCAGCAGCGGGCACCATCAGCCACTCCGATGTCAGGCTCTGTCGGCAGCAGTAGCCACATCAGCCACTCCGATGTCAGGCTCTGTCGGCAGCAGTAGCCACCATCAGTCACTCCGATGTAAGGCTCTGTCGGCAGCAGCGGGCACCGTCAGCCACTCCGATGTCAGGCTCTGCCGGCAGCAGCGGGCACCGTCAGCCACTCCGATGTCAGGCTCTGCCGGCAGCAGCGGGCACCATCAGCCAAGCTGATGTCAGGCTCTGCCGGCAGCAGCGGGCACCGTCAGCCACTCCGATGTCAGGCTCTGCCGGCAGCAGCGGGCACCATCAGCCAAGCTGATGTCAGGCTCTGCCGGCAGCAGCGGGCACCATCAGCCACTCCGATGTCAGGCTTTGTCAGCAGCAGCGGGCACCATCAGCCACTCCGATGTCAGGCTCTGCCGGCAGCAGCGGGCACCATCAGCCACTCCGATGTCAGGCTCTGTCGGCAGCAGTAGCCACATCAACCACTCCGATGTCAAGCTCTGTCTGCAGCAGCGGGCACCATCAGCCACTCCGATGTCAGGCTCTGTCGGCAGCAGTAGCCACCATCAGCCACTCCGATGTCAGGCTCTGTCAACAGCAGCGGGCACCATCAGCCACTCCGATGTCAGGCTCTGTCGGCAGCAGCGGGCACCATCAGCCACTCCGATGTCAGGCTCTGTCGGCAGCAGTAGCCACATCAGCCACTCCGATGTCAGGCTCTGTCGGCAGCAGCGGGCACCATCATCCACTCCGATGTCAGGCTCTGCCGGCAGCAGTAGCCACCATCAGCCACTCCGATGACAGGCTCTGTCGGCAGCAGTAGCCACATCAGCCACTCCGATGTCAGGCTCTGTCGGCAGCAGTAGCCACCATCAGCCACTCCGATGTCAGGCTCTGTCGGCAGCAGTAGCCACATCAGCCACTCCGATGTCAGGCTCTGTCGGCAGCAGTAGCCACCATCAGCCACTCCGATGTCAGGCTCTGTCGGCAGCAGCGGGCACCATCAGCCACTCCGATGTCAGGCTCTGTCGGCAGCAGCGGGCACCATCAGCCAATCCGATGTCAGGCTCTGCCGGCAGCAGCGGGCACCATCAGCCACTCCGATGTCAGGCTCTGTCGGCAGCAGTAGCCACCATCAGCCACTCCGATGTCAGGCTCTGTCGGTAGCAGCGGGCACCATCAGCCACTCCGATGTCAGGCTCTGTCGGCAGCAGTAGCCACATCATCCACTCCGATGTCAGGCCCTGTCGACAGCAGCGGGCACCATCAGCCACTCCGATGTCAGGCTCTGCCGGCAGCAGTAGCCACATCATCCACTCCAATGTCAGGCCCTGTCGGCAGCAGCGGGCACCATCAGCCACTCCGATGTCAGGCTCTGTCGGCAGCAGTAGCCACCATCAGCCACTCCGATGTCAGGCTCTTTCGGCAGCAGTAGCCACATCAGCCACTCCGATGTCAGGCTCTGTCGGCAGCAGTAGCCACCATCAGCCACTCCGATGTCAGGCTCTGCCGGCAGCAGCGGGCACCATCAGCCACTCCGATGTCAGGCTCTGTAGGCAGCAGCGGGCACCATCAGCCACTCCGATGTCAGGCTCTGTCGGCAGCAGTAGCCACCATCAGCCACTCCGATATCAGGCTCTGTCGGCAGCAGTAGCCACCATCAGCCACTCCGATATCAGGCTCTGTCGGCAGCAGTAGCCACCATCAGCCACTCCGATGTCAGGCTCTTTCGGCAGCAGTAGCCACCATCAGCCACTCCGATGTCAGGCTCTGTCAACAGCAGCGGGCACCATCAGCCACTCCGATGTCAGGCTCTGTCGGCAGCAGCGGGCACCATCAGCCACTCCGATGTCAGGCTCTGTCGGCAGCAGTAGCCACATCAGCCACTCCGATGTCAGGCTCTGTCGGCAGCAGCGGGCACCATCATCCACTCCGATGTCAGGCTCTGCCGGCAGCAGTAGCCACCATCAGCCACTCCGATGACAGGCTCTGTCGGCAGCAGTAGCCACATCAGCCACTCCGATGTCAGGCTCTGTCGGCAGCAGTAGCCACCATCAGCCACTCCGATGTCAGGCTCTGTCGGCAGCAGTAGCCACATCAGCCACTCCGATGTCAGGCTCTGTCGGCAGCAGTAGCCACCATCAGCCACTCCGATGTCAGGCTCTGTCGGCAGCAGCGGGCACCATCAGCCACTCCGATGTCAGGCTCTGTCGGCAGCAGCGGGCACCATCAGCCAATCCGATGTCAGGCTCTGCCGGCAGCAGCGGGCACCATCAGCCACTCCGATGTCAGGCTCTGTCGGCAGCAGTAGCCACCATCAGCCACTCCGATGTCAGGCTCTGTCGGTAGCAGCGGGCACCATCAGCCACTCCGATGTCAGGCTCTGTCGGCAGCAGTAGCCACATCATCCACTCCGATGTCAGGCCCTGTCGACAGCAGCGGGCACCATCAGCCACTCCGATGTCAGGCTCTGCCGGCAGCAGTAGCCACCATCAGCCACTCCGATGTCAGGCTCTGTCGGCAGCAGTAGCCACCATCAGCCACTCCGATGTCAGGCTCTGTCGGCAGCAGTAGCCACATCATCCACTCCGATGTCAGGCCCTGTCGGCAGCAGCGGGCACCATCAGCCACTCCGATGTCAGGCTCTGTCGGCAGCAGTAGCCACATCATCCACTCCAATGTCAGGCCCTGTCGGCAGCAGCGGGCACCATCAGCCACTCCGATGTCAGGCTCTGTCGGCAGCAGTAGCCACCATCAGCCACTCCGATGTCAGGCTCTTTCGGCAGCAGTAGCCACATCAGCCACTCCGATGTCAGGCTCTGTCGGCAGCAGTAGCCACCATCAGCCACTCCGATGTCAGGCTCTGCCGGCAGCAGCGGGCACCATCAGCCACTCCGATGTCAGGCTCTGTCGGCAGCAGTAGCCACATCAGCCACTCCGATGTCAGGCTCTGTCGGCAGCAGTAGCCACCATCAGCCACTCCGATATCAGGCTCTGTCGGCAGCAGTAGCCACCATCAGCCACTCCGATGTCAGGCTCTTTCGGCAGCAGTAGCCACCATCAGCCACTCCGATGTAAGGCTCTGCCGGCAGCAGCAGGCACCATATGCCACTCCGATGTCAGGCTCTGTAGGCAGCAGCGGGCACCATCAGCCACTCCGATGTCAGGCTCTGTCGGCAGCAGTAGCCACCATCAGCCACTCCGATATCAGGCTCTGTCGGCAGCAGTAGCCACCATCAGCCACTCCGATATCAGGCTCTGTCGGCAGCAGTAGCCACCATCAGCCACTCCGATGTCAGGCTCTTTCGGCAGCAGTAGCCACCATCAGCCACTCCGATGTAAGGCTCTGCCGGCAGCAGCAGGCACCATATGCCACTCCGATGTCAGGCTCTGTCGGCAGCAGCGGACACCATCAGCCACTCCGATGTCAGGCTCTGTCGGCAGCAGCGGGCACCACCAGCCACTCCGATGTCAGGCTCTGTCGGCAGCAGTAGCCACATCAGCCACTCCGATGTCAGGCTCTGTCGGCAGCAGCAGCCACCATCAGCCACTCCGATGTCAGGCTCTTTCGGCAGCAGTAGCCACCATCAGCCACTCCGATGTAAGGCTCTGCCGGCAGCAGCAGGCACCATATGCCACTCCGATGTCAGGCTCTGTAGGCAGCAGCGGGCACCATCAGCCACTCCGATGTAAGGCTCTGCCGGCAGCAGCAGGCACCATATGCCACTCCGATGTCAGGCTCTGTAGGCAGCAGCGGGCACCATCAGCAACTCCGATGTCAGGCTCTGTCGGCAGCAGCGGGCACCATCAGCCACTCCGATGTCAGGCTCTGTCGGCAGCAGCGGGCACCATCAGCCAATCCGATGTCAGGCTCTGCCGGCAGCAGCGGGCACCATCAGCCACTCCGATGTCAGGCTCTGTCGGCAGCAGTAGCCACCATCAGCCACTCCGATGTCAGGCTCTGTCGGTAGCAGCGGGCACCATCAGCCACTCCGATGTCAGGCTCTGTCGGCAGCAGTAGCCACATCATCCACTCCGATGTCAGGCCCTGTCGACAGCAGCGGGCACCATCAGCCACTCCGATGTCAGGCTCTGCCGGCAGCAGTAGCCACCATCAGCCACTCCGATGTCAGGCTCTGTCGGCAGCAGTAGCCACCATCAGCCACTCCGATGTCAGGCTCTGTCGGCAGCAGTAGCCACATCATCCACTCCGATGTCAGGCCCTGTCGGCAGCAGCGGGCACCATCAGCCACTCCGATGTCAGGCTCTGTCGGCAGCAGTAGCCACATCATCCACTCCAATGTCAGGCCCTGTCGGCAGCAGCGGGCACCATCAGCCACTCCGATGTCAGGCTCTGTCGGCAGCAGTAGCCACCATCAGCCACTCCGATGTCAGGCTCTTTCGGCAGCAGTAGCCACATCAGCCACTCCGATGTCAGGCTCTGTCGGCAGCAGTAGCCACCATCAGCCACTCCGATGTCAGGCTCTGCCGGCAGCAGCGGGCACCATCAGCCACTCCGATGTCAGGCTCTGTCGGCAGCAGTAGCCACATCAGCCACTCCGATGTCAGGCTCTGTCGGCAGCAGTAGCCACCATCAGCCACTCCGATATCAGGCTCTGTCGGCAGCAGTAGCCACCATCAGCCACTCCGATGTCAGGCTCTTTCGGCAGCAGTAGCCACCATCAGCCACTCCGATGTAAGGCTCTGCCGGCAGCAGCAGGCACCATATGCCACTCCGATGTCAGGCTCTGTAGGCAGCAGCGGGCACCATCAGCCACTCCGATGTCAGGCTCTGTCGGCAGCAGTAGCCACCATCAGCCACTCCGATATCAGGCTCTGTCGGCAGCAGTAGCCACCATCAGCCACTCCGATATCAGGCTCTGTCGGCAGCAGTAGCCACCATCAGCCACTCCGATGTCAGGCTCTTTCGGCAGCAGTAGCCACCATCAGCCACTCCGATGTAAGGCTCTGCCGGCAGCAGCAGGCACCATATGCCACTCCGATGTCAGGCTCTGTCGGCAGCAGCGGACACCATCAGCCACTCCGATGTCAGGCTCTGTCGGCAGCAGCGGGCACCACCAGCCACTCCGATGTCAGGCTCTGTCGGCAGCAGTAGCCACATCAGCCACTCCGATGTCAGGCTCTGTCGGCAGCAGCAGCCACCATCAGCCACTCCGATGTCAGGCTCTTTCGGCAGCAGTAGCCACCATCAGCCACTCCGATGTAAGGCTCTGCCGGCAGCAGCAGGCACCATATGCCACTCCGATGTCAGGCTCTGTAGGCAGCAGCGGGCACCATCAGCCACTCCGATGTAAGGCTCTGCCGGCAGCAGCAGGCACCATATGCCACTCCGATGTCAGGCTCTGTAGGCAGCAGCGGGCACCATCAGCAACTCCGATGTCAGGCTCTGCCGGCAGCAGCGGGCACCATCAGCCACTCCGATGTCAGGCTCTGTAGGCAGCAGAAGCCATATCAGCCACTCCGATGTCAGGCTCTGTAGGCAGCAGCGGGCACCATCAGCCACTCCGATGTCAGGGTCTGTCGGCAACAGTAGCCACCATCAGCCACTCCGATGTCAGGCTCTGTCGGCAACAGTAGCCACCATCAGCCACTCCGATGTCAGGCTCTGTCGGCAGCAGATGGCACCATCATCCACTCCGATGTCAGGCTCTGCCGGCAGCAGCGGGCACCATCAGCCACTCCGATGTCAGGCTCTCTAGGCAGCAGTAGCCACCATCAGCCATTCCGATGTCAGGCTCTGTCGGCAGCAGTAGCCACATCAGCCACTCCGATTTCAGGCTCTGTCTGCAGAAGCGGGCACCATCAGCCACTCCGATGTCAGGCTCTTTCAGCAGTAGTAGCCACCATCAGCCACTCCGATGTCAGGCTCTGTCAGCAGCAGCGGGTACCATCAGCCACTCCGATGTCAGGCTCTGTCAGCAGCAGTAGCCACATCAGCCACTCCGATGTCAGGCTCTGTAGGCAGCAGCGGGCACCATCAGCCATTCCAATGTCAGGCTCTGTCGGCAGCAGTAGCCACCATCAGCCACTCCGATGTCAGGCTCTGTCGGCAGCAGCGGGTACCATCAGCCACTCCGATGTCAGGCTCTGTCAGCAGCAGTAGCCACCATCAGCCATTCCGATGTCAGGCTCTGTCGGCAGCAGCGGGCACCATATGCCACTCCGATGTCAGGCTCTGTAGGCAGCAGAAGCCACATCAGCCACTCCGATGTCAGGCTCTGTAGGCAGCAGCGGGCACCATCAGCAACTCCGATGTCAGGCTCTGCCGGCAGCAGCGGGCACCATCAGCCACTCCGATGTCAGGCTCTGCCGGCAGCAGCGGGCACCATCAGCCACTCCGATGTCAGGCTCTGTAGGCAGCAGAAGCCATATCAGCCACTCCGATGTCAGGCTCTGTAGGCAGCAGAAGCCATATCAGCCACTCCGATGTCAGGCTCTGTCGGCAACAGTAGCCACCATCAGCCACTCCGATGTCAGGCTCTGTCGGCAGCAGATGGCACCATCATCCACTCCGATGTCAGGCTCTGTCGGCAGCAGTAGCCACATCATCCACTCCGATGTCAGGGCTCTGTCGGCAGCAGCGGGCACCATCAGCCACTCCGATGTCAGGCTCTGTCGGCAGCAGTAGCCACCATCAGCCACTCCGATGTCAGGCTCTGCCGGCAGCAGCGGGCACCATCAGCCACTCCGATGTCAGGCTCTGTCGGCAGCAGTAGCCACCATCAGCCACTCCGATGTCAGGCTCTGCCGGCAGCAGCGGGCACCATCAGCCACTCCGATGTCAGGCTCTGTCGGCAGCAGTAGCCACATCAGCCACTCCGATGTCAGGCTCTGTCGGCAGCAGTAGCCACCATCAGCCACTCCGATGTCAGGCTCTGTCGGCAGCAGTAGCCACCATCAGCCACTCCGATGTCAGGCTCTGCCGGCAGCAGCGGGCACCATCAGCCACTCCGATGTCAGGCTCTGTCGGCAGCAGCGGACACCATCAGCCACTCCGATGTCAGGCTCTGTCGGCAGCAGCGGGCACCACCAGCCACTCCGATGTCAGGGCTCTGACAGCAGCATCGGGGACCATCAGCCACTCCGACGTCAGGCTCTGCCGGCAGCAGTAGCCACCATCAGCCACTCCGATGTAAGGCTCTGTCGGCAGCAGCGGGCACCGTCAGCCACTCCGATGTCAGGCTCTGCCGGCAGCAGCGGGCACCATCAGCCACTCCGATGTCAGGCTCTGTCGGCAGCAGTAGCCACCATCAGCCACTCCGATGTCATTCTCTGCCGGCAGCAGCGGGCACCGTCAGCCACTCCGATGTCAGGCTCTGCCGGCAGCAGCGGGCACCATCAGCCACTCCGATGTCAGGCTCTGTCGGCAGCAGTAGCCACATCATCCACTCCGATGTCAGGGCTCTGTCGGCAGCAGCGGGCACCATCAGCCACTCCGATGTCAGGCTCTGTCGGCAGCAGTAGCCACCATCAGCCACTCCGATGTCAGGCTCTGCCGGCAGCAGCGGGCACCATCAGCCACTCCGATGTCAGGCTCTGTCGGCAGCAGTAGCCACCATCAGCCACTCCGATGTCAGGCTCTGCCGGCAGCAGCGGGCACCATCAGCCACTCCGATGTCAGGCTCTGTCGGCAGCAGTAGCCACATCAGCCACTCCGATGTCAGGCTCTGTCGGCAGCAGTAGCCACCATCAGCCACTCCGATGTCAGGCTCTGTCGGCAGCAGTAGCCACCATCAGCCACTCCGATGTCAGGCTCTGCCGGCAGCAGCGGGCACCATCAGCCACTCCGATGTCAGGCTCTGTCGGCAGCAGCGGACACCATCAGCCACTCCGATGTCAGGCTCTGTCGGCAGCAGCGGGCACCACCAGCCACTCCGATGTCAGGGCTCTGACAGCAGCATCGGGGACCATCAGCCACTCCGACGTCAGGCTCTGCCGGCAGCAGTAGCCACCATCAGCCACTCCGATGTAAGGCTCTGTCGGCAGCAGCGGGCACCGTCAGCCACTCCGATGTCAGGCTCTGCCGGCAGCAGCGGGCACCATCAGCCACTCCGATGTCAGGCTCTGTCGGCAGCAGTAGCCACCATCAGCCACTCCGATGTCATTCTCTGCCGGCAGCAGCGGGCACCATCAGCCACTCCGATGTCAGGCTCTGTCGGCAGCAGTAGCCACCATCAGCCACTCCGATGTCATTCTCTGCCGGCAGCAGCGGGCACCATCAGCCACTCCGATGTCAGGCTCTGTCGGCAGCAGTAGCCACCATCAGCCACTCCGATGTCAGGCTCTGCCGGCAGCAGCTGGCACCATCAGCCACTCCGATGTCAGGCTCTGTCGGCAGTAGTAGCCACATCAGCCAGTCCGATTTCAGGCTCTGTCGGCAGCAGCAGGCACCATCAGCCACTCCGATGTCAGGCTCTGTCGGCAGTAGTAGCCACATCAGCCAGTCCGATTTCAGGCTCTGTCGGCAGCAGCGGGCACCATCAGCCACTCCGATGTCAGGCTCTGCCGGCAGCAGTAGCTGTCAGGCTCTGCCGGCAGCAGCGGGCACCATCCGCCACTCCGATGTCAGGCTTTGCCGGCAGCAGCGGGCACCATCAGCCACTCCGATGTCAGGCTTTGTCAGCAGCAGCGGGCACCATCAGCCACTCCGATGTCAGGCTTTGTCAGCAGCAGCGGGCACCATCAGCCACTCCGATGTCAGGCTCTGCCGGCAGCAGCGGGCACCATCAGCCACTCCGATGTCATGTTCTGTCAGCAGCAGCGGGCACCATCAGCCACTCCGATGTCAGGCTCTCTAGGCAGCAGTAGCCACCATCAGCCATTCCGATGTCAGGCTCTGTCGGCAGCAGTAGCCACATCAGCCACTCCGATTTCAGGCTCTGTCGGCAGCAGCGGGCACCATCAGCCACTCCGATGTCAGGCTCTGTCGGCAGCAGCGGGCACCATCAGCCACTCCGATGTCAGGCTCTGTCAGCAGCAGTAGCCACATCAGCCACTCCGATGTCAGGCTCTGTAGGCAGCAGCGGGCACCATCAGCCACTCCGATGTCAGGCTCTGCCGGCAGCAGCGGGCACCATCAGCCACTCCGATGTCAGGCTCTGCCGGCAGCAGCGGGCACCATCAGCCACTCCGATGTCAGGCTCTGTCGGCAGCAGTAGCCACCATCAGCCACTCCGATGTCAGGCTCTTTCGGCAGCAGTAGCCACCATCAGCCACTCCGATGTAAGGCTCTGCCGGCAGCAGCAGGCACCATATGCCACTCCGATGTCAGGCTGTGTAGGCAGCAGCGGGCACCATCAGCAACTCCGATGTCAGGCTCTGCCGGCAGCAGCGGGCACCATCAGCCACTCCGATGTCAGGCTCTGTAGGCAGCAGAAGCCATATCAGCCACTCCGATGTCAGGCTCTGTAGGCAGCAGCGGGCACCATCAGCCACTCCGATGTCAGGCTCTGTCGGCAACAGTAGCCACCATCAGCCACTCCGATGTCAGGCTCTGTCGGCAGCAGATGGCACCATCATCCACTCCGATGTCAGGCTCTGTCAGCAGCAGTAGCCACATCAGCCACTTAGATGTCAGGGCTCTGTCGGCAGCAGCGGGCACCATCAGCCACTCCGATGTCAGGCTCTGCCGGCAGCAGCGGGCACCATCAGCCACTCCGATGTCAGGCTCTCTAGGCAGCAGTAGCCACCATCAGCCATTCCGATGTCAGGCTCTGTCGGCAGCAGTAGCCACATCAGCCACTCCGATTTCAGGCTCTGTCTGCAGAAGCGGGCACCATCAGCCACTCCGATGTCAGGCTCTTTCAGCAGTACTAGCCACCATCAGCCACTCCGATGTCAGGCTCTGTCGGCAGCAGCGGGTACCATCAGCCACTCCGATGTCAGGCTCTGTCAGCAGCAGTAGCCACATCAGCCACTCCGATGTCAGGCTCTGTAGGCAGCAGCGGGCACCATCAGCCATTCCAATGTCAGGCTCTGTCGGCAGCAGTAGCCACCATCAGCCACTCCGATGTCAGGCTCTGTCGGCAGCAGCGGGCACCACCAGCCACTCCGATGTCAGGCTCTGTCGGCAGCAGTAGCCACATCAGCCACTCCGATGTCAGGCTCTGTCGGCAGCAGCAGCCACCATCAGCCACTCCGATGTCAGGCTCTTTCGGCAGCAGTAGCCACCATCAGCCACTCCGATGTAAGGCTCTGCCGGCAGCAGCAGGCACCATATGCCACTCCGATGTCAGGCTCTGTAGGCAGCAGCGGGCACCATCAGCCACTCCGATGTAAGGCTCTGCCGGCAGCAGCAGGCACCATATGCCACTCCGATGTCAGGCTCTGTAGGCAGCAGCGGGCACCATCAGCAACTCCGATGTCAGGCTCTGCCGGCAGCAGCGGGCACCATCAGCCACTCCGATGTCAGGCTCTGTAGGCAGCAGAAGCCATATCAGCCACTCCGATGTCAGGCTCTGTAGGCAGCAGCGGGCACCATCAGCCACTCCGATGTCAGGGTCTGTCGGCAACAGTAGCCACCATCAGCCACTCCGATGTCAGGCTCTGTCGGCAACAGTAGCCACCATCAGCCACTCCGATGTCAGGCTCTGTCGGCAGCAGATGGCACCATCATCCACTCCGATGTCAGGCTCTGCCGGCAGCAGCGGGCACCATCAGCCACTCCGATGTCAGGCTCTCTAGGCAGCAGTAGCCACCATCAGCCATTC
The DNA here is from genome assembly GCA_030533445.1 of Cyprinodon diabolis. Classification (NCBI taxonomy): domain Eukaryota; kingdom Metazoa; phylum Chordata; class Actinopteri; order Cyprinodontiformes; family Cyprinodontidae; genus Cyprinodon; species Cyprinodon diabolis. The sequence goes on from JARPUW010000431.1 coordinate 17,791, forward strand.
CGATGTCAGGCTCTGTCGGCAGCAGTAGCCACATCAGCCACTCCGATTTCAGGCTCTGTCTGCAGAAGCGGGCACCATCAGCCACTCCGATGTCAGGCTCTTTCAGCAGTAGTAGCCACCATCAGCCACTCCGATGTCAGGCTCTGTCAGCAGCAGCGGGTACCATCAGCCACTCCGATGTCAGGCTCTGTCAGCAGCAGTAGCCACATCAGCCACTCCGATGTCAGGCTCTGTAGGCAGCAGCGGGCACCATCAGCCATTCCAATGTCAGGCTCTGTCGGCAGCAGTAGCCACCATCAGCCACTCCGATGTCAGGCTCTGTCGGCAGCAGCGGGTACCATCAGCCACTCCGATGTCAGGCTCTGTCAGCAGCAGTAGCCACCATCAGCCATTCCGATGTCAGGCTCTGTCGGCAGCAGCGGGCACCATATGCCACTCCGATGTCAGGCTCTGTAGGCAGCAGAAGCCACATCAGCCACTCCGATGTCAGGCTCTGTAGGCAGCAGCGGGCACCATCAGCAACTCCGATGTCAGGCTCTGCCGGCAGCAGCGGGCACCATCAGCCACTCCGATGTCAGGCTCTGCCGGCAGCAGCGGGCACCATCAGCCACTCCGATGTCAGGCTCTGTAGGCAGCAGAAGCCATATCAGCCACTCCGATGTCAGGCTCTGTAGGCAGCAGAAGCCATATCAGCCACTCCGATGTCAGGCTCTGTCGGCAACAGTAGCCACCATCAGCCACTCCGATGTCAGGCTCTGTCGGCAGCAGATGGCACCATCATCCACTCCGATGTCAGGCTCTGTCGGCAGCAGTAGCCACATCATCCACTCCGATGTCAGGGCTCTGTCGGCAGCAGCGGGCACCATCAGCCACTCCGATGTCAGGCTCTGTCGGCAGCAGTAGCCACCATCAGCCACTCCGATGTCAGGCTCTGCCGGCAGCAGCGGGCACCATCAGCCACTCCGATGTCAGGCTCTGTCGGCAGCAGTAGCCACCATCAGCCACTCCGATGTCAGGCTCTGCCGGCAGCAGCGGGCACCATCAGCCACTCCGATGTCAGGCTCTGTCGGCAGCAGTAGCCACATCAGCCACTCCGATGTCAGGCTCTGTCGGCAGCAGTAGCCACCATCAGCCACTCCGATGTCAGGCTCTGTCGGCAGCAGTAGCCACCATCAGCCACTCCGATGTCAGGCTCTGCCGGCAGCAGCGGGCACCATCAGCCACTCCGATGTCAGGCTCTGTCGGCAGCAGCGGACACCATCAGCCACTCCGATGTCAGGCTCTGTCGGCAGCAGCGGGCACCACCAGCCACTCCGATGTCAGGGCTCTGACAGCAGCATCGGGGACCATCAGCCACTCCGACGTCAGGCTCTGCCGGCAGCAGTAGCCACCATCAGCCACTCCGATGTAAGGCTCTGTCGGCAGCAGCGGGCACCGTCAGCCACTCCGATGTCAGGCTCTGCCGGCAGCAGCGGGCACCATCAGCCACTCCGATGTCAGGCTCTGTCGGCAGCAGTAGCCACCATCAGCCACTCCGATGTCATTCTCTGCCGGCAGCAGCGGGCACCGTCAGCCACTCCGATGTCAGGCTCTGCCGGCAGCAGCGGGCACCATCAGCCACTCCGATGTCAGGCTCTGTCGGCAGCAGTAGCCACATCATCCACTCCGATGTCAGGGCTCTGTCGGCAGCAGCGGGCACCATCAGCCACTCCGATGTCAGGCTCTGTCGGCAGCAGTAGCCACCATCAGCCACTCCGATGTCAGGCTCTGCCGGCAGCAGCGGGCACCATCAGCCACTCCGATGTCAGGCTCTGTCGGCAGCAGTAGCCACCATCAGCCACTCCGATGTCAGGCTCTGCCGGCAGCAGCGGGCACCATCAGCCACTCCGATGTCAGGCTCTGTCGGCAGCAGTAGCCACATCAGCCACTCCGATGTCAGGCTCTGTCGGCAGCAGTAGCCACCATCAGCCACTCCGATGTCAGGCTCTGTCGGCAGCAGTAGCCACCATCAGCCACTCCGATGTCAGGCTCTGCCGGCAGCAGCGGGCACCATCAGCCACTCCGATGTCAGGCTCTGTCGGCAGCAGCGGACACCATCAGCCACTCCGATGTCAGGCTCTGTCGGCAGCAGCGGGCACCACCAGCCACTCCGATGTCAGGGCTCTGACAGCAGCATCGGGGACCATCAGCCACTCCGACGTCAGGCTCTGCCGGCAGCAGTAGCCACCATCAGCCACTCCGATGTAAGGCTCTGTCGGCAGCAGCGGGCACCGTCAGCCACTCCGATGTCAGGCTCTGCCGGCAGCAGCGGGCACCATCAGCCACTCCGATGTCAGGCTCTGTCGGCAGCAGTAGCCACCATCAGCCACTCCGATGTCATTCTCTGCCGGCAGCAGCGGGCACCATCAGCCACTCCGATGTCAGGCTCTGTCGGCAGCAGTAGCCACCATCAGCCACTCCGATGTCATTCTCTGCCGGCAGCAGCGGGCACCATCAGCCACTCCGATGTCAGGCTCTGTCGGCAGCAGTAGCCACCATCAGCCACTCCGATGTCAGGCTCTGCCGGCAGCAGCTGGCACCATCAGCCACTCCGATGTCAGGCTCTGTCGGCAGTAGTAGCCACATCAGCCAGTCCGATTTCAGGCTCTGTCGGCAGCAGCAGGCACCATCAGCCACTCCGATGTCAGGCTCTGTCGGCAGTAGTAGCCACATCAGCCAGTCCGATTTCAGGCTCTGTCGGCAGCAGCGGGCACCATCAGCCACTCCGATGTCAGGCTCTGCCGGCAGCAGTAGCTGTCAGGCTCTGCCGGCAGCAGCGGGCACCATCCGCCACTCCGATGTCAGGCTTTGCCGGCAGCAGCGGGCACCATCAGCCACTCCGATGTCAGGCTTTGTCAGCAGCAGCGGGCACCATCAGCCACTCCGATGTCAGGCTTTGTCAGCAGCAGCGGGCACCATCAGCCACTCCGATGTCAGGCTCTGCCGGCAGCAGCGGGCACCATCAGCCACTCCGATGTCATGTTCTGTCAGCAGCAGCGGGCACCATCAGCCACTCCGATGTCAGGCTCTCTAGGCAGCAGTAGCCACCATCAGCCATTCCGATGTCAGGCTCTGTCGGCAGCAGTAGCCACATCAGCCACTCCGATTTCAGGCTCTGTCGGCAGCAGCGGGCACCATCAGCCACTCCGATGTCAGGCTCTGTCGGCAGCAGCGGGCACCATCAGCCACTCCGATGTCAGGCTCTGTCAGCAGCAGTAGCCACATCAGCCACTCCGATGTCAGGCTCTGTAGGCAGCAGCGGGCACCATCAGCCACTCCGATGTCAGGCTCTGCCGGCAGCAGCGGGCACCATCAGCCACTCCGATGTCAGGCTCTGCCGGCAGCAGCGGGCACCATCAGCCACTCCGATGTCAGGCTCTGTCGGCAGCAGTGGCCACCATCAGCCACTCCGATGTCAGGCTCTTTCGGCAGCAGTAGCCACCATCAGCCACTCCGATGTAAGGCTCTGCCGGCAGCAGCAGGCACCATATGCCACTCCGATGTCAGGCTGTGTAGGCAGCAGCGGGCACCATCAGCAACTCCGATGTCAGGCTCTGCCGGCAGCAGCGGGCACCATCAGCCACTCCGATGTCAGGCTCTGTAGGCAGCAGAAGCCATATCAGCCACTCCGATGTCAGGCTCTGTAGGCAGCAGCGGGCACCATCAGCCACTCCGATGTCAGGCTCTGTCGGCAACAGTAGCCACCATCAGCCACTCCGATGTCAGGCTCTGTCGGCAGCAGATGGCACCATCATCCACTCCGATGTCAGGCTCTGTCAGCAGCAGTAGCCACATCAGCCACTTAGATGTCAGGGCTCTGTCGGCAGCAGCGGGCACCATCAGCCACTCCGATGTCAGGCTCTGCCGGCAGCAGCGGGCACCATCAGCCACTCCGATGTCAGGCTCTCTAGGCAGCAGTAGCCACCATCAGCCATTCCGATGTCAGGCTCTGTCGGCAGCAGTAGCCACATCAGCCACTCCGATTTCAGGCTCTGTCTGCAGAAGCGGGCACCATCAGCCACTCCGATGTCAGGCTCTTTCAGCAGTACTAGCCACCATCAGCCACTCCGATGTCAGGCTCTGTCGGCAGCAGCGGGTACCATCAGCCACTCCGATGTCAGGCTCTGTCAGCAGCAGTAGCCACATCAGCCACTCCGATGTCAGGCTCTGTAGGCAGCAGCGGGCACCATCAGCCATTCCAATGTCAGGCTCTGTCGGCAGCAGTAGCCACCATCAGCCACTCCGATGTCAGGCTCTGTCGGCAGCAGCGGGTACCATCAGCCACTCCGATGTCAGGCTCTGTCAGCAGCAGTAGCCACCATCAGCCATTCCGATGTCAGGCTCTGTCGGCAGCAGTAGCCACATCAGCCACTCCGATTTCAGGCTCTGTCGGCAGCAGCGGGCACCATCAGCCACTCCGATGTCAGGCTCTGTCAGCAGCAGTAGCCACATCAGCCACTCCGATGTCAGGCTCTGTAGGCAGCAGCGGGCACCATCAGCCACTCCGATGTCAGGCTCTGCCGGCAGCAGCGGGCACCATCAGCCACTCCGATGTCAGGCTCTGTCGGCAGCAGCGGGCACCATCAGCCACTCCGATGTCAGGCTCTGTCGGCAGCAGTAGCCACCATCAGCCACTCCGATGTCAGGCTCTGTCGGCAGCAGTAGCCACATAAGCCACTCCGATTTCAGGCTCTGTCTGCAGAAGCGGGCACCATCAGCCACTCCGATGTCAGGCTCTGTCAGCAGCAGTAGCCACATCAGCCACTCCGATGTCAGGCTCTGTCGGCAGCAGCTGGCACCATCAACCACTCCGATGTCAGGCTTTGCCGGCAGCAGATGGCACCATCATCCACTCCGATGTCAGGCTCTGTCAGCAGCAGTAGCCACATCAGCCACTCCGATGTCAGCCTCTGTCGGAAGCAGCAGGCACCATCAGCCACTCCGATGTCAGGCTCTGCCGGCAGCAGCGGGCACCATCAGCCACTCCGATGTCAGGCTCTGTCGGCAGCATTAGGCACCATCAGCCACTCCGATGTCAGGCTCTGCCGGCAGCAGCGGGCACCATCAGCCACTCCGATGTCAGGCTCTGTCGGCAGCAGTAGCCACATCAGCCACTCCGATGTCAGGCTCTGTAGGCAGCAGCGGGCACCATCAGCCAGGATCTGTCGGCAGCAGTAGCCACCATCAGCCACTCCGATGTCAGGCTCTTTCGGCAGCAGTAGCCACCATCAGCCACTCCGATGTCAGGCTCTGTTGGCAGCAGCGGGCACCATCAGCCACTCCGATGTCAGGCTCTGCCGGCAGCAGCGGGCACCATCAGCCACTCCGATGTCAGGGCTCTGCCAGCAGCAGCGGGCACCATCAGCCACTCCGATGTCAGCCTCTGTCGGCAGCAGTAGCCACCATCAGCCACTCCGATGTCAGGCTCTGTTGGCAGCAGTAGCCACCATCAGCCACTCCGATGTCAGGCTCTGTCAGCAGCAGCGGGCACCATCAGCCACTCCGATGTCAGGCTCTGTCGGCAGCAGCGGGCAAAATCAGCCACTCCGATGTCAGGCTCTGCCGGCGGCAGCGGGCACCATCAGCCACTCCGATGTCAGGCTCTGCCGGCAGCAGCGGGCACCATCAGCCACTCCGATTTCAGGCTCTGTCGGCAGAAGCGGGCACCATCAGCCACTCCGATGTCAGGCTCTGTCAGCAGCAGTAGCCACATCAGCCACTCCGATGTCAGGCTCTGTCGGCAGCAGCTGGCACCATCAACCACTCCGATGTCAGGCTTTGCCGGCAGCAGATGGCACCATCATCCACTCCGATGTCAGGCTCTGTCAGCAGCAGTAGCCACATCAGCCACTCCGATGTCAGCCTCTGTCGGCAGCAGCAGGCACCATCAGCCACTCCGATGTCAGGCTCTGCCGGCAGCAGCGGGCACCATCAGCCACTCCGATGTCAGGCTCTGTCGGCAGCAGTAGCCACCATCAGCCACTCCGATGTCAGGCTCTGCCGGCAGCAGCGGGCACCATCAGCCACTCCGATGTCAGGCTCTGTCGGCAGCAGTAGCCACATCAGCCACTCCGATGTCAGGCTCTGTAGGCAGCAGCGGGCACCATCAGCCACTCCGATGTGAGGCTCTGTCGGCAGCAGTAGCCACATCAGCCACTCCGATGTCAGGCTCTGCCGGCAGCAGCGGGCACCATCAGCCAGGCTCTGTCGGCAGCAGTAGCCACCATCAGCCACTCCGATGTCAGGCTCTTACGGCAGCAGTAGCCGCCATCAGCCACTCCGATGTCAGGCTCTGTCGGCAGCAGCGGGCACCATCAGCCACTCCGATGTCAGGCTCTGCCGGCAGCAGCGGGCACCATCAGCCACTCCGATGTCAGGCTCTGTTGGCAGAAGCGGGCACCATCAGCCACTCCGATGTCAGGCTCTGCCGGCAGCAGCGGGCACCATCAGCCACTCCGATGTCAGGGCTCTGCCGGCAGCAGTTGCCACCATCAGCCACTCCGATGTCAGCCTCTGTCGGCAGAAGCGGGCACCATCAGCCACTCCGATGTCAGGCTCTGTCAGCAGCAGCGGGCACCATCAGCCACTCCGATGTCAGGCTCTGTCGGCAGCAGCGGGCAAAATCAGCCACTCCGATGTCAGGCTCTGCCGGCAGCAGCGGGCACCATCAGCCACTCCGATGTCAGGCTCTGCCGGCAGCAGCGGGCACCATCAGCCACTCCGATGTCAGGCTCTGTCGGCAGCAGCGGGCAACATCAGCCACTCCGATGTCAGGCTCTGTCGGCAGCAGTAGCCACCATCAGCCACTCCGATGTCAGGCTCTGTCGGCAGCAGCGGGCACCATCAGCCACTCCGATGTCAGGCTCTGTCGGCAGCAGCGGGCAACATCAGCCACTCCGATGTCAGGGTCTGGCAGCAGCAGTAGCCACATCAGCCACTCCGATGTCAGGCTCTGTCGGCAGCAGCTGGCACCATCAACCACTCCGATGTCAGGCTTTGCCGGCAGCAGATGGCACCATCATCCACTCCGATGTCAGGCTCTGTCAGCAGCAGTAGCCACATCAGCCACTCCGATGTCAGCCTCTGTCGGAAGCAGCAGGCACCATCAGCCACTCCGATGTAAGGCTCTGCCGGCAGCAGCGGGCACCATCAGCCACTCCGATGTCAGGCTCTGTCGGCAGCATTAGGCACCATCAGCCACTCCGATGTCAGGCTCTGCCGGCAGCAGCGGGCACCATCAGCCACTCCGATGTCAGGCTCTGTCGGCAGCAGTAGCCACATCAGCCACTCCGATGTCAGGCTCTGTAGGCAGCAGCGGGCACCATCAGCCACTCCGATGTCAGGCTCTGTCGGCAGCAGTAGCCACATCAGCCACTCCGATGTCAGGCTCTGCCGGCAGCAGCGGGCACCATCAGCCACTCCGATGTCAGGCTCTGTCGGCAGCAGTAGCCACATCCGCCACTCCGATGTCAGGCTCTGTAGGCAGCAGCGGGCACCATCAGCCACTCCGATGTCAGGCTCTGTCGGCAGCAGCGGGCACCATCAGCCACTGCGATGTCAGGCTCTGCCGGCAGCAGCGGGCACCATCAGCCACTCCGATGTCAGGCTCTGCCGGCAGCAGCGGGCACCATCAGCCACTCCGATGTCAGGCTCTGTTGGCAGAAGCGGGCACCATCAGCCACTCCGATGTCAGGCTCTGCCGGCAGCAGCGGGCACCATCAGCCACTCCGATGTCAGGGCTCTGCCAGCAGCAGCGGGCACCATCAGCCAGTCCGATGTCAGGGCTCTGCCGGCAGCAGTTGCCACCATCAGCCACTCCGATGTCAGCCTCTGTCGGCAGCAGTAGCCACCATCAGCCACTCCGATGTCAGGCTCTGTAGGCAGCAGCGGGCACCATCAGCCACTCCGATGTCAGGCTCTGCCGGCAGCAGCGGGCACCATCAGCCACTCCGATGTCAGGCTCTGTCGGCAGCAGTAGCCACATCAGCCACTCCGATGTCAGGCTCTGTAGGCAGCAGCGGGCACCATCAGCAACTCCGATGTCAGGCTCTGCAGGCAGCAGCGGGCACCATCAGCCACTCCGATGTCAGGCTCTGCCGGCAGCAGCGGGCACCATCAGCCACTCCGATGTCAGGCTCTGTCGGCAGCAGTAGCCACATCAGCCACTCCGATGTCAGCCTCTGTAGGCAGCAGCGGGCACCATCAGCCACTGCGATGTCAGGCTCTGCCGGCAGCAGCGGACACCATCAGCCACTCCGATGTCAGGCTCTGTAGGCAGCAGCGGGCACCATCAGCCACTCCGATGTCAGGCTCTGCCGGCAGCGGGCACCATCAGCCACTCCGATGTCAGGCTCTGTCGGCAGCAGTAGCCACATCAGCCACTCCGATGTCATGCTCTGTAGGCAGCAGCGGGCACCATCAGCCTCTCCGATGTCAGGCTCTGTCGGCAGCAGTAGCCACATCAGCCACTCCGATGTCAGGCTCTGCCGGCAGCAGCGGGCACCATCAGCCACTCCGATGTCAGGGCTCTGCCAGCAGCAGCGGGTACCATCAGCCACTCCGATGTCAGGCTCTGTCGGCAGCAGTAGCCACATCAGCCACTCCGATGTCAGGCTCTGTAGGCAGCAGCGGGCACCATCAGCCACTCCGATGTCAGGCTCTGCCGGCAGCAGCGGGCACCATCAGCCACTCCGATGTCAGGCTCTGTCGGCAGCAGTAGCCACATCAGCCACTCCGATGTCAGGCTCTGTAGGCAGCAGCGGGCACCATCAGCAACTCCGATGTCAGGCTCTGCAGGCAGCAGCGGGCACCATCAGCCACTCCGATGTCAGGCTCTGCCGGCAGCAGCGGGCACCATCAGCCACTCCGATGTCAGGCTCTGCCGGCAGCTGCGGGCACCATCAGCCACTCCGATGTCAGCCTCTGTCGGAAGCAGCAGGCACCATCAGCCACTCCGATGTAAGGCTCTGCCGGCAGCAGCGGGCACCATCAGCCACTCCGATGTCAGGCTCTGTCGGCAGCATTAGGCACCATCAGCCACTCCGATGTCAGGCTCTGCCGGCAGCAGCGGGCACCATCAGCCACTCCGATGTCAGGCTCTGTCGGCAGCAGTAGCCACATCAGCCACTCCGATGTCAGGCTCTGTAGGCAGCAGCGGGCACCATCAGCCACTCCGATGTCAGGCTCTGTCGGCAGCAGTAGCCACATCAGCCACTCCGATGTCAGGCTCTGCCGGCAGCAGCGGGCACCATCAGCCACTCCGATGTCAGGCTCTGTCGGCAGCAGTAGCCACATCCGCCACTCCGATGTCAGGCTCTGTAGGCAGCAGCGGGCACCATCAGCCACTCCGATGTCAGGCTCTTTCGGCAGCAGTAGCCACCATCAGCCACTCCGATGTCAGGCTCTGTCGGCAGCAGCGGGCACCATCAGCCACTGCGATGTCAGGCTCTGCCGGCAGCAGCGGGCACCATCAGCCACTCCGATGTCAGGGCTCTGCCAGCAGCAGCGGGCACCATCAGCCAGTCCGATGTCAGGGCTCTGCCGGCAGCAGTTGCCACCATCAGCCACTCCGATGTCAGCCTCTGTCGGCAGCAGTAGCCACCATCAGCCACTCCGATGTCAGGCTCTGTAGGCAGCAGCGGGCACCATCAGCCACTCCGATGTCAGGCTCTGCCGGCAGCAGCGGGCACCATCAGCCACTCCGATGTCAGGCTCTGTCGGCAGCAGTAGCCACATCAGCCACTCCGATGTCAGGCTCTGTAGGCAGCAGCGGGCACCATCAGCAACTCCGATGTCAGGCTCTGCAGGCAGCAGCGGGCACCATCAGCCACTCCGATGTCAGGCTCTGCCGGCAGCAGCGGGCACCATCAGCCACTCCGATGTCAGGCTCTGTCGGCAGCAGTAGCCACATCAGCCACTCCGATGTCAGCCTCTGTAGGCAGCAGCGGGCACCATCAGCCACTGCGATGTCAGGCTCTGCCGGCAGCAGCGGACACCATCAGCCACTCCGATGTCAGGCTCTGTAGGCAGCAGCGGGCACCATCAGCCACTCCGATGTCAGGCTCTGCCGGCAGCAGCGGGCACCATCAGCCACTCCGATGTCAGGCTCTGTCGGCAGCAGTAGCCACATCAGCCACTCCGATGTCATGCTCTGTAGGCAGCAGCGGGCACCATCAGCCTCTCCGATGTCAGGCTCTGTCGGCAGCAGTAGCCACATCAGCCACTCCGATGTCAGGCTCTGCCGGCAGCAGCGGGCACCATCAGCCACTCCGATGTCAGGGCTCTGCCAGCAGCAGCGGGTACCATCAGCCACTCCGATGTCAGGCTCTGTCGGCAGCAGTAGCCACATCAGCCACTCCGATGTCAGGCTCTGTAGGCAGCAGCGGGCACCATCAGCCACTCCGATGTCAGGCTCTGCCGGCAGCAGCGGGCACCATCAGCCACTCCGATGTCAGGCTCTGTCGGCAGCAGTAGCCACATCAGCCACTCCGATGTCAGGCTCTGTAGGCAGCAGCGGGCACCATCAGCAACTCCGATGTCAGGCTCTGCAGGCAGCAGCGGGCACCATCAGCCACTCCGATGTCAGGCTCTGCCGGCAGCAGCGGGCACCATCAGCCACTCCGATGTCAGGCTCTGCCGGCAGCTGCGGGCACCATCAGCCACTCCGATGTCAGCCTCTGTCGGAAGCAGCGGGCACCATCAGCCACTCCGATGTAAGGCTCTGCCGGCAGCAGCGGGCACCATCAGCCACTCCGATGTCAGGCTCTGTCGGCAGCATTAGGCACCATCAGCCACTCCGATGTCAGGCTCTGCCGGCAGCAGCGGGCACCATCAGCCACTCCGATGTCAGGCTCTGTCGGCAGCAGTAGCCACATCAGCCACTCCGATGTCAGGCTCTGTAGGCAGCAGCGGGCACCATCAGCCACTCCGATGTCAGGCTCTGTCGGCAGCAGTAGCCACATCAGCCACTCCGATGTCAGGCTCTGCCGGCAGCAGCGGGCACCATCAGCCACTCCGATGTCAGGCTCTGTCGGCAGCAGTAGCCACATCCGCCACTCCGATGTCAGGCTCTGTAGGCAGCAGCGGGCACCATCAGCCACTCCGATGTCAGGCTCTTTCGGCAGCAGTAGCCACCATCAGCCACTCCGATGTCAGGCTCTGTCGGCAGCAGCGGGCACCATCAGCCACTGCGATGTCAGGCTCTGCCGGCAGCAGCGGGCACCATCAGCCACTCTGATGTCAGGCTCTGCCGGCAGCAGCGGGCACCATCAGCCACTCCGATGTCAGGCTCTGTTGGCAGAAGCGGGCACCATCAGCCACTCCGATGTCAGGCTCTGCCGGCAGAAGCGGGCACCATCAGCCACTCCGATGTCAGGGCTCTGCCAGCAGCAGCGGGCACCATCAGCCAGTCCGATGTCAGGGCTCTGCCGGCAGCAGTTGCCACCATCAGCCACTCCGATGTCAGCCTCTGTCGGCAGCAGTAGCCACCATCAGCCACTCCGATGTCAGGCTCTGTAGGCAGCAGCGGGCACCATCAGCCACTCCGATGTCAGGCTCTGCCGGCAGCAGCGGGCACCATCAGCCACTCCGATGTCAGGCTCTGTCGGCAGCAGTAGCCACATCAGCCACTCCGATGTCAGGCTCTGTAGGCAGCAGCGGGCACCATCAGCAACTCCGATGTCAGGCTCTGCAGGCAGCAGCGGGCACCATCAGCCACTCCGATGTCAGGCTCTGCCGGCAGCAGCGGGCACCATCAGCCACTCCGATGTCAGGCTCTGTCGGCAGCAGTAGCCACATCAGCCACTCCGATGTCAGCCTCTGTAGGCAGCAGCGGGCACCATCAGCCACTGCGATGTCAGGCTCTGTAGGTAGCAGCGGGCACCATCAGCCACTCCGATGTCAGGCTCTGCCGGCAGCAGCGGACACCATCAGCCACTCCGATGTCAGGCTCTGTAGGCAGCAGCGGGCACCATCAGCCACTCCGATGTCAGGCTCTGCCGGCAGCAGCGGGCACCATCAGCCACTCCGATGTCAGGCTCTGTCGGCAGCAGTAGCCACATCAGCCACTCCGATGTCATGCTCTGTAGGCAGCAGCGGGCACCATCAGCCTCTCCGATGTCAGGCTCTGTCGGCAGCAGTAGCCACATCAGCCACTCCGATGTCAGGCTCTGCCGGCAGCAGCGGGCACCATCAGCCACTCCGATGTCAGGGCTCTGCCAGCAGCAGCGGGTACCATCAGCCACTCCGATGTCAGGCTCTGTCGGCAGCAGTAGCCACATCAGCCACTCCGATGTCAGGCTCTGTAGGCAGCAGCGGGCACCATCAGCCACTCCGATGTCAGGCTCTGCCGGCAGCAGCGGGCACCATCAGCCACTCCGATGTCAGGCTCTGTCGGCAGCAGTAGCCACATCAGCCACTCCGATGTCAGGCTCTGTAGGCAGCAGCGGGCACCATCAGCAACTCCGATGTCAGGCTCTGCAGGCAGCAGCGGGCACCATCAGCCACTCCGATGTCAGGCTCTGCCGGCAGCAGCGGGCACCATCAGCCACTCCGATGTCAGGCTCTGCCGGCAGCTGCGGGCACCATCAGCCACTCCGATGTCAGGCTCTGTCGGCAGCAGTAGCCACATCAGCCACTCCGATGTCAGGCTCTGTAGGCAGCAGCGGGCACCATCAGCCACTCCGATGTCAGGCTCTGCCGGCAGCACCGGGTACCATCAGCCACTCCGATGTCAGGCTCTGTCGGCAGCAGTAGCCACATCAGCCACTCCGATGTCAGGCTTTGCCGGCAGCAGCGGGCACCATCAGCCACTCCGATGTCAGGCTCTGCCGGCAGCAGCGGGCATCATCAGCCACTCCGATGTCAGGCTCTGCCGGCAGCAGCGGGCACCATCAACCACTCCGATGTCAGGGCTCTGCCAGCAGCAGCGGGCACCATCAGCCACTCCGATGTCAGGCTCTGCCGGCAGCAGGGGGCACCATCAGCCACTCTGATGTCAGGGCTCTGCCAACAGCAGCGGGCACCATCAGCCACTCCGATGTCAGGCTCTGCTGGCAGCAGGGGGCACCATCAGCCACTCCGATGTCAGGCTCTGTCGGCAGCAGTAGCCACCATCAGCCACTCCGATGTCAGGCTCTGCCGGCAGCAGGGGGCACCATCAGCCACTCCGATGTCAGGCTCTGTCGGCAGCAGTAGCCACCATCAGCCACTCCGATGTCAGGGCTCTGCCAGCAGCAGCGGGCACCATCAGCCACTCCGATGTCAGGGCTCTGCAGGCAGCAGTTGCCACCATCAGCCACTCCGATGTCAGGCTCTGTCGGCAGCAGTAGCCACCATTAGCCACTCCGATGTCAGGCTCTGTCGGCAGCAGTAGCCACCATCAGCCACTCTGATGTCAGGCTCTGCCGGCAGCAGCGGGCACCATCAGCCACTCCGATGTCAGGCTCTGCCGGCAGCAGTAGCCACATCAGCCACTCCGATGTCAGGCTCTGTAGGCAGCAGCGGGCACCATCAGCCACTGCGATGTCAGGCTCTGTAGGTAGCAGCGGGCACCATCAGCCACTCCGATGTCAGGCTCTGCCGGCAGCAGCGGGCACCATCAGCCACTCCGATGTCAGGCTCTGTAGGCAGCAGCGGGCACCATCAGCCACTCCGATGTCAGGCTCTGCCGGTAGCAGCGGGCACCATCAGCCACTCCGATGTCAGGCTCTGTCGGCAGCAGTAGCCACATCAGCCACTCCGATGTCATGCTCTGTAGGCAGCAGCGGGCACCATCAGCCTCTCCGATGTCAGGCTCTGTCGGCAGCAGTAGCCACATCAGCCACTCCGATGTCAGGCTCTGCCGGCAGCAGCGGGCACCATCAGCCACTCCGATGTCAGGGCTCTGCCAGCAGCAGCGGGTACCATCAGCCACTCCGATGTCAGGCTCTGTCGGCAGCAGTAGCCACATCAGCCACTCCGATGTCAGGCTCTGTAGGCAGCAGCGGGCACCATCAGCCACTCCGATGTCAGGCTCTGCCGGCAGCAGCGGGCACCATCAGCCACTCCGATGTCAGGCTCTGTCGGCAGCAGTAGCCACATCAGCCACTCCGATGTCAGGCTCTGTAGGCAGCAGCGGGCACCATCAGCAACTCCGATGTCAGGCTCTGCAGGCAGCAGCGGGCACCATCAGCCACTCCGATGTCAGGCTCTGCCGGCAGCAGCGGGCACCATCAGCCACTCCGATGTCAGGCTCTGCCGGCAGCTGCGGGCACCATCAGCCACTCCGATGTCAGGCTCTGTCGGCAGCAGTAGCCACATCAGCCACTCCGATGTCAGGCTCTGTAGGCAGCAGCGGGCACCATCAGCCACTCCGATGTCAGGCTTTGCCGGCAGCAGCGGGCACCATCAGCCACTCCGATGTCAGGCTCTGTCGGCAGCAGTAGCCACATCAGCCACTCCGATGTCAGGCTCTGTAGGCAGCAGCGGGCACCATCAGCCACTCCGATGTCAGGCTCTGCCGGCAGCAGCGGGCACCATCAGCCACTCCGATGTCAGGCTCTGTCGGCAGCAGTAGCCACATCAGCCACTCCGATGTCAGGCTCTGTAGGCAGCAGCGGGCACCATCAGCAACTCCGATGTCAGGCTCTGCAGGCAGCAGCGGGCACCATCAGCCACTCCGATGTCAGGCTCTGCCGGCAGCAGCGGGCACCATCAGCCACTCCGATGTCAGGCTCTGCCGGCAGCTGCGGGCACCATCAGCCACTCCGATGTCAGGCTCTGTCGGCAGCAGTAGCCACATCAGCCACTCCGATGTCAGGCTCTGTAGGCAGCAGCGGGCACCATCAGCCACTCCGATGTCAGGCTTTGCCGGCAGCAGCGGGCACCATCAGCCACTCCGATGTCAGGCTCTGCCGGCAGCAGCGGGCATCATCAGCCACTCCGATGTCAGGCTCTGCCGGCAGCAGCGGGCACCATCAACCACTCCGATGTCAGGGCTCTGCCAGCAGCAGCGGGCACCATCAGCCACTCCGATGTCAGGCTCTGCCGGCAGCAGGGGGCACCATCAGCCACTCTGATGTCAGGGCTCTGCCAACAGCAGCGGGCACCATCAGCCACTCCGATGTCAGGCTCTGCTGGCAGCAGGGGGCACCATCAGCCACTCCGATGTCAGGCTCTGTCGGCAGCAGTAGCCACCATCAGCCACTCCGATGTCAGGCTCTGCCGGCAGCAGGGGGCACCATCAGCCACTCCGATGTCAGGCTCTGTCGGCAGCAGTAGCCACCATCAGCCACTCCGATGTCAGGGCTCTGCCAGCAGCAGCGGGCACCATCAGCCACTCCGATGTCAGGGCTCTGCAGGCAGCAGTTGCCACCATCAGCCACTCCGATGTCAGGCTCTGTCGGCAGCAGTAGCCACCATTAGCCACTCCGATGTCAGGCTCTGTCGGCAGCAGTAGCCACCATCAGCCACTCTGATGTCAGGCTCTGCCGGCAGCAGCGGGCACCATCAGCCACTCCGATGTCAGGCTCTGCCGGCAGCAGTAGCCACATCAGCCACTCCGATGTCAGGCTCTGTAGGCAGCAGCGGGCACCATCAGCCACTGCGATGTCAGGCTCTGTAGGTAGCAGCGGGCACCATCAGCCACTCCGATGTCAGGCTCTGCCGGCAGCAGCGGGCACCATCAGCCACTCCGATGTCAGGCTCTGTAGGCAGCAGCGGGCACCATCAGCCACTCCGATGTCAGGCTCTGCCGGTAGCAGCGGGCACCATCAGCCACTCCGATGTCAGGCTCTGTCGGCAGCAGTAGCCACATCAGCCACTCCGATGTCATGCTCTGTAGGCAGCAGCGGGCACCATCAGCCTCTCCGATGTCAGGCTCTGTCGGCAGCAGTAGCCACATCAGCCACTCCGATGTCAGGCTCTGCCGGCAGCAGCGGGCACCATCAGCCACTCCGATGTCAGGGCTCTGCCAGCAGCAGCGGGTACCATCAGCCACTCCGATGTCAGGCTCTGTCGGCAGCAGTAGCCACATCAGCCACTCCGATGTCAGGCTCTGTAGGCAGCAGCGGGCACCATCAGCCACTCCGATGTCAGGCTCTGCCGGCAGCAGCGGGCACCATCAGCCACTCCGATGTCAGGCTCTGTCGGCAGCAGTAGCCACATCAGCCACTCCGATGTCAGGCTCTGTAGGCAGCAGCGGGCACCATCAGCAACTCCGATGTCAGGCTCTGCAGGCAGCAGCGGGCACCATCAGCCACTCCGATGTCAGGCTCTGCCGGCAGCAGCGGGCACCATCAGCCACTCCGATGTCAGGCTCTGCCGGCAGCTGCGGGCACCATCAGCCACTCCGATGTCAGGCTCTGTCGGCAGCAGTAGCCACATCAGCCACTCCGATGTCAGGCTCTGTAGGCAGCAGCGGGCACCATCAGCCACTCCGATGTCAGGCTCTGCCGGCAGCACCGGGTACCATCAGCCACTCCGATGTCAGGCTCTGTCGGCAGCAGTAGCCACATCAGCCACTCCGATGTCAGGCTTTGCCGGCAGCAGCGGGCACCATCAGCCACTCCGATGTCAGGCTCTGCCGGCAGCAGCGGGCATCATCAGCCACTCCGATGTCAGGCTCTGCCGGCAGCAGCGGGCACCATCAACCACTCCGATGTCAGGGCTCTGCCAGCAGCAGCGGGCACCATCAGCCACTCCGATGTCAGGCTCTGCCGGCAGCAGGGGGCACCATCAGCCACTCTGATGTCAGGGCTCTGCCAGCAGCAGCGGGCACCATCAGCCACTCCGATGTCAGGCTCTGCCGGCAGCAGGGGGCACCATCAGCCACTCCGATGTCAGGCTCTGTCGGCAGCAGTAGCCACCATCAGCCACTCCGATGTCAGGCTCTGCCGGCAGCAGGGGGCACCATCAGCCACTCCGATGTCAGGCTCTGTCGGCAGCAGTAGCCACCATCAGCCACTCCGATGTCAGGGCTCTGCCAGCAGCAGCGGGCACCATCAGCCACTCCGATGTCAGGGCTCTGCAGGCAGCAGTTGCCACCATCAGCCACTCCGATGTCAGGCTCTGTCGGCAGCAGTAGCCACCATTAGCCACTCCGATGTCAGGCTCTGTCGGCAGCAGTAGCCACCATCAGCCACTCTGATGTCAGGCTCTGCCGGCAGCAGCGGGCACCATCAGCCACTCCGATGTCAGGCTCTGACGGCAGCAGTTGCCACCATCAGCCACTCCGATGTCAGGCTCTGTCGGCAGCAGTAGCCACATCAGCCACTCCGATGTCAGGCTCTGTAGGCAGCAGCGGGCACCATCAGCAACTCCGATGTCAGGCTCTGCAGGCAGCAGCGGGCACCATCAGCCACTCCGATGTCAGGCTCTGCCGGCAGCAGCGGGCACCATCAGCCACTCCGATGTCAGGCTCTGCCGGCAGCTGCGGGCACCATCAGCCACTCCGATGTCAGGCTCTGTCGGCAGCAGTAGCCACATCAGCCACTCCGATGTCAGGCTCTGTAGGCAGCAGCGGGCACCATCAGCCACTCCGATGTCAGGCTCTGCCGGCAGCACCGGGTACCATCAGCCACTCCGATGTCAGGCTCTGTCGGCAGCAGTAGCCACATCAGCCACTCCGATGTCAGGCTTTGCCGGCAGCAGCGGGCACCATCAGCCACTCCGATGTCAGGCTCTGCCGGCAGCAGCGGGCATCATCAGCCACTCCGATGTCAGGCTCTGCCGGCAGCAGCGGGCACCATCAACCACTCCGATGTCAGGGCTCTGCCAGCAGCAGCGGGCACCATCAGCCACTCCGATGTCAGGCTCTGCCGGCAGCAGGGGGCACCATCAGCCACTCTGATGTCAGGGCTCTGCCAGCAGCAGCGGGCACCATCAGCCACTCCGATGTCAGGCTCTGCCGGCAGCAGGGGGCACCATCAGCCACTCCGATGTCAGGCTCTGTCGGCAGCAGTAGCCACCATCAGCCACTCCGATGTCAGGCTCTGCCGGCAGCAGGGGGCACCATCAGCCACTCCGATGTCAGGCTCTGTCGGCAGCAGTAGCCACCATCAGCCACTCCGATGTCAGGGCTCTGCCAGCAGCAGCGGGCACCATCAGCCACTCCGATGTCAGGGCTCTGCAGGCAGCAGTTGCCACCATCAGCCACTCCGATGTCAGGCTCTGTCGGCAGCAGTAGCCACCATTAGCCACTCCGATGTCAGGCTCTGTCGGCAGCAGTAGCCACCATCAGCCACTCTGATGTCAGGCTCTGCCGGCAGCAGCGGGCACCATCAGCCACTCCGATGTCAGGCTCTGCCGGCAGCAGCGGGCACCATCAGCCACTCCGATGTCAGGCTCTGTCGGCAGCAGTAGCCACATCAGCTACTCCGATGTCAGGCTCTGTAGGCAGCAGCGGGCACCATCAGCTACTCCGATGTCAGGCTCTGTAGGCAGCAGCGGGCACCATCAGCCACTCCGATGTCAGGGCTCTGCCGGCAGCAGTTGCCACCATCAGCCACTCCGATGTCAGGCTCTGTCGGCAGCAGTAGCCACCATTAGCCACTCCGATGTCAGGCTCTGTCGGCAGCAGTAGCCACCATCAGCCACTCTGATGTCAGGCTCTGCCGGCAGCAGCGGGCACCATCAGCCACTCCGATGCCAGGCTCTGCCGGCAGCTGCGGGCACCATCAGCCACTCCGATGTCAGGCTCTGTCAGCAGCAGTAGCCACATCAGCCACTCCGATGTCAGGCTCTGCCGGCAGCAGTAGCCACATCAGCCACTCCGATGTCAGGCTCTGTAGGCAGCAGCGGGCACCATCAGCCACTCCGATGTCAGGCTCTGCCGGCAGCAGGGGGCACCATCAGCCACTCCGATGTCAGGCTCTGCCGGCAGCAGCGGGCACCATCAGCCACTCCGATGTCAGGCTCTGTCGGCAGCAGTAGCCACCATCAGCCACTCCGATGTCAGGCTCTGTCGGCAGCAGTAGCCACATCAGCCACTCCGATGTCAGGCTCTGCCGGCAGCAGCGGGCACCATCAGCCACTCCGATGTCAGGCTCTGTCGGCAGCAGTAGCCACCATCAGCCACTCCGATGTCAGGCTCTGTAGGCAGCAGCGGGCACCATCAGCCACTCCGATGTCAGGCTCTGTCGGCAGCAGTAGCCACATCAGCCACTCCGATGTCAGGCTCTGCCGGCAGCAGCGGGCACCATCAGCCAGGATCTGTCGGCAGCAGTAGCCACCATCAGCCACTCCGATGTCAGTCTCTTTCGGCAGCAGCGGGCACCATCAGCCACTCCGATGTCAGGCTCTGTTGGCAGAAGCGGGCACCATCAGCCACTCCGATGTCAGGCTCTGCCGGCAGCAGCAGGCACCATCAGCCACTCCGATGTCAGGCTCTGTCGGCAGCAGTAGCCACCATCAGCCACTCCGATGTCAGGCTCTGCCGGCAGCAGCGGGCACCATCAGCCACTCCGATGTCAGGCTCTGTCGGCAGCAGTAGCCACCATCAGCCACTCCGATGTCAGGCTCTGCCGGCAGCAGCGGGCACCATCAGCCACTCCGATGTCAGGCTCTGTCGGCAGCAGTAGCCACATCAGCCACTCCGATGTCAGGCTCTGTAGGCAGCAGCGGGCACCATCAGCCACTCCGATGTCAGGCTCTGTCGGCAGCAGCGGGCACCATCAGCCAGGATCTGTCGGCAGCAGTAGCCACCATCAGCCACTCCGATGTCAGGCTCTGTAGGCAGCAGCGGGCACCATCAGCCACTCCGATGTCAGGCTCTGTCGGCAGCAGTAGCCACATCAGCCACTCCGATGTCAGGCTCTGTAGGCAGCAGCGGGCACCATCAGCCACTCCGATGTCAGGCTCTGTCGGCAGCAGTAGCCACATCAGCCACTCCGATGTCAGGCTCTGCCGGCAGCAGCGGGCACCATCAGCCACTCCGATGTCAGGGCTCTGCCAGCAGCAGCGGGCACCATCAGCCAGTCCGATGTCAGGGCTCTGCCGGCAGCAGTTGCCACCATCAGCCACTCCGATGTCAGCCTCTGTCGGCAGCAGTAGCCACCATCAGCCACTCCGATGTCAGGCTCTGTCGGCAGCAGTAGCCACCATCAGCCACTCCGATGTCAGGCTCTGTCGGCAGCAGTAGCCACCATCAGCCACTCCGATGTCAGGCTCTGCCGGCAGCAGCGGGCACCATCAGCCACTCCGATGTCAGGCTCTATCGGCAGCAGCGGGCACCATCAGCCACTCCGATGTCAGGCTCTGTAGGTAGCAGCGGGCACCATCAGCCACTCCGATGTCAGGCTCTGCCGGCAGCAGCGGGCACCATCAGCCACTCCGATGTCAGGCTCTGTAGGCAGCAGCGGGCACCATCAGCCACTCCGATGTCAGGCTCTGCCGGCAGCAGCGGGCACCATCAGCCACTCCGATGTCAGGCTCTGTCGGCAGCAGTAGCCACATCAGCCACTCCAATGTCATGCTCTGTAGGCAGCAGCGGGCACCATCAGCCTCTCCGATGTCAGGCTCTGTCGGCAGCAGTAGCCACATCAGCCACTCCGATGTCAGGCTTTGCCGGCAGCAGCGGGCACCATCAGCCACTCCGATGTCAGGCTCTGCCGGCAGCAGCGGGCACCATCAGCCACTCCGATGTCAGGGCTCTGCCAGCAGCAGCGGGTACCATTAGCCACTCCGATGTCAGGCTCTGTCGGCAGCAGTAGCCACATCAGCCACTCCGATGTCAGGCTCTGTAGGCAGCAGCGGGCACCATCAGCCACTCCGATGTCAGGCTCTGCCGGCAGCAGCGGGCACCATCAGCCACTCCGATGTCAGGGCTCTGCCAGCAGCAGGGGGCACCATGAGCCACTCCGATGTCAGGCTCTGCCGGCAGCAGCGGGCACCATCAGCCACTCCGATGTCAGGCTCTGTCGGCAGCAGTAGCCACATCAGCCACTCCGATGTCAGGCTCTGTAGGCAGCAGCGGGCACCATCAGCCACTCCGATGTCAGGCTCTGCCGGCAGCTGCGGGCACCATCAGCCACTCCGATGTCAGGCTCTGTCGGCAGCAGTAGCCACATCAGCCACTCCGATGTCAGGCTCTGTAGGCAGCAGCGGGCACCATCAGCCACTCCGATGTCAGGCTCTGCCGGCAGCAGCGGGTACCATCAGCCACTCCGATGTCAGGCTCTGTAGGCAGCAGCGGGCACCATCAGCCTCTCCGATGTCAGGCTTTGCCGGCAGCAGCGGGCACCATCAGCCACTCCGATGTCAGGCTCTGACGGCAGCAGTTGCCACCATCAGCCACTCCGATGTCAGGCTCTGTCGGCAGCAGTAGCCACATCAGCCACTCCGATGTCAGGCTTTGCCGGCAGCAGCGGGCACCATCAGACACTCCGATGTCAGGGCTCTGCCAGCAGCAGCGGGCACCATCAGCCACTCCGATGTCAGGCTCTGCCGGCAGCAGGGGGCACCATCAGCCACTCCGATGTCAGGGCTCTGCCAGCAGCAGCGGCCACCATCAGCCACTCCGATGTCAGGCTCTTTCGGCAGCAGTAGCCACCATCAGCCACTCCGATGTAAGGCTCTGACTGCAGCAGTAGCCACCATCAGTCACTCCGATGTAAGGCTCTGTCGGCAGCAGCGGGCATCGTCAGCCACTCCGATGTGAGGCTCTGCCGGCAGCAGCGGGCACCATCAGCCAAGCTGATGTCAGGCTCTGCCGGCAGCAGCGGGCACCATCAGCCACTCCGATGTCAGGCTTTGTCAGCAGCAGCGGGCACCATCAGCCACTCCGATGTCAGGCTTTGTCAGCAGCAGCGGGCACCATCAGCCACTCCGATGTCAGGCTCTGCCGGCAGCAGCGGGCACCATCAGCCACTCCGATGTCAGGCTCTGTCGGCAGCAGTAGCCACATCAACCACTCCGATGTCAGGCTCTGTCGGCAGCAGTAGCCACCATCAGCCACTCCGATGTCAAGCTCTGTCTGCAGCAGCGGGCACCATCAGCCACTCCGATGTCAGGCTCTGTCGGCAGCAGTAGCCACCATCAGCCACTCCGATGTCAGGCTCTGTCAACAGCAGCGGGCACCATCAGCCACTCCGATGTCAGGCTCTGTCGGCAGCAGCGGGCACCATCAGCCACTCCGATGTCAGGCTCTGTCGGCAGCAGTAGCCACATCAGCCACTCCGATGTCAGGCTCTGTCGGCAGCAGCGGGCACCATCATCCACTCCGATGTCAGGCTCTGCCGGCAGCAGTAGCCACCATCAGCCACTCCGATGACAGGCTCTGTCGGCAGCAGCGGGCACCATCAGCCACTCCGATGTCAGGCTCTGTCGGCAGCAGTAGCCACATCAGCCACTCCGATGTCAGGCTCTGCCGGCAGCAGCGGGCACCATCAGCCACTCCGATGTCAGGCTCTGTCGGCAGCAGTAGCCACCATCAGCCACTCCGATGTCAGGCTCTGTCGGTAGCAGCGGGCACCATCAGCCACTCCGATGTCAGGCTCTGTCGGCAGCAGTAGCCACATCAGCCACTCCGATGTCAGGCTCTGCCGGCAGAAGCGGGCACCATCAGCCACTCCGATGTCAGGCTCTGTCGGCAGCAGTAGCCACCATCAGCCACACCGATGTCAGGCTCTGTCGGTAGCAGCGGGCAACATCAGCCACTCCGATGTCAGGCTCTGTCGGCAGCAGCAGCCACATCATCCACTCCGATGTCAGGCCCTGTCGGCAGCAGCGGGCACCATCAGCCACTCCGATGTCAGGCTCTGTCGGCAGCAGTAGCCACATCATCCACTCCAATGTCAGGCCCTGTCGGCAGCAGCAGGCACCATCAGCCACTCCGATGTCAGGCTCTGCCGGCAGCAGTAGCCACCATCAGCCACTCCGATGTCAGGCTCTGTCGGCAGCAGTAGCCACCATCAGCCACTCCGATGTCAGGCTCTGTCGGCAGCAGCGGGCACCATCAGCCACTCCGATGTCAGGCTCTGCCGGCAGCAATAGCCACCATCAGCCACTCCGATGTCAGGCTCTGTCGGCAGCAGTAGCCACATCATCCACTCCGATGTCAGGCCCTGTCGGCAGCAGCGGGCACCATCAGCCACTCCGATGTCAGGCTCTGTCGGCAGCAGTAGCCACATCATCCACTCCAATGTCAGGCCCTGTCGGCAGCAGCGGGCACCATCAGCCACTCCGATGTCAGGCTCTGCCGGCAGCAGTAGCCACCATCAGCCACTCCGATGTCAGGCTCTGTCGGCAGCAGCGGGCACCATCAGCCACTCCGATGTCAGGCTCTGCCGGCAGCAGTAGCCACCATCAGCCACTCCGATGTCAGGCTCTGTCGGCAGCAGCGGGCACCATCAGCCACTCCGATGTCAGGCTCTGCCGGCAGCAATAGCCACCATCAGCCACTCCGATGTCAGGCTCTGTCGGCAGCAGTAGCCACCATCAGCCACTCCGATGTCAGGCTCTGTCGGCAGCAGTAGCCACCATCAGCCACTCCGATGTCAGGGCTCTGCCAGCAGCAGCGGGCACCATCAGCCACTCCGATGTCAGGGCTCTGCAGGCAGCAGTTGCCACCATCAGCCACTCCGATGTCAGGCTCTGTCGGCAGCAGTAGCCACCATTAGCCACTCCGATGTCAGGCTCTGTCGGCAGCAGTAGCCACCATCAGCCACTCTGATGTCAGGCTCTGCCGGCAGCAGCGGGCACCATCAGCCACTCCGATGTCAGGCTCTGCCGGCAGCAGCGGGCACCATCAGCCACTCCGATGTCAGGCTCTGTCGGCAGCAGTAGCCACATCAGCTACTCCGATGTCAGGCTCTGTAGGCAGCAGCGGGCACCATCAGCTACTCCGATGTCAGGCTCTGTAGGCAGCAGCGGGCACCATCAGCCACTCCGATGTCAGGGCTCTGCCGGCAGCAGTTGCCACCATCAGCCACTCCGATGTCAGGCTCTGTCGGCAGCAGTAGCCACCATTAGCCACTCCGATGTCAGGCTCTGTCGGCAGCAGTAGCCACCATCAGCCACTCTGATGTCAGGCTCTGCCGGCAGCAGCGGGCACCATCAGCCACTCCGATGCCAGGCTCTGCCGGCAGCTGCGGGCACCATCAGCCACTCCGATGTCAGGCTCTGTCAGCAGCAGTAGCCACATCAGCCACTCCGATGTCAGGCTCTGCCGGCAGCAGTAGCCACATCAGCCACTCCGATGTCAGGCTCTGTAGGCAGCAGCGGGCACCATCAGCCACTCCGATGTCAGGCTCTGCCGGCAGCAGGGGGCACCATCAGCCACTCCGATGTCAGGCTCTGCCGGCAGCAGCGGGCACCATCAGCCACTCCGATGTCAGGCTCTGTCGGCAGCAGTAGCCACCATCAGCCACTCCGATGTCAGGCTCTGTCGGCAGCAGTGGCCACATCAGCCACTCCGATGTCAGGCTCTGCCGGCAGCAGCGGGCACCATCAGCCACTCCGATGTCAGGCTCTGTCGGCAGCAGTAGCCACCATCAGCCACTCCGATGTCAGGCTCTGTAGGCAGCAGCGGGCACCATCAGCCACTCCGATGTCAGGCTCTGTCGGCAGCAGTAGCCACATCAGCCACTCCGATGTCAGGCTCTGCTGGCAGCAGCGGGCACCATCAGCCAGGATCTGTCGGCAGCAGTAGCCACCATCAGCCACTCCGATGTCAGTCTCTTTCGGCAGCAGCGGGCACCATCAGCCACTCCGATGTCAGGCTCTGTCGGCAGAAGCGGGCACCATCAGCCACTCCGATGTCAGGCTCTGCCGGCAGCAGCAGGCACCATCAGCCACTCCGATGTCAGGCTCTGTCGGCAGCAGTAGCCACCATCAGCCACTCCGATGTCAGGCTCTGCCGGCAGCAGCGGGCACCATCAGCCACTCCGATGTCAGGCTCTGTCAGCAGCAGTAGCCACCATCAGCCACTCCGATGTCAGGCTCTGCCGGCAGCAGCGGGCACCATCAGCCACTCCGATGTCAGGCTCTGTCGGCAGCAGTAGCCACATCAGCCACTCCGATGTCAGGCTCTGTAGGCAGCAGCGGGCACCATCAGCCACTCCGATGTCAGGCTCTGTCGGCAGCAGCGGGCACCATCAGCCAGGATCTGTCGGCAGCAGTAGCCACCATCAGCCACTCCGATGTCAGGCTCTGTAGGCAGCAGCGGGCACCATCAGCCACTCCGATGTCAGGCTCTGTCGGCAGCAGTAGCCACATCAGCCACTCCGATGTCAGGCTCTGTAGGCAGCAGCGGGCACCATCAGCCACTCCGATGTCAGGCTCTGTCGGCAGCAGTAGCCACATCAGCCACTCCGATGTCAGGCTCTGCCGGCAGCAGCGGGCACCATCAGCCACTCCGATGTCAGGGCTCTGCCAGCAGCAGCGGGCACCATCAGCCAGTCCGATGTCAGGGCTCTGCCGGCAGCAGTTGCCACCATCAGCCACTCCGATGTCAGCCTCTGTCGGCAGCAGTAGCCACCATCAGCCACTCCGATGTCAGGCTCTGTCGGCAGCAGTAGCCACCATCAGCCACTCCGATGTCAGGCTCTGTCGGCAGCAGTAGCCACCATCAGCCACTCCGATGTCAGGCTCTGCCGGCAGCAGCGGGCACCATCAGCCACTCCGATGTCAGGCTCTGTAGGCAGCAGCGGGCACCATCAGCCACTCCGATGTCAGGCTCTGCCGGCAGCAGCGGGCACCATCAGCCACTCCGATGTCAGGCTCTGTCGGCAGCAGTAGCCACATCAGCCACTCCAATGTCATGCTCTGTAGGCAGCAGCGGGCACCATCAGCCTCTCCGATGTCAGGCTCTGTCGGCAGCAGTAGCCACATCAGCCACTCCGATGTCAGGCTTTGCCGGCAGCAGCGGGCACCATCAGCCACTCCGATGTCAGGCTCTGCCGGCAGCAGCGGGCACCATCAGCCACTCCGATGTCAGGGCTCTGCCAGCAGCAGCGGGTACCATTAGCCACTCCGATGTCAGGCTCTGTCGGCAGCAGTAGCCACATCAGCCACTCCGATGTCAGGCTCTGTAGGCAGCAGCGGGCACCATCAGCCACTCCGATGTCAGGCTCTGCCGGCAGCAGCGGGCACCATCAGCCACTCCGATGTCAGGGCTCTGCCAGCAGCAGGGGGCACCATGAGCCACTCCGATGTCAGGCTCTGCCGGCAGCAGCGGGCACCATCAGCCACTCCGATGTCAGGCTCTGTCGGCAGCAGTAGCCACATCAGCCACTCCGATGTCAGGCTCTGTAGGCAGCAGCGGGCACCATCAGCCACTCCGATGTCAGGCTCTGCCGGCAGCTGCGGGCACCATCAGCCACTCCGATGTCAGGCTCTGTCGGCAGCAGTAGCCACATCAGCCACTCCGATGTCAGGCTCTGTAGGCAGCAGCGGGCACCATCAGCCACTCCGATGTCAGGCTCTGCCGGCAGCAGCGGGTACCATCAGCCACTCCGATGTCAGGCTCTGTAGGCAGCAGCGGGCACCATCAGCCTCTCCGATGTCAGGCTTTGCCGGCAGCAGCGGGCACCATCAGCCACTCCGATGTCAGGCTCTGACGGCAGCAGTTGCCACCATCAGCCACTCCGATGTCAGGCTCTGTCGGCAGCAGTAGCCACATCAGCCACTCCGATGTCAGGCTTTGCCGGCAGCAGCGGGCACCATCAGACACTCCGATGTCAGGGCTCTGCCAGCAGCAGCGGGCACCATCAGCCACTCCGATGTCAGGCTCTGCCGGCAGCAGGGGGCACCATCAGCCACTCCGATGTCAGGGCTCTGCCAGCAGCAGCGGCCACCATCAGCCACTCCGATGTCAGGCTCTGCCGGCAGCAGGGGGCACCATCAGCCACTCCGATGTCAGGCTCTGTCGGCAGCAGTAGCCACCATCAGCCACTCCGATGTCAGGCTCTGTCGGCAGCAGTAGCCACCATCAGCCACTCTGATGTCATGCTCTGCCGGCAGCATCGGGGACCATCAGCCACTCCGACGTCAGGCTCTGCCGGCAGCAGTAGCCACCATCAGCCACTCCGATGTAAGGCTCTGTCGGCAGCAGCGGGCACCGTCAGCCACTCCGATGTAAGGCTCTGTCGGCAGCAGCGGGCACCATCAGCCACTCCGATGTCAGGCTCTGTCGGCAGCAGTAGCCACCATCAGCCACTCCGATGTCATTCTCTGCCGGCAGCAGCGGGCACCATCAGCCACTCCGATGTCAGGCTCTGTCGGCAGCAGTAGCCACCATCAGCCACTCCGATGTCAGGCTCTGCCGGCAGCAGCTGGCACCATCAGCCACTCCGATGTCAGGCTCTGTCGGCAGTAGTAGCCACATCAGCCAGTCCGATTTCAGGCTCTGTCGGCAGCAGCAGGCACCATCAGCCACTCCGATGTCAGGCTCTGTCAGCAGCAGTGGGCACCATCAGCCACTCCGATGTCAGGCTCTGCCGGCAGCAGTAGCTGTCAGGCTCTGCCGGCAGCAGCGGGCACCATCAGCCACTCCGATGTCAGGCTTTGTCAGCAGCAGCGGGCACCATCAGCCACTCCGATGTCAGGCTCTGCCGGCAGCAGCGGGCACCATCAGCCACTCCGATGTCATGTTCTGTCAGCAGCAGCGGGCACCATCAGCCACTCCGATGTCAGGCTCTTTCGGCAGCAGTAGCCACCATCAGCCACTCCGATGTAAGGCTCTGACGGCAGCAGTAGCCACCATCAGTCACTCCGATGTAAGGCTCTGTCGGCAGCCACGGGCATCGTCAGCCACTCCGATGTCAGGCTCTGCCGGCAGCAGCGGGCACCATCAGCCAAGCTGATGTCAGGCTCTGCCGGCAGCAGCGGGCACCATCAGCCACTCCGATGTCAGGCTTTGTCAGCAGCAGCGGGCACCATCAGCCACTCCGATGTCAGGCTTTGTCAGCAGCAGCGGGCACCATCAGCCACTCCGATGTCAGGCTCTGCCGGCAGCAGCGGGCACCATCAGCCACTCCGATGTCAGGCTCTGCCGGCAGCAGGGGGCACCATCAGCCACTCCGATGTCAGGCTCTGTCGGCAGCAGTAGCCACCATCAGCCACTCCGATGTCAGGCTCTGTCGGCAGCAGTAGCCACCATCAGCCACTCTGATGTCATGCTCTGCCGGCAGCATCGGGGACCATCAGCCACTCCGACGTCAGGCTCTGCCGGCAGCAGTAGCCACCATCAGCCACTCCGATGTAAGGCTCTGTCGGCAGCAGCGGGCACCGTCAGCCACTCCGATGTAAGGCTCTGTCGGCAGCAGCGGGCACCATCAGCCACTCCGATGTCAGGCTCTGTCGGCAGCAGTAGCCACCATCAGCCACTCCGATGTCATTCTCTGCCGGCAGCAGCGGGCACCATCAGCCACTCCGATGTCAGGCTCTGTCGGCAGCAGTAGCCACCATCAGCCACTCCGATGTCAGGCTCTGCCGGCAGCAGCTGGCACCATCAGCCACTCCGATGTCAGGCTCTGTCGGCAGTAGTAGCCACATCAGCCAGTCCGATTTCAGGCTCTGTCGGCAGCAGCAGGCACCATCAGCCACTCCGATGTCAGGCTCTGTCAGCAGCAGTGGGCACCATCAGCCACTCCGATGTCAGGCTCTGCCGGCAGCAGTAGCTGTCAGGCTCTGCCGGCAGCAGCGGGCACCATCAGCCACTCCGATGTCAGGCTTTGTCAGCAGCAGCGGGCACCATCAGCCACTCCGATGTCAGGCTTTGTCAGCAGCAGCGGGCACCATCAGCCACTCCGATGTCAGGCTCTGCCGGCAGCAGCGGGCACCATCAGCCACTCCGATGTCATGTTCTGTCAGCAGCAGCGGGCACCATCAGCCACTCCGATGTCAGGCTCTTTCGGCAGCAGTAGCCACCATCAGCCACTCCGATGTAAGGCTCTGACGGCAGCAGTAGCCACCATCAGTCACTCCGATGTAAGGCTCTGTCGGCAGCCACGGGCATCGTCAGCCACTCCGATGTCAGGCTCTGCCGGCAGCAGCGGGCACCATCAGCCAAGCTGATGTCAGGCTCTGCCGGCAGCAGCGGGCACCATCAGCCACTCCGATGTCAGGCTTTGTTAGCAGCAGCGGGCACCATCAGCCACTCCGATGTCAGGCTTTGTCAGCAGCAGCGGGCACCATCAGCCACTCCGATGTCAGGCTCTGCCGGCAGCAGCGGGCACCATCAGCCACTCCGATGTCAGGCTCTGTCGGCAGCAGTAGCCACATCAACCACTCCGATGTCAGGCTCTGTCGGCAGCAGTAGCCACCATCAGCCACTCCGATGTCAAGCTCTGTCTGCAGCAGCGGGCACCATCAGCCACTCCGATGTCAGGCTCTGTCGGCAGCAGTAGCCACCATCAGCCACTCCGATGTCAGGCTCTGTCAACAGCAGCGGGCACCATCATCCACTCCGATGTCAGGCTCTGCCGGCAGCAGTAGCCACCATCAGCCACTCCGATGACAGGCTCTGTCGGCAGCAGCGGGCACCATCAGCCACTCCGATGTCAGGCTCTGTCGGCAGCAGTAGCCACATCAGCCACTCCGATGTCAGGCTCTGCCGGCAGCAGCGGGCACCATCAGCCACTCCGATGTCAGGCTCTGTCGGCAGCAGTAGCCACCATCAGCCACTCCGATGTCAGGCTCTGTCGGTAGCAGCGGGCACCATCAGCCACTCCGATGTCAGGCTCTGTCGGCAGCAGTAGCCACATCAGCCACTCCGATGTCAGGCTCTGCCGGCAGAAGCGGGCACCATCAGCCACTCCGATGTCAGGCTCTGTCGGCAGCAGTAGCCACCATCAGCCACACCGATGTCAGGCTCTGTCGGTAGCAGCGGGCAACATCAGCCACTCCGATGTCAGGCTCTGTCGGCAGCAGCAGCCACATCATCCACTCCGATGTCAGGCCCTGTCGGCAGCAGCGGGCACCATCAGCCACTCCGATGTCAGGCTCTGTCGGCAGCAGTAGCCACATCATCCACTCCGATGTCAGGCCCTGTCGGCAGCAGCGGGCACCATCAGCCACTCCGATGTCAGGCTCTGCCGGCAGCAGTAGCCACCATCAGCCACTCCGATGTCAGGCTCTGTCGGCAGCAGTAGCCACCATCAGCCACTCCGATGTCAGGCTCTGTCGGCAGCAGCGGGCACCATCAGCCACTCCGATGTCAGGCTCTGCCGGCAGCAATAGCCACCATCAGCCACTCCGATGTCAGGCTCTGTCGGCAGCAGTAGCCACATCATCCACTCCGATGTCAGGCCCTGTCGGCAGCAGCGGGCACCATCAGCCACTCCGATGTCAGGCTCTGTCGGCAGCAGTAGCCACATCATCCACTCCGATGTCAGGCCCTGTCGGCAGCAGCGGGCACCATCAGCCACTCCGATGTCATGCTCTGCCGGCAGCAGTAGCCACCATCAGCCACTCCGATGTCAGGCTCTGTCGGCAGCAGCGGGCACCATCAGCCACTCCGATGTCAGGCTCTGCCGGCAGCAATAGCCACCATCAGCCACTCCGATGTCAGGCTCTGTCGGCAGCAGTAGCCACCATCAGCCACTCCGATGTCAGGCTCTGTCGGCAGCAGTAGCCACCATCAGCCACTCCGATGTCAGGCTCTGTCGGCAGCAGCGGGCACCATCAGCCACTCCGATGTCAGGCTCTGCCGGCAGCAATAGCCACCATCAGCCACTCCGATGTCAGGCTCTGCCGGCAGCAATAGCCACCATCAGCCACTCCGATGTCAGGCTCTGTCGGCAGCAGTAGCCACATCAGCCACTCCGATGTCAGGCTCTGTCGGCAGCAGTAGCCACCATCAGCCACTCCGATGTCAGGCTCTGCCGGCAGCAGCGGGCACCATCAGCCACTCCGATGTCAGGCTCTGTCGGCAGCAGTAGCCACATCAGCCACTCCGATGTCAGGCTCTGTCGGCAGCAGTAGCCACCATCTGTCACTCCGATGTAAGGCTCTGTCGGCAGCAGCGGGCACCGTCAGCCACTCCGATGTCAGGCTCTGCCGGCAGCAGCGGGCACCGTCAGCCACTCCGATGTCAGGCTCTGCCGGCAGCAGCGGGCACCATCAGCCAAGCTGATGTCAGGCTCTGCCGGCAGCAGCGGGCACCATCAGCCACTCCGATGTCAGGCTTTGTCAGCAGCAGCGGGCACCATCAGCCACTCCGATGTCAGGCTTTGTCAGCAGCAGCGGGCACCATCAGCCACTCCGATGTCAGGCTCTGCCGGCAGCAGCGGGCACCATCAGCCACTCCGATGTCAGGCTCTGTCGGCAGCAGTAGCCACATCAACCACTCCGATGTCAAGCTCTGTCTGCAGCAGCGGGCACCATCAGCCACTCCGATGTCAGGCTCTGTCGGCAGCAGTAGCCACCATCAGCCACTCCGATGTCAGGCTCTGTCAACAGCAGCGGGCACCATCAGCCACTCCGATGTCAGGCTCTGTCGGCAGCAGCGGGCACCATCAGCCACTCCGATGTCAGGCTCTGTCGGCAGCAGTAGCCACATCAGCCACTCCGATGTCAGGCTTTGTCAGCAGCAGCGGGCACCATCAGCCACTCCGATGTCAGGCTCTGCCGGCAGCAGCGGGCACCATCAGCCACTCCGATGTCAGGCTCTGCCGGCAGCAGGGGGCACCATCAGCCACTCCGATGTCAGGCTCTGTCGGCAGCAGTAGCCACCATCAGCCACTCCGATGTCAGGCTCTGTCGGCAGCAGTAGCCACCATCAGCCACTCTGATGTCATGCTCTGCCGGCAGCATCGGGGACCATCAGCCACTCCGACGTCAGGCTCTGCCGGCAGCAGTAGCCACCATCAGCCACTCCGATGTAAGGCTCTGTCGGCAGCAGCGGGCACCGTCAGCCACTCCGATGTAAGGCTCTGTCGGCAGCAGCGGGCACCATCAGCCACTCCGATGTCAGGCTCTGTCGGCAGCAGTAGCCACCATCAGCCACTCCGATGTCATTCTCTGCCGGCAGCAGCGGGCACCATCAGCCACTCCGATGTCAGGCTCTGTCGGCAGCAGTAGCCACCATCAGCCACTCCGATGTCAGGCTCTGCCGGCAGCAGCTGGCACCATCAGCCACTCCGATGTCAGGCTCTGTCGGCAGTAGTAGCCACATCAGCCAGTCCGATTTCAGGCTCTGTCGGCAGCAGCAGGCACCATCAGCCACTCCGATGTCAGGCTCTGTCAGCAGCAGTGGGCACCATCAGCCACTCCGATGTCAGGCTCTGCCGGCAGCAGTAGCTGTCAGGCTCTGCCGGCAGCAGCGGGCACCATCAGCCACTCCGATGTCAGGCTTTGTCAGCAGCAGCGGGCACCATCAGCCACTCCGATGTCAGGCTTTGTCAGCAGCAGCGGGCACCATCAGCCACTCCGATGTCAGGCTCTGCCGGCAGCAGCGGGCACCATCAGCCACTCCGATGTCATGTTCTGTCAGCAGCAGCGGGCACCATCAGCCACTCCGATGTCAGGCTCTTTCGGCAGCAGTAGCCACCATCAGCCACTCCGATGTAAGGCTCTGACGGCAGCAGTAGCCACCATCAGTCACTCCGATGTAAGGCTCTGTCGGCAGCCACGGGCATCGTCAGCCACTCCGATGTCAGGCTCTGCCGGCAGCAGCGGGCACCATCAGCCAAGCTGATGTCAGGCTCTGCCGGCAGCAGCGGGCACCATCAGCCACTCCGATGTCAGGCTTTGTCAGCAGCAGCGGGCACCATCAGCCACTCCGATGTCAGGCTTTGTCAGCAGCAGCGGGCACCATCAGCCACTCCGATGTCAGGCTCTGCCGGCAGCAGCGGGCACCATCAGCCACTCCGATGTCAGGCTCTGTCGGCAGCAGTAGCCACATCAACCACTCCGATGTCAGGCTCTGTCGGCAGCAGTAGCCACCATCAGCCACTCCGATGTCAAGCTCTGTCTGCAGCAGCGGGCACCATCAGCCACTCCGATGTCAGGCTCTGTCGGCAGCAGTAGCCACCATCAGCCACTCCGATGTCAGGCTCTGTCAACAGCAGCGGGCACCATCATCCACTCCGATGTCAGGCTCTGCCGGCAGCAGTAGCCACCATCAGCCACTCCGATGACAGGCTCTGTCGGCAGCAGCGGGCACCATCAGCCACTCCGATGTCAGGCTCTGTCGGCAGCAGTAGCCACATCAGCCACTCCGATGTCAGGCTCTGCCGGCAGCAGCGGGCACCATCAGCCACTCCGATGTCAGGCTCTGTCGGCAGCAGTAGCCACCATCAGCCACTCCGATGTCAGGCTCTGTCGGTAGCAGCGGGCACCATCAGCCACTCCGATGTCAGGCTCTGTCGGCAGCAGTAGCCACATCAGCCACTCCGATGTCAGGCTCTGCCGGCAGAAGCGGGCACCATCAGCCACTCCGATGTCAGGCTCTGTCGGCAGCAGTAGCCACCATCAGCCACACCGATGTCAGGCTCTGTCGGTAGCAGCGGGCAACATCAGCCACTCCGATGTCAGGCTCTGTCGGCAGCAGCAGCCACATCATCCACTCCGATGTCAGGCCCTGTCGGCAGCAGCGGGCACCATCAGCCACTCCGATGTCAGGCTCTGTCGGCAGCAGTAGCCACATCATCCACTCCGATGTCAGGCCCTGTCGGCAGCAGCGGGCACCATCAGCCACTCCGATGTCAGGCTCTGCCGGCAGCAATAGCCACCATCAGCCACTCCGATGTCAGGCTCTGCCGGCAGCAATAGCCACCATCAGCCACTCCGATGTCAGGCTCTGTCGGCAGCAGTAGCCACATCAGCCACTCCGATGTCAGGCTCTGTCGGCAGCAGTAGCCACCATCAGCCACTCCGATGTCAGGCTCTGCCGGCAGCAGCGGGCACCATCAGCCACTCCGATGTCAGGCTCTGTCGGCAGCAGTAGCCACATCAGCCACTCCGATGTCAGGCTCTGTCGGCAGCAGTAGCCACCATCTGTCACTCCGATGTAAGGCTCTGTCGGCAGCAATAGCCACCATCAGCCACTCCGATGTCAGGCTCTGTCGGCAGCAGTAGCCACCATCAGCCACTCCGATGTCAGGCTCTGTCGGCAGCAGTAGCCACCATCAGCCACTCCGATGTCAGGCTCTGTCGGCAGCAGCGGGCACCATCAGCCACTCCGATGTCAGGCTCTGCCGGCAGCAATAGCCACCATCAGCCACTCCGATGTCAGGCTCTGCCGGCAGCAATAGCCACCATCAGCCACTCCGATGTCAGGCTCTGTCGGCAGCAGTAGCCACATCAGCCACTCCGATGTCAGGCTCTGTCGGCAGCAGTAGCCACCATCAGCCACTCCGATGTCAGGCTCTGCCGGCAGCAGCGGGCACCATCAGCCACTCCGATGTCAGGCTCTGTCGGCAGCAGTAGCCACATCAGCCACTCCGATGTCAGGCTCTGTCGGCAGCAGTAGCCACCATCTGTCACTCCGATGTAAGGCTCTGTCGGCAGCAGCGGGCACCGTCAGCCACTCCGATGTCAGGCTCTGCCGGCAGCAGCGGGCACCGTCAGCCACTCCGATGTCAGGCTCTGCCGGCAGCAGCGGGCACCATCAGCCAAGCTGATGTCAGGCTCTGCCGGCAGCAGCGGGCACCATCAGCCACTCCGATGTCAGGCTTTGTCAGCAGCAGCGGGCACCATCAGCCACTCCGATGTCAGGCTTTGTCAGCAGCAGCGGGCACCATCAGCCACTCCGATGTCAGGCTCTGCCGGCAGCAGCGGGCACCATCAGCCACTCCGATGTCAGGCTCTGTCGGCAGCAGTAGCCACATCAACCACTCCGATGTCAAGCTCTGTCTGCAGCAGCGGGCACCATCAGCCACTCCGATGTCAGGCTCTGTCGGCAGCAGTAGCCACCATCAGCCACTCCGATGTCAGGCTCTGTCAACAGCAGCAGGCACCATCAGCCACTCCGATGTCAGGCTCTGTCGGCAGCAGCGGGCACCATCAGCCACTCCGATGTCAGGCTCTGTCGGCAGCAGTAGCCACATCAGCCACTCCGATGTCAGGCTCTGTCGGCAGCAGCGGGCACCATCAGCCAATCCGATGTCAGGCTCTGCCGGCAGCAGCGGGCACCATCAGCCACTCCGCTGTCAGGCTCTGTCGGCAGCAGTAGCCACCATCAGCCACTCCGATGTCAGGCTCTGTCGGCAGCAGTAGCCACATCATCCACTCCGATGTCAGGCCCTGTCGGCAGCAGCGGGCACCATCAGCCACTCCGATGTCAGGCTCTGCCGGCAGCAGTAGCCACCATCAGCCACTCCGATGTCAGGCTCTGTCGGCAGCAGTAGCCACATCATCCACTCCGATGTCAGGCCCTGTCGGCAGCAGCGGGCACCATCAGCCACTCCGATGTCAGGCTCTGTCGGCAGCAGTAGCCACATCATCCACTCCAATGTCAGGCCCTGTCGGCAGCAGCGGGCACCATCAGCCACTCCGATGTCAGGCTCTGTCGGCAGCAGTAGCCACCATCAGCCACTCCGATGTCAGGCTCTTTCGGCAGCAGTAGCCACATCAGCCACTCCGATGTCAGGCTCTGTCGGCAGCAGTAGCCACCATCAGCCACTCCGATGTCAGGCTCTGCCGGCAGCAGCGGGCACCATCAGCCACTCCGATGTCAGGCTCTGTCGGCAGCAGTAGCCACATCAGCCACTCCGATGTCAGGCTCTGTCGGCAGCAGTAGCCACCATCAGCCACTCCGATGTCAGGCTCTGTCGGCAGCGGTAGCCACCATCAGCCACTCCGATGTCAGGCTCTGCCGGCAGCAGCGGGCACCATCAGCCACTCCGATGTCAGGCTCTGTCGGCAGCAGTAGCCACCATCAGCCACTCCGATGTCAGGCTCTGTCGGCAGCAGCGGGCACCGTCAGCCACTCCGATGTCAGGCTCTGCCGGCAGCAGCGGGCACCATCAGCCACTCCGATGTCAGGCTCTGTCGGCAGCAGTAGCCACCATCAGCCACTCCGATGTCATTCTCTGCCGGCAGCAGCGGGCACCATCAGCCACTCCGATGTCAGGCTCTGTCAACAGCAGCGGGCACCATCATCCACTCCGATGTCAGGCTCTGCCGGCAGCAGTAGCCACCATCAGCCACTCCGATGACAGGCTCTGTCGGCAGCAGCGGGCACCATCAGCCACTCCGATGTCAGGCTCTGTCGGCAGCAGTAGCCACATCAGCCACTCCGATGTCAGGCTCTGCCGGCAGCAGCGGGCACCATCAGCCACTCCGATGTCAGGCTCTGTCGGCAGCAGTAGCCACCATCAGCCACTCCGATGTCAGGCTCTGTCGGTAGCAGCGGGCACCATCAGCCACTCCGATGTCAGGCTCTGTCGGCAGCAGTAGCCACATCAGCCACTCCGATGTCAGGCTCTGCCGGCAGAAGCGGGCACCATCAGCCACTCCGATGTCAGGCTCTGTCGGCAGCAGTAGCCACCATCAGCCACACCGATGTCAGGCTCTGTCGGTAGCAGCGGGCAACATCAGCCACTCCGATGTCAGGCTCTGTCGGCAGCAGCAGCCACATCATCCACTCCGATGTCAGGCCCTGTCGGCAGCAGCGGGCACCATCAGCCACTCCGATGTCAGGCTCTGTCGGCAGCAGTAGCCACATCATCCACTCCGATGTCAGGCCCTGTCGGCAGCAGCGGGCACCATCAGCCACTCCGATGTCAGGCTCTGCCGGCAGCAATAGCCACCATCAGCCACTCCGATGTCAGGCTCTGCCGGCAGCAATAGCCACCATCAGCCACTCCGATGTCAGGCTCTGTCGGCAGCAGTAGCCACATCAGCCACTCCGATGTCAGGCTCTGTCGGCAGCAGTAGCCACCATCAGCCACTCCGATGTCAGGCTCTGCCGGCAGCAGCGGGCACCATCAGCCACTCCGATGTCAGGCTCTGTCGGCAGCAGTAGCCACATCAGCCACTCCGATGTCAGGCTCTGTCGGCAGCAGTAGCCACCATCTGTCACTCCGATGTAAGGCTCTGTCGGCAGCAATAGCCACCATCAGCCACTCCGATGTCAGGCTCTGTCGGCAGCAGTAGCCACCATCAGCCACTCCGATGTCAGGCTCTGTCGGCAGCAGTAGCCACCATCAGCCACTCCGATGTCAGGCTCTGTCGGCAGCAGCGGGCACCATCAGCCACTCCGATGTCAGGCTCTGCCGGCAGCAATAGCCACCATCAGCCACTCCGATGTCAGGCTCTGCCGGCAGCAATAGCCACCATCAGCCACTCCGATGTCAGGCTCTGTCGGCAGCAGTAGCCACATCAGCCACTCCGATGTCAGGCTCTGTCGGCAGCAGTAGCCACCATCAGCCACTCCGATGTCAGGCTCTGCCGGCAGCAGCGGGCACCATCAGCCACTCCGATGTCAGGCTCTGTCGGCAGCAGTAGCCACATCAGCCACTCCGATGTCAGGCTCTGTCGGCAGCAGTAGCCACCATCTGTCACTCCGATGTAAGGCTCTGTCGGCAGCAGCGGGCACCGTCAGCCACTCCGATGTCAGGCTCTGCCGGCAGCAGCGGGCACCGTCAGCCACTCCGATGTCAGGCTCTGCCGGCAGCAGCGGGCACCATCAGCCAAGCTGATGTCAGGCTCTGCCGGCAGCAGCGGGCACCATCAGCCACTCCGATGTCAGGCTTTGTCAGCAGCAGCGGGCACCATCAGCCACTCCGATGTCAGGCTTTGTCAGCAGCAGCGGGCACCATCAGCCACTCCGATGTCAGGCTCTGCCGGCAGCAGCGGGCACCATCAGCCACTCCGATGTCAGGCTCTGTCGGCAGCAGTAGCCACATCAACCACTCCGATGTCAAGCTCTGTCTGCAGCAGCGGGCACCATCAGCCACTCCGATGTCAGGCTCTGTCGGCAGCAGTAGCCACCATCAGCCACTCCGATGTCAGGCTCTGTCAACAGCAGCAGGCACCATCAGCCACTCCGATGTCAGGCTCTGTCGGCAGCAGCGGGCACCATCAGCCACTCCGATGTCAGGCTCTGTCGGCAGCAGTAGCCACATCAGCCACTCCGATGTCAGGCTCTGTCGGCAGCAGCGGGCACCATCAGCCAATCCGATGTCAGGCTCTGCCGGCAGCAGCGGGCACCATCAGCCACTCCGCTGTCAGGCTCTGTCGGCAGCAGTAGCCACCATCAGCCACTCCGATGTCAGGCTCTGTCGGCAGCAGTAGCCACATCATCCACTCCGATGTCAGGCCCTGTCGGCAGCAGCGGGCACCATCAGCCACTCCGATGTCAGGCTCTGCCGGCAGCAGTAGCCACCATCAGCCACTCCGATGTCAGGCTCTGTCGGCAGCAGTAGCCACATCATCCACTCCGATGTCAGGCCCTGTCGGCAGCAGCGGGCACCATCAGCCACTCCGATGTCAGGCTCTGTCGGCAGCAGTAGCCACATCATCCACTCCAATGTCAGGCCCTGTCGGCAGCAGCGGGCACCATCAGCCACTCCGATGTCAGGCTCTGTCGGCAGCAGTAGCCACCATCAGCCACTCCGATGTCAGGCTCTTTCGGCAGCAGTAGCCACATCAGCCACTCCGATGTCAGGCTCTGTCGGCAGCAGTAGCCACCATCAGCCACTCCGATGTCAGGCTCTGCCGGCAGCAGCGGGCACCATCAGCCACTCCGATGTCAGGCTCTGTCGGCAGCAGTAGCCACATCAGCCACTCCGATGTCAGGCTCTGTCGGCAGCAGTAGCCACCATCAGCCACTCCGATGTCAGGCTCTGTCGGCAGCGGTAGCCACCATCAGCCACTCCGATGTCAGGCTCTGCCGGCAGCAGCGGGCACCATCAGCCACTCCGATGTCAGGCTCTGTCGGCAGCAGTAGCCACCATCAGCCACTCCGATGTCAGGCTCTGTCGGCAGCAGCGGGCACCGTCAGCCACTCCGATGTCAGGCTCTGCCGGCAGCAGCGGGCACCATCAGCCACTCCGATGTCAGGCTCTGTCGGCAGCAGTAGCCACCATCAGCCACTCCGATGTCATTCTCTGCCGGCAGCAGCGGGCACCATCAGCCACTCCGATGTCAGGCTCTGTCGGCAGCAGTAGCCGCCATCAGCCACTCCGATGTCAGGCTCTGCCGGCAGCAGCTGGCACCATCAGCCACTCCGATGTCAGGCTCTGTCGGCAGTAGTAGCCACATCAGCCAGTCCGATTTCAGGCTCTGTCGGCAGCAGCAGGCACCATCAGCCACTCCGATGTCAGGCTCTGTCAGCAGCAGCGGGCACCATCAGCCACTCCGATGTCAGGCTCTGCCGGCAGCAGTAGCTGTCAGGCTCTGCCGGCAGCAGCGGGCACCATCCGCCACTCCGATGTCAGGCTTTGCCGGCAGCAGCGGGCACCATCAGCCACTCCGATGTCAGGCTTTGTCAGCAGCAGCGGGCACCATCAGCCACTCCGATGTCAGGCTTTGTCAGCAGCAGCGGGCACCATCAGCCACTCCGATGTCAGGCTCTGCCGGCAGCAGCGGGCACCATCAGCCACTCCGATGTCATGTTCTGTCAGCAGCAGCGGGCACCATCAGCCACTCCGATGTCAGGCTCTCTAGGCAGCAGTAGCCACCATCAGCCATTCCGATGTCAGGCTCTGTCGGCAGCAGTAGCCACATCAGCCACTCCGATTTCAGGCTCGGACGGCAGCAGCGGGCACCATCAGCCACTCCGATGTCAGGCTCTGTCGGCAGCAGCGGGCACCATCAGCCACTCCGATTTCAGGCTCTGCCGGCAGCAGCGGGCACCATCAGCCACTCCGATGTCAGGCTCTGTCGGCAGCAGTAGCCACCATCAGCCACTCCGATGTCAGGCTCTTTCGGCAGCAGTAGCCACCATCAGCCACTCCGATGTAAGGCTCTGCCGGCAGCAGCGGGCACCATCAGCCACTCCGATGTCATGCTCTCTAGGCAGCAGTAGCCACCATCAGCCATTCCGATGTCAGGCTCTGTCGGCAGCAGTAGCCACATCAGCCACTCCGATTTCAGGCTCTGTCTGCAGAAGCGGGCACCATCAGCCACTCCGATGTCAGGCTCTTTCAGCAGTAGTAGCCACCATCAGCCACTCCGATGTCAGGCTCTGTCAGCAGCAGTAGCCACATCAGCCACTCCGATGTCAGGCTCTGTAGGCAGCAGCGGGCACCATCAGCCATTCCAATGTCAGGCTCTGTCGGCAGCAGTAGCCACCATCAGCCACTCCGATGTCAGGCTCTGTCGGCAGCAGCGGGTACCATCAGCCACTCCGATGTCAGGCTCTGTCAGCAGCAGTAGCCACCATCAGCCATTCCGATGTCAGGCTCTGTCAGCAGCAGTAGCCACATCAGCCAATCCGATGTCAGGCTCTGTAGGCAGCAGCGGGTACCATCAGCCACTCCGATGTCAGGCTCTGTAGGCAGCAGTAGCCACCATCAGCCATTCCGATGTCAGGCTCTGTCGGCAGCAGTAGCCACATCAGCCACTCCGATTTCAGGCTCTGTCTGCAGAAGCGGGCACCATCAGCCACTCCGATGTCAGGCTCTGTCGGCAGCAGCGGGCACCATCAGCCACTCCGATGTCAGGCTCTGCCGGCAGCAGCGGGCACCATCAGTCACTCCGATGTCAGGCTCTGCCGGCAGCAGCGGGCACCATCAGCCACTCCGATGTCAGGGCTGTGCCGGCAGCAGTTGCCACCATCAGCCACTCCGATGTCAGGCTCTGTAGGCAGCAGCGGGCACCATCAGCCACTCCGATGTCAGGCTCTGTCAGCAGCAGTAGCCACATCAGCCACTCCGATGTCAGGCTCTGTAGGCAGCAGCGGGCACCATCAGCCACTCCGATGTCAGGCTCTGTCGGCAGCAGTAGCCACCATCAGCCACTCCGATGTCAGGCTCTTTCGGCAGCAGTAGCCACCATCAGCCACTCCGATGTAAGGCTCTGCCGGCAGCAGCATGCACCATCAACCACTCCGATGTCAGGCTCTGCCGGCAGCAGCGGGCACCATCAGCCACTCCGATGTCAGGCTCTCTAGGCAGCAGTAGCCACCATCAGCCATTCCGATGTCAGGCTCTGTCGGCAGCAGTAGCCACATCAGCCACTCCGATTTCAGGCTCTGTCTGCAGAAGCGGGCACCATCAGCCACTCCGATGTCAGGCTCTCTAGGCAGCAGTAGCCACCATCAGCCATTCCGATGTCAGGCTCTGTCGGCAGCAGTAGCCACATCAGCCACTCCGATTTCAGGCTCTGTCGGCAGCAGCGGGCACCATCAGCCACTCCGATGTCAGGCTCTGTCGGCAGCAGCGGGCACCATCAGCCACTCCGATGTCAGGCTCTGTCAGCAGCAGTAGCCACATCAGCCACTCCGATGTCAGGCTCTGTAGGCAGCAGCGGGCACCATCAGCCACTCCGATGTCAGGCTCTGCCGGCAGCAGCGGGCACCATCAGCCACTCCGATGTCAGGCTCTGTCGGCAGCAGCGGGCACCATCAGCCACTCCGATGTCAGGCTCTGTCGGCAGCAGTAGCCACCATCAGCCACTCCGATGTCAGGCTCTGTCGGCAGCAGTAGCCACATAAGCCACTCCGATTTCAGGCTCTGTCTGCAGAAGCGGGCACCATCAGCCACTCCGATGTCAGGCTCTGTCAGCAGCAGTAGCCACATCAGCCACTCCGATGTCAGGCTCTGTCGGCAGCAGCTGGCACCATCAACCACTCCGATGTCAGGCTTTGCCGGCAGCAGATGGCACCATCATCCACTCCGATGTCAGGCTCTGTCGGCAGCAGTAGCCACCATCAGCCACACCGATGTCAGGCTCTGTCGGTAGCAGCGGGCACCATCAGCCACTCCGATGTCAGGCTCTGCCGGCAGCAGCGGGCACCATCAGCCACTCCGATGTCAGGCTCTGTCGGCAGCAGTAGCCACATCAGCCACTCCGATGTCAGGCTCTGTAGGCAGCAGCGGGCACCATCAGCCACTCCGATGTCAGGCTCTGCCGGCAGCAGCGGGCACCATCAGCCACTCCGATGTCAGGGCTCTGCCAGCAGCAGCGGGCACCATCAGCCACTCCGATGTCAGCCTCTGTCGGCAGCAGTAGCCAAAATCAGCCACTCCGATGTCAGGCTCTGTTGGCAGCAGTAGCCACCATCAGCCACTCCGATGTCAGGCTCTGTCAGCAGCAGCGGGCACCATCAGCCACTCCGATGTCAGGCTCTGTCGGCAGCAGCGGGCAAAATCAGCCACTCCGATGTCAGGCTCTGCCGGCGGCAGCGGGCACCATCAGCCACTCCGATGTCAGGTTCTGCCGGCAGCAGCGGGCACCATCAGCCACTCCGATTTCAGCCTCTGTCGGCAGCAGTAGCCACCATCAGCCACTCCGATGTCAGGCTCTGTCAGCAGCAGTAGCCACATCAGCCACTCCGATGTCAGGCTCTGTCGGCAGCAGCTGGCACCATCAACCACTCCGATGTCAGGCTCTGTCGGCAGCAGCTGGCACCATCATCCACTCCGATGTCAGGCTCTGTCAGCAGCAGTAGCCACATCAGCCACTCCGATGTCAGCCTCTGTCGGCAGCAGCAGGCACCATCAGCCACTCCGATGTCAGGCTCTGCCGGCAGCAGCGGGCACCATCAGCCACTCCGATGTCAGGCTCTGTCGGCAGCAGTAGCCACCATCAGCCACTCCGATGTCAGGCTCTGCCGGCAGCAGCGGGCACCATCAGCCACTCCGATGTCAGGCTCTGTCGGCAGCAGTAGCCACATCAGCCACTCCGATGTCAGGCTCTGTAGGCAGCAGCGGGCACCATCAGCCACTCCGATGTGAGGCTCTGTCGGCAGCAGTAGCCACATCAGCCACTCCGATGTCAGGCTCTGCCGGCAGCAGCGGGCACCATCAGCCAGGCTCTGTCGGCAGCAGTAGCCACCATCAGCCACTCCGATGTCAGGCTCTTACGGCAGCAGTAGCCGCCATCAGCCACTCCGATGTCAGGCTCTGTCGGCAGCAGCGGGCACCATCAGCCACTCCGATGTCAGGCTCTGCCGGCAGCAGCGGGCACCATCAGCCACTCCGATGTCAGGCTCTGCCGGCAGCAGCGGGCACCATCAGCCACTCCGATGTCAGGCTCTGTTGGCAGAAGCGGGCACCATCAGCCACTCCGATGTCAGGCTCTGCCGGCAGCAGCGGGCACCATCAGCCACTCCGATGTCAGGCTCTGCCGGCAGCAGCGGGCACCATCAGCAAGGATCTGTCGGCAGCAGTAGCCACCATCAGCCACTCCGATGTCAGGCTCTTTCGGCAGCAGTAGCCACCATCAGCCACTCCGATGTCAGGCTCTGTTGGCAGCAGCGGGCACCATCAGCCACTCCGATGTCAGGCTCTTCCGGCAGCAGCGGGCACCATCAGCCACTCCGATGTCAGGCTCTGTCGGCAGCAGTAGCCACATCAGCCACTCCGATGTCAGGCTCTGTAGGCAGCAGCGGGCACCATCAGCCACTCCGATGTCAGGCTCTGTCGGCAGCAGTAGCCACATCAGCCACTCCGATGTCAGGCTCTGTAGGCAGCAGCGGGCACCATCAGCCACTCCGATGTCAGGCTCTGCCGGCAGCAGCGGGCACCATCAGCCAGGATCTGTCGGCAGCAGTAGCCACCATCAGCCACTCCGATGTCAGGCTCTTTCGGCAGCAGTAGCCACCATCAGCCACTCCGATGTCAGGCTCTGTTGGCAGCAGCGGGCACCATCAGCCACTCCGATGTCAGGCTCTGCCGGCAGCAGCGGGCACCATCAGCCACTCCGATGTCAGGGCTCTGCCAGCAGCAGCGGGCACCATCAGCCACTCCGATGTCAGCCTCTGTCGGCAGCAGTAGCCACCATCAGCCACTCCGATGTCAGGCTCTGTTGGCAGCAGTAGCCACCATCAGCCACTCCGATGTCAGGCTCTGTCAGCAGCAGCGGGCACCATCAGCCACTCCGATGTCAGGCTCTGTCGGCAGCAGCGGGCACCATCAGCCACTCCGATGTCAGGCTCTGTCGGCAGCAGTAGCCACCATCAGCCACTCCGATGTCAGGCTCTGCCGGCAGCAGCGGGCACCATCAGCCACTCCGATGTCAG
Source organism: Cyprinodon diabolis (assembly GCA_030533445.1). Classification (NCBI taxonomy): domain Eukaryota; kingdom Metazoa; phylum Chordata; class Actinopteri; order Cyprinodontiformes; family Cyprinodontidae; genus Cyprinodon; species Cyprinodon diabolis. Next base: position 61,880 of record JARPUW010000431.1, read on the forward strand.
GCTCTGTCGGCAGCAGCGGGCACCATCAGCCACTCCGATGTCAGGCTCTGTCGGCAGCAGTAGCCACATCAGCCACTCCGATGTCAGGCTCTGTCGGCAGCAGTAGCCACCATCAGTCACTCCGATGTAAGGCTCTGTCGGCAGCAGCGGGCACCGTCAGCCACTCCGATGTCAGGCTCTGCCGGCAGCAGCGGGCACCGTCAGCCACTCCGATGTCAGGCTCTGCCGGCAGCAGCGGGCACCATCAGCCAAGCTGATGTCAGGCTCTGCCGGCAGCAGCGGGCACCATCAGCCACTCCGATGTCAGGCTTTGTCAGCAGCAGCGGGCACCATCAGCCACTCCGATGTCAGGCTTTGTCAGCAGCAGCGGGCACCATCAGCCACTCCGATGTCAGGCTCTGCCGGCAGCAGCGGGCACCATCAGCCACTCCGATGTCAGGCTCTGTCGGCAGCAGTAGCCACATCAACCACTCCGATGTCAAGCTCTGTCTGCAGCAGCGGGCACCATCAGCCACTCCGATGTCAGGCTCTGTCGGCAGCAGTAGCCACCATCAGCCACTCCGATGTCAGGCTCTGTCAACAGCAGCGGGCACCATCAGCCACTCCGATGTCAGGCTCTGTCGGCAGCAGCGGGCACCATCAGCCACTCCGATGTCAGGCTCTGTCGGCAGCAGTAGCCACATCAGCCACTCCGATGTCAGGCTCTGTCGGCAGCAGCGGGCACCATCATCCACTCCGATGTCAGGCTCTGCCGGCAGCAGTAGCCACCATCAGCCACTCCGATGACAGGCTCTGTCGGCAGCAGCGGGCACCATAAGCCACTCCGATGTCAGGCTCTGTCGGCAGCAGTAGCCACATCAGCCACTCCGATGTCAGGCTCTGTCGGCAGCAGTAGCCACCATCAGCCACTCCGATGTCAGGCTCTGTCGGCAGCAGCGGGCACCATCAGCCACTCCGATGTCAGGCTCTGTCGGCAGCAGCGGGCACCATCAGCCAATCCGATGTCAGGCTCTGCCGGCAGCAGCGGGCACCATCAGCCACTCCGATGTCAGGCTCTGTCGGCAGCAGTAGCCACCATCAGCCACTCCGATGTCAGGCTCTGTCGGTAGCAGCGGGCACCATCAGCCACTCCGATGTCAGGCTCTGTCGGCAGCAGTAGCCACATCATCCACTCCGATGTCAGGCCCTGTCGGCAGCAGCGGGCACCATCAGCCACTCCGATGTCAGGCTCTGCCGGCAGCAGTAGCCACCATCAGCCAATCCGATGTCAGGCTCTGTCGGTAGCAGCGGGCAACATCAGCCACTCCGATGTCAGGCTCTGTCGGCAGCAGTAGCCACATCATCCACTCCGATGTCAGGCCCTGTCGGCAGCAGCGGGCACCATCAGCCACTCCGATGTCAGGCTCTGCCGGCAGCAGTAGCCACCATCAGCCACTCCGATGTCAGGCTCTGTCGGCAGCAGTAGCCACCATCAGCCACTCCGATGTCAGGCTCTGTCGGCAGCAGCGGGCACCATCAGCCACTCCGATGTCAGGCTCTGCCGGCAGCAATAGCCACCATCAGCCACTCCGATGTCAGGCTCTGTCGGCAGCAGTAGCCACCATCAGCCACTCCGATGTCAGGCTCTTTCGGCAGCAGTAGCCACATCAGCCACTCCGATGTCAGGCTCTGTCGGCAGCAGTAGCCACCATCAGCCACTCCGATGTCAGGCTCTGCCGGCAGCAGCGGGCACCATCAGCCACTCCGATGTCAGGCTCTGTCGGCAGCAGTAGCCACATCAGCCACTCCGATGTCAGGCTCTGTCGGCAGCAGTAGCCACCATCAGCCACTCCGATGTCAGGCTCTGTCGGCAGCAGTAGCCACCATCAGCCACTCCGATGTCAGGCTCTGTCGGCAGCAGCGGACACCATCAGCCACTCCGATGTCAGGCTCTGTCGGCAGCAGCGGGCACCACCAGCCACTCCGATGTCAGGGCTCTGACAGCAGCATCGGGGACCATCAGCCACTCCGACGTCAGGCTCTGCCGGCAGCAGTAGCCACCATCAGCCACTCCGATGTAAGGCTCTGTCGGCAGCAGCGGGCACCGTCAGCCACTCCGATGTCAGGCTCTGCCGGCAGCAGCGGGCACCATCAGCCACTCCGATGTCAGGCTCTGTCGGCAGCAGTAGCCACCGTCAGCCACTCCGATGTCATTCTCTGCCGGCAGCAGCGGGCACCATCAGCCACTCCGATGTCAGGCTCTGTCGGCAGCAGTAGCCACCATCAGCCACTCCGATGTCAGGCTCTGCCGGCAGCAGCTGGCACCATCAGCCACTCCGATGTCAGGCTCTGTCGGCAGTAGTAGCCACATCAGCCAGTCCGATTTCAGGCTCTGTCGGCAGCAGCAGGCACCATCAGCCACTCCGATGTCAGGCTCTGTCAGCAGCAGCGGGCACCATCAGCCACTCCGATGTCAGGCTCTGCCGGCAGCAGTAGCTGTCAGGCTCTGCCGGCAGCAGCGGGCACCATCCGCCACTCCGATGTCAGGCTTTGCCGGCAGCAGCGGGCACCATCAGCCACTCCGATGTCAGGCTTTGTCAGCAGCAGCGGGCACCATCAGCCACTCCGATGTCAGGCTTTGTCAGCAGCAGCGGGCACCATCAGCCACTCCGATGTCAGGCTCTGCCGGCAGCAGCGGGCACCATCAGCCACTCCGATGTCATGTTCTGTCAGCAGCAGCGGGCACCATCAGCCACTCCGATGTCAGGCTCTCTAGGCAGCAGTAGCCACCATCAGCCATTCCGATGTCAGGCTCTGTTGGCAGCAGTAGCCACATCAGCCACTCCGATTTCAGGCTCTGTCTGCAGAAGCGGGCACCATCAGCCACTCCGATGTCAGGCTCTCTAGGCAGCAGTAGCCACCATCAGCCATTCCGATGTCAGGCTCTGTCGGCAGCAGTAGCCACATCAGCCACTCCGATTTCAGGCTCTGTCGGCAGCAGCGGGCACCATCAGCCACTCCGATGTCAGGCTCTGTCGGCAGCAGCGGGCACCATCAGCCACTCCGATGTCAGGCTCTGTCAGCAGCAGTAGCCACATCAGCCACTCCGATGTCAGGCTCTGTAGGCAGCAGCGGGCACCATCAGCCACTCCGATGTCAGGCTCTGCCGGCAGCAGCGGGCACCATCAGCCACTCCGATGTCAGGCTCTGCCGGCAGCAGCGGGCACCATCAGCCACTCCGATGTCAGGCTCTGTCGGCAGCAGTAGCCACCATCAGCCACTCCGATGTCAGGCTCTTTCGGCAGCAGTAGCCACCATCAGCCACTCCGATGTAAGGCTCTGCCGGCAGCAGCAGGCACCATATGCCACTCCGATGTCAGGCTCTGTAGGCAGCAGAAGCCACATCAGCCACTCCGATGTCAGGCTCTGTAGGCAGCAGCGGGCACCATCAGCAACTCCGATGTCAGGCTCTGCCGGCAGCAGCGGGCACCATCAGCCACTCCGATGTCAGGCTCTGCCGGCAGCAGCGGGCACCATCAGCCACTCCGATGTCAGGCTCTGTAGGCAGCAGAAGCCATATCAGCCACTCCGATGTCAGGCTCTGTAGGCAGCAGAAGCCACATCAGCCACTCCGATGTCAGGCTCTGTAGGCAGCAGCGGGCACCATCAGCAACTCCGATGTCAGGCTCTGCCGGCAGCAGCGGGCACCATCAGCCACTCCGATGTCAGGCTCTGCCGGCAGCAGCGGGCACCATCAGCCACTCCGATGTCAGGCTCTGTCGGCAACAGTAGCCACCATCAGCCACTCCGATGTCAGGCTCTGTCGGCAACAGTAGCCACCATCAGCCACTCCGATGTCAGGCTCTGTCGGCAGCAGATGGCACCATCATCCACTCCGATGTCAGGCTCTGTCAGCAGCAGTAGCCACATCAGCCACTTAGATGTCAGGGCTCTGTCGGCAGCAGCGGGCACCATCAGCCACTCCGATGTCAGGCTCTGCCGGCAGCAGCGGGCACCATCAGCCACTCCGATGTCAGGCTCTCTAGGCAGCAGTAGCCACCATCAGCCATTCCGATGTCAGGCTCTGTCGGCAGCAGTAGCCACATCAGCCACTCCGATTTCAGGCTCTGTCTGCAGAAGCGGGCACCATCAGCCACTCCGATGTCAGGCTCTTTCAGCAGTAGTAGCCACCATCAGCCACTCCGATGTCAGGCTCTGTCGGCAGCAGCGGGTACCATCAGCCACTCCGATGTCAGGCTCTGTCAGCAGCAGTAGCCACATCAGCCACTCCGATGTCAGGCTCTGTAGGCAGCAGCGGGCACCATCAGCCATTCCAATGTCAGGCTCTGTCGGCAGCAGTAGCCACCATCAGCCACTCCGATGTCAGGCTCTGTCGGCAGCAGCGGGTACCATCAGCCACTCCGATGTCAGGCTCTGTCAGCAGCAGTAGCCACCATCAGCCATTCCGATGTCAGGCTCTGTCAGCAGCAGTAGCCACATCAGCCACTCCGATGTCAGGCTCTGTAGGCAGCAGCGGGTACCATCAGCCACTCCGATGTCAGGCTCTGTAGGCAGCAGTAGCCACCATCAGCCATTCCGATGTCAGGCTCTGTCAGCAGCAGTAGCCACATCAGCCACTCCGATGTCAGGCTCTGTAGGCAGCAGCGGGTACCATCAGCCACTCCGATGTCAGGCTCTGTAGGCAGCAGTAGCCACCATCAGCCATTCCGATGTCAGGCTCTGTCGGCAGCAGTAGCCACATCAGCCACTCCGATTTCAGGCTCTGTCTGCAGAAGCGGGCACCATCAGCCACTCCGATGTCAGGCTCTGTCGGCAGCAGCGGGCACCATCAGCCACTCCGATGTCAGGCTCTGCCGGCAGCAGCGGGCACCATCAGTCACTCCGATGTCAGGCTCTGCCGGCAGCAGCGGGCACCATCAGCCACTCCGATGTCAGGGCTGTGCCGGCAGCAGTTGCCACCATCAGCCACTCCGATGTCAGGCTCTGTAGGCAGCAGCGGGCACCATCAGCCACTCCGATGTCAGGCTCTGTCAGCAGCAGTAGCCACATCAGCCACTCCGATGTCAGGCTCTGTAGGCAGCAGCGGGCACCATCAGCCACTCCGATGTCAGGCTCTGTCGGCAGCAGTAGCCACCATCAGCCACTCCGATGTCAGGCTCTTTCGGCAGCAGTAGCCACCATCAGCCACTCCGATGTCAGGCTCTGTCGGCAGCAGCGGGCACCATCAGCCACTCCGATGTCAGGCTCTGCCGGCAGCAGCGGGCATCATCAGCCACTCCGATGTCAGGCTCTTTCGGCAGCAGTAGCCACCATCAGCCACTCCGATGTAAGGCTCTGCCGGCAGCAGCATGCACCATCAACCACTCCGATGTCAGGCTCTGCCGGCAGCAGCGGGCACCATCAGCCACTCCGATGTCAGGCTCTCTAGGCAGCAGTAGCCACCATCAGCCATTCCGATGTCAGGCTCTGTCGGCAGCAGTAGCCACATCAGCCACTCCGATTTCAGGCTCTGTCTGCAGAAGCGGGCACCATCAGCCACTCCGATGTCAGGCTCTCTAGGCAGCAGTAGCCACATCATCCACTCCGATTTCAGGCTCTGTCGGCAGCAGCGGGCACCATCAGCCACTCCGATGTCAGGCTCTGTCGGCAGCAGCGGGCACCATCAGCCACTCCGATGTCAGGCTCTGTCAGCAGCAGTAGCCACATCAGCCACTCCGATGTCAGGCTCTGTAGGCAGCAGCGGGCACCATCAGCCACTCCGATGTCAGGCTCTGCCGGCAGCAGCGGGCACCATCAGCCACTCCGATGTCAGGCTCTGTCGGCAGCAGCGGGCACCATCAGCCACTCCGATGTCAGGCTCTGTCGGCAGCAGTAGCCACCATCAGCCACTCCGATGTCAGGCTCTGTCGGCAGCAGTAGCCACATAAGCCACTCCGATTTCAGGCTCTGTCTGCAGAAGCGGGCACCATCAGCCACTCCGATGTCAGGCTCTGTCAGCAGCAGTAGCCACATCAGCCACTCCGATGTCAGGCTCTGTCAGCAGCAGCTGGCACCATCAACCACTCCGATGTCAGGCTTTGCCGGCAGCAGATGGCACCATCATCCACTCCGATGTCAGGCTCTGTCAGCAGCAGTAGCCACATCAGCCACTCCGATGTCAGCCTCTGTCGGAAGCAGCAGGCACCATCAGCCACTCCGATGTCAGGCTCTGCCGGCAGCATTAGGCACCATCAGCCACTCCGATGTCAGGCTCTGCCGGCAGCAGCGGGCACCATCAGCCACTCCGATGTCAGGCTCTGTCGGCAGCAGTAGCCACATCAGCCACTCCGATGTCAGGCTCTGTAGGCAGCAGCGGGCACCATCAGCCACTCCGATGTCAGGCTCTGTCGGCAGCAGTAGCCACATCAGCCACTCCGATGTCAGGCTCTGTAGGCAGCAGCGGGCACCATCAGCCACTCCGATGTCAGGCTCTGCCGGCAGCAGCGGGCACCATCAGCCAGGATCTGTCGGCAGCAGTAGCCACCATCAGCCACCCCGATGTCAGGCTCTTTCGGCAGCAGTAGCCACCATCAGCCACTCCGATGTCAGGCTCTGTTGGCAGCAGTAGCCACATCAGCCACTCCGATGTCAGGCTCTGTTGGCAGCAGCGGGCACCATCAGCCACTCCGATGTCAGGCTCTTTCGGCAGCAGTAGCCACCATCAGCCACTCCGATGTCAGGCTCTGTTGGCAGCAGTAGCCACATCAGCCACTCCGATGTCAGGCTCTGTTGGCAGCAGCGGGCACCATCAGCCAGGATCTGTCGGCAGCAGTAGCCACCATCAGCCACTCCGATGTCAGGCTCTGTCGGCAGCAGTAGACACATCAGCCACTCCGATGTCAGGCTCTGTTGGCAGCAGCGGGCACCATCAGCCACTCCGATGTCAGGCTCTGCCGGCAGCAGCGGGCACCATCAGCCACTCCGATGTCAGGGCTCTGCCAGCAGCAGCGGGCACCATCAGCCACTCCGATGTCAGCCTCTGTCGGCAGCAGTAGCCACCATCAGCCACTCCGATGTCAGGCTCTGTTGGCAGCAGTAGCCACCATCAGCCACTCCGATGTCAGGCTCTGTCAGCAGCAGCGGGCACCATCAGCCACTCCGATGTCAGGCTCTGTCGGCAGCAGCGGGCAAAATCAGCCACTCCGATGTCAGGCTCTGCCGGCGGCAGCGGGCACCATCAGCCACTCCGATGTCAGGCTCTGCCGGCAGCAGCGGGCACCATCAGCCACTCCGATTTCAGGCTCTGTCGGCAGAAGCGGGCACCATCAGCCACTCCGATGTCAGGCTCTGTCAGCAGCAGTAGCCACATCAGCCACTCCGATGTCAGGCTCTGTCGGCAGCAGCTGGCACCATCAACCACTCCGATGTCAGGCTTTGCCGGCAGCAGATGGCACCATCATCCACTCCGATGTCAGGCTCTGTCAGCAGCAGTAGCCACATCAGCCACTCCGATGTCAGCCTCTGTCGGCAGCAGCAGGCACCATCAGCCACTCCGATGTCAGGCTCTGCCGGCAGCAGCGGGCACCATCAGCCACTCCGATGTCAGGCTCTGCCGGCAGCAGCGGGCACCATCAGCCACTCCGATGTCAGGCTCTGCCGGCAGCAGCGGGCACCATCAGCCACTCCGATGTCAGGCTCTGTTGGCAGAAGCGGGCACCATCAGCCACTCCGATGTCAGGGCTCTGCCAGCAGCAGCGGGCACCATCAGCCACTCCGATGTCAGGGCTCTGCCGGCAGCAGCGGGCAAAATCAGCCACTCCGATGTCAGGCTCTGCCGGCAGCAGCGGGCACCATCAGCCACTCCGATGTCAGGCTCTGTCGGCAGCAGCGGGCAACATCAGCCACTCCGATGTCAGGGTCTGGCAGCAGCAGTAGCCACATCAGCCACTCCGATGTCAGGCTCTGTCGGCAGCAGCTGGCACCATCAACCACTCCGATGTCAGGCTTTGCCGGCAGCAGATGGCACCATCATCCACTCCGATGTCAGGCTCTGTCAGCAGCAGTAGCTACATCAGCTACTCCGATGTCAGCCTCTGTCGGAAGCAGCAGGCACCATCAGCCACTCCGATGTAAGGCTCTGCCGGCAGCAGCGGGCACCATCAGCCACTCCGATGTCAGGCTCTGTCGGCAGCATTAGGCACCATCAGCCACTCCGATGTCAGGCTCTGCCGGCAGCAGCGGGCACCATCAGCCACTCCGATGTCAGGCTCTGTCGGCAGCAGTAGCCACATCAGCCACTCCGATGTCAGGCTCTGCCGGCAGCAGCGGGCACCATCAGCCACTCCGATGTCAGGCTCTGTCGGCAGCAGTAGCCACATCAGCCACTCCAATGTCATGCTCTGTAGGCAGCAGCGGGCACCATCAGCCTCTCCGATGTCAGGGTCTGTCGGCAGCAGTAGCCACATCAGCCACTCCGATGTCAGGCTTTGCCGGCAGCAGCGGGCACCATCAGCCACTCCGATGTCAGGCTCTGCCGGCAGCAGCGGGCACCATCAGCCACTCCGATGTCAGGGCTCTGCCAGCAGCAGCGGGCACCATCAGCCACTCCGATGTCAGGCTCTGTCGGCAGCAGTAGCCACCATTAGCCACTCCGATGTCAGGCTCTGTCGGCAGCAGTAGCCACATCAGCCACTCCGATGTCAGGCTTTGCCGGCAGCAGCGGGCACCATCAGCCACTCCGATGTCAGGCTTTGCCGGCAGCAGCGGGCACCATCAGCCACTCTGATGTCAGGCTCTGCCGGCAGCAGCGGGCACCATCAGCCACTCCGATGTCAGGCTCTGTCGGCAGCATTAGGCACCATCAGCCACTCCGATGTCAGGCTCTGCCGGCAGCAGCGGGCACCATCAGCCACTCCGATGTCAGGCTCTGTCGGCAGCAGTAGCCACATCAGCCACTCCGATGTCAGGCTCTGCCGGCAGCAGCGGGCACCATCAGCCACTCCGATGTCAGGCTCTGTCGGCAGCAGTAGCCACATCAGCCACTCCGATGTCATGCTCTGTAGGCAGCAGCGGGCACCATCAGCCTCTCCGATGTCAGGGTCTGTCGGCAGCAGTAGCCACATCAGCCACTCCGATGTCAGGCTTTGCCGGCAGCAGCGGGCACCATCAGCCACTCCGATGTCAGGCTCTGCCGGCAGCAGCGGGCACCATCAGCCACTCCGATGTCAGGGCTCTGCCAGCAGCAGCGGGCACCATCAGCCACTCCGATGTCAGGCTCTGTCGGCAGCAGTAGCCACCATTAGCCACTCCGATGTCAGGCTCTGTCGGCAGCAGTAGCCACATCAGCCACTCCGATGTCAGGCTTTGCCGGCAGCAGCGGGCACCATCAGCCACTCCGATGTCAGGCTTTGCCGGCAGCAGCGGGCACCATCAGCCACTCTGATGTCAGGCTCTGCCGGCAGCAGCGGGCACCATCAGCCACTCCGATGTCAGGCTCTGCCGGAAGCAGCGGGCACCATCAGCCACTCCGATGTCAGGCTCTGTCGGCAGCAGTAGCCACATCAGCTACTCCGATGTCAGGCTCTGTAGGCAGCAGCGGGCACCATCAGCCACTCCGATGTCAGGCTCTGCCGGCAGCAGCGGGCACCATCAGCCACTCCGATGTCAGGCTCTGTCGGCAGCAGTAGCCACATCAGCCACTCCGATGTCAGGCTTTGCCAGCAGCAGCGGGCACCATCAGCCACTCCGATGTCAGGCTCTGCCGGCAGCAGGGGGCACCATCAGCCACTCCGATGTCAGGGCTCTGCCAGCAGCAGCGGCCACCATCAGCCACTCCGATGTCAGGCTCTGCCGGCAGCAGGGGGCACCATCAGCCACTCCGATGTCAGGCTCTGTCTGGCAGCAGTAGCCACCATCAGCCACTCCGATGTCAGGCTCTGTCGGCAGCAGTAGCCACCATTAGCCACTCCGATGTCAGGCTCTGTCGGCAGCAGTAGCCACCATCAGCCACTCTGATGTCATGCTCTGCCGGCAGCAGCGGGCACCATCAGCCACTCTGATGTCAGGCTCTGCCGGCAGCAGCGGGCACCATCAGCCACTCCGATGTCAGGCTCTGTCGGCAGCAGTAGCCACATCAGCTACTCCGATGTCAGGCTCTGTAGGCAGCAGCGGGCACCATCAGCCACTCCGATGTCAGGCTCTGTCGGCAGCAGTAGCCACATCAGCCACTCCGATGTCAGGCTCTGTAGGCAGCAGCGGGCACCATCAGCCACTCCGATGTCAGGCTCTGTCGGCAGCAGTAGCCACATCAGCCACTCCGATGTCATGCTCTGTAGGCAGCAGCGGGCACCATCAGCCTCTCCGATGTCAGGCTCTGTCGGCCGCAGTAGCCACATCAGCCACTCCGATGTCAGGCTTTGCCGGCAGCAGCGGGCACCATCAGCCACTCCGATGTCAGGCTCTGCCGGCAGCAGCAGGCACCATCAGCCACTCCGATGTCAGGGCTCTGCCAGCAGCAGCGGGCACCATCAGCCACTCTGATGTCAGGGCTCTGCCAGCAGCAGCGGGCACCATCAGCCACTCCGATGTCAGGCTCTGTCGGCAGCAGTAGCCACCATTAGCCACTCCGATGTCAGGCTCTGTCGGCAGCAGTAGCCACCATCAGCCACTCTGATGTCAGGCTCTGCCGGTAGCAGTGGGCACCATCAGCCACTCCGATGTCAGGCTCTGCCGGAAGCAGCGGGCACCATCAGCCACTCCGATGTCAGGCTCTGTCGGCAGCAGTAGCCACATCAGCTACTCCGATGTCAGGCTCTGTAGGCAGCAGCGGGCACCATCAGCCACTCCGATGTCAGGCTCTGCCGGCAGCAGCGGGCACCATCAGCCACTCCGATGTCAGGCTCTGTCGGCAGCAGTAGCCACATCAGCCACTCCGATGTCAGGCTCTGTAGGCAGCAGCGGGCACCATCAGCCACTGCGATGTCAGGCTCTGTAGGTAGCAGCGGGCACCATCAGCCACTCCGATGTCAGGCTCTGCCGGCAGCAGCGGGCACCATCAGCCACTCCGATGTCAGGCTCTGTAGGCAGCAGCGGGCACCATCAGCCACTCCGATGTCAGGCTCTGCCGGCAGCAGCGGGCACCATCAGCCACTCCGATGTCAGGCTCTGTCGGCAGCAGTAGCCACATCAGCCACTCCGATGTCATGCTCTGTAGGCAGCAGCGGGCACCATCAGCCTCTCCGATGTCAGGCTCTGTCGGCAGCAGTAGCCACATCAGCCACTCCGATGTCAGGCTTTGCCGGCTGCAGCGGGTACCATCAGCCACTCCGATGTCAGGCTCTGCAGGCAGCAGCGGGCACCATCAGCCACTCCGATGTCAGGCTCTGTCGGCAGCAGTAGCCACATCAGCCACTCCGATGTCAGGCTCTGTAGGCAGCAGCGGGCACCATCAGCCACTCCGATGTCAGGCTCTGCCGGCAGCAGCGGGCACCATCAGCCACTCCGATGTCAGGCTCTGTCGGCAGCAGTAGCCACATCAGCCACTCCGATGTCAGGCTCTGTAGGCAGCAGCGGGCACCATCAGCAACTCCGATGTCAGGCTCTGCAGGCAGCAGCGGGCACCATCAGCCACTCCGATGTCAGGCTCTGCCGGCAGCAGCGGGCACCATCAGCCACTCCGATGTCAGGCTCTGCCGGCAGCTGCGGGCACCATCAGCCACTCCGATGTCAGGCTCTGTCGGCAGCAGTAGCCACATCAGCCACTCCGATGTCAGGCTCTGTAGGCAGCAGCGGGTACCATCAGCCACTCCGATGTCAGGCTCTGTCGGCAGCAGTAGCCACATCAGCCACTCCGATGTCATGCTGTGTAGGCAGCAGCGGGCACCATCAGCCTCTCCGATGTCAGGCTCTGTCGGCAGCAGTAGTCACATCAGCCACTCCGATGTCATGCTGTGTAGGCAGCAGCGGGCACCATCAGCCACTCCGATGTCAGGCTCTGCCGGCAGCACCGGGTACCATCAGCCACTCCGATGTCAGGCTCTGTCGGCAGCAGTAGCCACATCAGCCACTCCGATGTCATGCTGTGTAGGCAGCAGCGGGCACCATCAGCCTCTCCGATGTCAGGCTCTGTCGGCAGCAGTAGCCACATCAGCCACTCCGATGTCAGGCTTTGCCGGCAGCAGCGGGCACCATCAGCCACTCCGATGTCAGGCTCTGCCGGCAGCAGCGGGCATCATCAGCCACTCCGATGTCAGGCTCTGCCGGCAGCAGCGGGCACCATCAACCACTCCGATGTCAGGGCTCTGCCAGCAGCAGCGGGCACCATCAGCCACTCCGATGTCAGGCTCTGCCGGCAGCAGGGGGCACCATCAGCCACTCTGATGTCAGGGCTCTGCCAGCAGCAGCGGGCACCATCAGCCACTCCGATGTCAGGCTCTGCCGGCAGCAGGGGGCACCATCAGCCACTCCGATGTCAGGCTCTGTCGGCAGCAGTAGCCACCATCAGCCACTCCGATGTCAGGCTCTGCCGGCAGCAGCGGGCACCATCAGCCACTCCGATGTCAGGGCTCTGCCAGCAGCAGCGGGCACCATCAGCCACTCCGATGTCAGGGCTCTGCAGGCAGCAGTTGCCACCATCAGCCACTCCGATGTCAGGCTCTGTCGGCAGCAGTAGCCACCATTAGCCACTCCGATGTCAGGCTCTGTCGGCAGCAGTAGCCACCATCAGCCACTCTGATGTCAGGCTCTGCCGGCAGCAGCGGGCACCATCAGCCACTCCGATGTCAGGCTCTGCCGGCAGCAGCGGGCACCATCAGCCACTCCGATGTCAGGCTCTGTCGGCAGCAGTAGCCACATCAGCTACTCCGATGTCAGGCTCTGTAGGCAGCAGCGGGCACCATCAGCTACTCCGATGTCAGGCTCTGTAGGCAGCAGCGGGCACCATCAGCCACTCCGATGTCAGGGCTCTGCCGGCAGCAGTTGCCACCATCAGCCACTCCGATGTCAGGCTCTGTCGGCAGCAGTAGCCACCATTAGCCACTCCGATGTCAGGCTCTGTCGGCAGCAGTAGCCACCATCAGCCACTCTGATGTCAAGCTCTGCCGGCAGCAGCGGGCACCATCAGCCACTCCGATGTCAGGCTCTGCCGGCAGCTGCGGGCACCATCAGCCACTCTGATGTCAGGCTCTGCCGGCAGCAGCGGGCACCATCAGCCACTCCGATGTCAGGCTCTGTCAGCAGCAGTAGCCACATCAGCCACTCCGATGTCAGGCTCTGTCGGCAGCAGCGGGCACCATCAGCCACTCTGATGTCAGGCTCTGCCGGCAGCAGCGGGCACCATCAGCCACTCTGATGTCAGGCTCTGCCGGCAGCAGCGGGCACCATCAGCCACTCCGATGTCAGGCTCTGTCAGCAGCAGTAGCCACATCAGCCACTCCGATGTCAGGCTCTGTCGGCAGCAGCTGGCACCATCAGCCACTCCGATGTCAGGCTCTGCCGGCAGCAGCGGGCACCATCATCCACTCCGATGTCAGGCTCTGTCAGCAGCAGTAGCCACATCAGCCACTCCGATGTCAGCCTCTGTCGGAAGCAGCAGGCACCATCAGCCACTCCGATGTCAGGCTCTGCCGGCAGCAGCGGGCACCATCAGCCACTCCGATGTCAGGCTCTGTCGGCAGCAGTAGCCACCATCATCCACTCCGATGTCAGGCTCTGCCGGCAGCAGCGGGCACCATCAGCCACTCCGATGTCAGGCTCTGTAGGCAGCAGCGGGCACCATCAGCCACTCCGATGTCAGGCTCTGTCGGCAGCAGTAGCCACATCAGCCACTCCGATGTCAGGCTCTGCCGGCAGCAGCGGGCACCATCAGCCACTCCGATGTCAGGCTCTGTCGGCAGCAGTAGCCACATCAGCCACTCCGATGTCAGGCTCTGCCGGCTGCAGCGGGCACCATCAGCCACTCCGATGTCAGGCTCTGTCGGCAGCAGTAGCCACCATCAGCCACTCCGATGTCAGGCTCTGTAGGCAGCAGCGGGCACCATCAGCCACTCCGATGTCAGGCTCTGTCGGCAGCAGTAGCCACATCAGCCACTCCGATGTCAGGCTCTGCCGGCAGCAGCGGGCACCATCAGCCAGGATCTGTCGGCAGCAGTAGCCACCATCAGCCACTCCGATGTCAGTCTCTTTCGGCAGCAGCGGGCACCATCAGCCACTCCGATGTCAGGCTCTGTTGGCAGAAGCGGGCACCATCAGCCACTCCGATGTCAGGCTCTGCCGGCAGCAGCAGGCACCATCAGCCACTCCGATGTCAGGCTCTGTCGGCAGCAGTAGCCACCATTAGCCACTCCGATGTCAGGCTCTGTCGGCAGCAGTAGCCACCATCAGCCACTCCGATGTCAGGCTCTGCCGGCAGCAGCGGGCACCATCAGCCACTCCGATGTCAGGCTCTGTCGGCAGCAGTAGCCACATCAGCCACTCCGATGTCAAGCTCTGCCGGCAGCAGCGGGCACCATCAGCCAGGATCTGTCGGCAGCAGTAGCCACCATCAGCCACTCCGATGTCAGGCTCTGTAGGCAGCAGCGGGCACCATCAGCCACTCCGATGTCAGGCTCTGTCGGCAGCAGTAGCCACATCAGCCACTCCGATGTCAGGCTCTGTAGGCAGCAGCGGGCACCATCAGCCACTCCGATGTCAGGCTCTGTCGGCAGCAGTAGCCACATCAGCCACTCCGATGTCAGGCTCTGCCGGCAGCAGCGGGCACCATCAGCCACTCCGATGTCAGGGCTCTGCCAGCAGCAGCGGGCACCATCAGCCAGTCCGATGTCAGGGCTCTGCCGGCAGCAGTTGCCACCATCAGCCACTCCGATGTCAGCCTCTGTCGGCAGCAGTAGCCACCATCAGCCACTCCGATGTCAGGCTCTGTCGGCAGCAGTAGCCACCATCAGCCACTCCGATGTCAGGCTCTGCCGGCAGCAGCGGGCACCATCAGCCTCTCCGATGTCAGGCTCTATCGGCAGCAGCGGGCACCATCAGCCACTCCGATGTCAGGCTCTGTAGGTAGCAGCGGGCACCATCAGCCACTCCGATGTCAGGCTCTGCCGGCAGCAGCGGGCACCATCAGCCACTCCGATGTCAGGCTCTGTAGGCAGCAGCGGGCACCATCAGCCACTCCGATGTCAGGCTCTGCCGGCAGCAGCGGGCACCATCAGCCACTCCGATGTCAGGCTCTGTCGGCAGCAGTAGCCAAATCAGCCACTCCAATGTCATGCTCTGTAGGCAGCAGCGGGCACCATCAGCCTCTCCGATGTCAGGCTCTGTCGGCAGCAGTAGCCACATCAGCCACTCCGATGTCAGGCTTTGCCGGCAGCAGCGGGCACCATCAGCCACTCCGATGTCAGGCTCTGCCGGCAGCAGCGGGCACCATCAGCCACTCCGATGTCAGGGCTCTGCCAGCAGCAGCGGGTACCATCAGCCACTCCGATGTCAGGCTCTGCCGGCAGCAGCGGGCACCATCAGCCACTCCGATGTCAGGGCTCTGCCAGCAGCAGGGGGCACCATGAGCCACTCCGATGTCAGGCTCTGCCGGCAGCAGCGGGCACCATCAGCCACTCCGATGTCAGGCTCTGTCGGCAGCAGTAGCCACATCAGCCACTCCGATGTCAGGCTTTGCCGGCAGCAGCGGGCACCATCAGCCACTCCGATGTCAGGCTCTGTCGGCAGCAGTAGCCACATCAGCCACTCCGATGTCAGGCTCTGTAGGCAGCAGCGGGCACCATCAGCCACTCCGATGTCAGGCTCTGCCGGCAGCAGCGGGTACCATCAGCCACTCCGATGTCATGCTCTGTAGGCAGCAGCGGGCACCATCAGCCTCTCCGATGTCAGGCTCTGTCGGCAGCAGTAGCCACATCAGCCACTCCGATGTCAGGCTTTGCCGGCAGCAGCGGGCACCATCAGCCACTCCGATGTCAGGCTCTGACGGCAGCAGTTGCCACCATCAGCCACTCCGATGTCAGGCTCTGTCGGCAGCAGTAGCCACATCAGCCACTCCGATGTCAGGCTTTGCCGGCAGCAGGGAGCACCATCAGCCACTCCGATGTCAGGGCTCTGCCAGCAGCAGCGGCCACCATCAGCCACTCCGATGTCAGGCTCTGCCGGCAGCAGGGGGCACCATCAGCCACTCCGATGTCAGGCTCTGTCGGCAGCAGTAGCCACCATCAGCCACTCCGATGTCAGGCTCTGCCGGCAGCAGGGGGCACCATCAGCCACTCCGATGTCAGGCTCTGTCGGCAGCAGTAGCCACCATCAGCCACTCCGATGTCAGGCTCTGTCGGCAGCAGTAGCCACCATTAGCCACTCCGATGTCAGGCTCTGTCGGCAGCAGTAGCCACCATCAGCCACTCTGATGTCATGCTCTGCCGGCAGCAGCGGGCACCATCAGCCACTCCGATGTCAGGCTCTGTCGGCAGCAGTAGCCACATCAGCCACTCCGATGTCAGGCTCTGTAGGCAGCAGCGGGCACCATCAGCCACTCCGATGTCAGGCTCTGCCGGCAGCAGCGGGTACCATCAGCCACTCTGATGTCAGGCTCTGTCGGCAGCAGTAGCCACATCAGCCACTCCGATGTCATGCTCTGTAGGCAGCAGCGGGCACCATCAGCCTCTCCGATGTCAGGCTCTGTCGGCAGCAGTAGCCACATCAGCCACTCCGATGTCAGGCTCTGCCGGCAGCAGCAGGCACCATCAGCCACTCCGATGTCAGGGCTCTGCCAGCAGCAGCGGGCACCATCAGCCACTCCGATGTCAGGGCTCTGCCAGCAGCAGCGGGCACCATCAGCCACTCCGATGTCAGGCTCTGTCGGCAGCAGTAGCCACCATTAGCCACTCCGATGTCAGGCTCTGTCGGCAGCAGTAGCCACCATCAGCCACTCTGATGTCAGGCTCTGCCGGTAGCAGTGGGCACCATCAGCCACTCCGATGTCAGGCTCTGCCGGAAGCAGCTGGCACCATCAGCCACTCCGATGTCAGGCTCTGTCGGCAGCAGTAGCCACATCAGCTACTCCGATGTCAGGCTCTGTAGGCAGCAGCGGGCACCATCAGCCACTCCGATGTCAGGCTCTGCCGGCAGCAGCGGGCACCATAAGCCACTCCGATGTCAGGCTCTGTCGGCAGCAGTAGCCACATCAGCCACTCCGATGTCATGCTCTGTAGGCAGCAGCGGGCACCATCAGCCTCTCCGATGTCAGGCTATGTCGGCAGCAGTAGCCACATCAGCCACTCCGATGTCAGGCTTTGCCGGCAGCAGCGGGCACCATCAGCCACTCCGATGTCAGGCTCTGACGGCAGCAGTTGCCACCATCAGCCACTCCGATGTCAGGCTCTGTCGGCAGCAGTAGCCACATCAGCCACTCCGATGTCAGGCTTTGCCGGCAGCAGCGGGCACCATCAGCCACTCCGATGTCAGGCTCTGACGGCAGCAGTTGCCACCATCAGCCACTCCGATGTCAGGCTCTGTCGGCAGCAGTAGCCACATCAGCCACTCCGATGTCAGGCTTTGCCGGCAGCAGCGGGCACCATCAGCCACTCCGATGTCAGGCTTTGCCGGCAGCAGCGGGCACCATCAGCCACTCCGATGTCAGGCTCTGCCGGCAGCAGCGGGCACCATCAGCCACTCCGATGTCAGGCTCTGTAGGCAGCAGCGGGCACCATCAGCCACTGCGATGTCAGGCTCTGTAGGTAGCAGCCGGCACCATCAGCCACTCCGATGTCAGGCTCTGCCGGCAGCAGCGGGCACCATCAGCCACTCCGATGTCAGGCTCTGTAGGCAGCAGCGGGCACCATCAGCCACTCCGATGTCAGGCTCTGCCGGCAGCAGCGGGCACCATCAGCCACTCCGATGTCATGCTCTGTAGGCAGCAGCGGGCACCATCAGCCTCTCCGATGTCAGGGCTCTGCCAGCAGCAGCGGGCACCATCAGCCACTCCGATGTCAGGGCTCTGCCGGCAGCAGCGGGCAAAATCAGCCACTCCGATGTCAGGCTCTGCCGGCAGCAGCGGGCACCATCAGCCACTCCGATGTCAGGCTCTGTCGGCAGCAGGGGGCACCATCAGCCACTCCGATGTCAGGCTCTGTCGGCAGCAGTAGCCACCATGAGCCACTCCGATGTCAGGCTCTGCCGGCAGCAGCGGGCACCATCAGCCACTCCGATGTCAGGCTCTGTCGGCAGCAGTAGCCACATCAGCCACTCCGATGTCAGGCTTTGCCGGCAGCAGCGGGCACCATCAGCCACTCCGATGTCAGGCTCTGTCGGCAGCAGTAGCCACATCAGCCACTCCGATGTCAGGCTCTGTAGGCAGCAGCGGGCACCATCAGCCACTCCGATGTCAGGCTCTGCCGGCAGCAGCGGGTACCATCAGCCACTCCGATGTCATGCTCTGTAGGCAGCAGCGGGCACCATCAGCCTCTCCGATGTCAGGCTCTGTCGGCAGCAGTAGCCACATCAGCCACTCCGATGTCAGGCTTTGCCGGCAGCAGCGGGCACCATCAGCCACTCCGATGTCAGGCTCTGACGGCAGCAGTTGCCACCATCAGCCACTCCGATGTCAGGCTCTGTCGGCAGCAGTAGCCACATCAGCCACTCCGATGTCAGGCTTTGCCGGCAGCAGGGAGCACCATCAGCCACTCCGATGTCAGGGCTCTGCCAGCAGCAGCGGCCACCATCAGCCACTCCGATGTCAGGCTCTGCCGGCAGCAGGGGGCACCATCAGCCACTCCGATGTCAGGCTCTGTCGGCAGCAGTAGCCACCATCAGCCACTCCGATGTCAGGCTCTGCCGGCAGCAGGGGGCACCATCAGCCACTCCGATGTCAGGCTCTGTCGGCAGCAGTAGCCACCATCAGCCACTCCGATGTCAGGCTCTGTCGGCAGCAGTAGCCACCATTAGCCACTCCGATGTCAGGCTCTGTCGGCAGCAGTAGCCACCATCAGCCACTCTGATGTCATGCTCTGCCGGCAGCAGCGGGCACCATCAGCCACTCCGATGTCAGGCTCTGTCGGCAGCAGTAGCCACATCAGCCACTCCGATGTCAGGCTCTGTAGGCAGCAGCGGGCACCATCAGCCACTCCGATGTCAGGCTCTGCCGGCAGCAGCGGGTACCATCAGCCACTCTGATGTCAGGCTCTGTCGGCAGCAGTAGCCACATCAGCCACTCCGATGTCATGCTCTGTAGGCAGCAGCGGGCACCATCAGCCTCTCCGATGTCAGGCTCTGTCGGCAGCAGTAGCCACACCAGCCACTCCGATGTCAGGCTCTGCCGGCAGCAGCAGGCACCATCAGCCACTCCGATGTCAGGGCTCTGCCAGCAGCAGCGGGCACCATCAGCCACTCCGATGTCAGGGCTCTGCCAGCAGCAGCGGGCACCATCAGCCACTCCGATGTCAGGCTCTGACGGCAGCAGTTGCCACCATCAGCCACTCCGATGTCAGGCTCTGTCGGCAGCAGTAGCCACATCAGCCACTCCGATGTCATGCTCTGTAGGCAGCAGCGGGCACCATCAGCCTCTCCGATGTCAGGCTATGTCGGCAGCAGTAGCCACATCAGCCACTCCGATGTCAGGCTTTGCCGGCAGCAGCGGGCACCATCAGCCACTCCGATGTCAGGCTCTGACGGCAGCAGTTGCCACCATCAGCCACTCCGATGTCAGGCTCTGTCGCCAGCAGTAGCCACATCAGCCACTCCGATGTCAGGCTTTGCCGGCAGCAGCGGGCACCATCAGCCACTCCGATGTCAGGCTCTGACGGCAGCAGTTGCCACCATCAGCCACTCCGATGTCAGGCTCTGTCGGCAGCAGTAGCCACATCAGCCACTCCGATGTCAGGCTTTGCCGGCAGCAGCGGGCACCATCAGCCACTCCGATGTCAGGCTTTGCCGGCAGCAGCGGGCACCATCAGCCACTCCGATGTCAGGCTCTGCCGGCAGCAGCGGGCACCATCAGCCACTCCGATGTCAGGCTCTGTAGGCAGCAGCGGGCACCATCAGCCACTGCGATGTCAGGCTCTGTAGGTAGCAGCCGGCACCATCAGCCACTCCGATGTCAGGCTCTGCCGGCAGCAGCGGGCACCATCAGCCACTCCGATGTCAGGCTCTGTAGGCAGCAGCGGGCACCATCAGCCACTCCGATGTCAGGCTCTGCCGGCAGCAGCGGGCACCATCAGCCACTCCGATGTCATGCTCTGTAGGCAGCAGCGGGCACCATCAGCCTCTCCGATGTCAGGGCTCTGCCAGCAGCAGCGGGCACCATCAGCCACTCCGATGTCAGGGCTCTGCCGGCAGCAGCGGGCAAAATCAGCCACTCCGATGTCAGGCTCTGCCGGCAGCAGCGGGCACCATCAGCCACTCCGATGTCAGGCTCTGTCGGCAGCAGGGGGCACCATCAGCCACTCCGATGTCAGGCTCTGTCGGCAGCAGTAGCCACCATGAGCCACTCCGATGTCAGGCTCTGCCGGCAGCAGCGGGCACCATCAGCCACTCCGATGTCAGGCTCTGTCGGCAGCAGTAGCCACATCAGCCACTCCGATGTCAGGCTTTGCCGGCAGCAGCGGGCACCATCAGCCACTCCGATGTCAGGCTCTGTCGGCAGCAGTAGCCACATCAGCCACTCCGATGTCAGGCTCTGTAGGCAGCAGCGGGCACCATCAGCCACTCCGATGTCAGGCTCTGCCGGCAGCAGCGGGTACCATCAGCCACTCCGATGTCATGCTCTGTAGGCAGCAGCGGGCACCATCAGCCTCTCCGATGTCAGGCTCTGTCGGCAGCAGTAGCCACATCAGCCACTCCGATGTCAGGCTTTGCCGGCAGCAGCGGGCACCATCAGCCACTCCGATGTCAGGCTCTGACGGCAGCAGTTGCCACCATCAGCCACTCCGATGTCAGGCTCTGTCGGCAGCAGTAGCCACATCAGCCACTCCGATGTCAGGCTTTGCCGGCAGCAGGGAGCACCATCAGCCACTCCGATGTCAGGGCTCTGCCAGCAGCAGCGGCCACCATCAGCCACTCCGATGTCAGGCTCTGCCGGCAGCAGGGGGCACCATCAGCCACTCCGATGTCAGGCTCTGTCGGCAGCAGTAGCCACCATCAGCCACTCCGATGTCAGGCTCTGCCGGCAGCAGGGGGCACCATCAGCCACTCCGATGTCAGGCTCTGTCGGCAGCAGTAGCCACCATCAGCCACTCCGATGTCAGGCTCTGTCGGCAGCAGTAGCCACCATTAGCCACTCCGATGTCAGGCTCTGTCGGCAGCAGTAGCCACCATCAGCCACTCTGATGTCATGCTCTGCCGGCAGCAGCGGGCACCATCAGCCACTCCGATGTCAGGCTCTGTCGGCAGCAGTAGCCACATCAGCCACTCCGATGTCAGGCTCTGTAGGCAGCAGCGGGCACCATCAGCCACTCCGATGTCAGGCTCTGCCGGCAGCAGCGGGTACCATCAGCCACTCTGATGTCAGGCTCTGTCGGCAGCAGTAGCCACATCAGCCACTCCGATGTCATGCTCTGTAGGCAGCAGCGGGCACCATCAGCCTCTCCGATGTCAGGCTCTGTCGGCAGCAGTAGCCACATCAGCCACTCCGATGTCAGGCTCTGCCGGCAGCAGCAGGCACCATCAGCCACTCCGATGTCAGGGCTCTGCCAGCAGCAGCGGGCACCATCAGCCACTCCGATGTCAGGGCTCTGCCAGCAGCAGCGGGCACCATCAGCCACTCCGATGTCAGGCTCTGTCGGCAGCAGTAGCCACCATTAGCCACTCCGATGTCAGGCTCTGTCGGCAGCAGTAGCCACCATCAGCCACTCTGATGTCAGGCTCTGCCGGTAGCAGTGGGCACCATCAGCCACTCCGATGTCAGGCTCTGCCGGAAGCAGCGGGCACCATCAGCCACTCCGATGTCAGGCTCTGTCGGCAGCAGTAGCCACATCAGCTACTCCGATGTCAGGCTCTGTAGGCAGCAGCGGGCACCATCAGCCACTCCGATGTCAGGCTCTGCCGGCAGCAGCGGGCACCATAAGCCACTCCGATGTCAGGCTCTGTCGGCAGCAGTAGCCACATCAGCCACTCCGATGTCATGCTCTGTAGGCAGCAGCGGGCACCATCAGCCTCTCCGATGTCAGGCTATGTCGGCAGCAGTAGCCACATCAGCCACTCCGATGTCAGGCTTTGCCGGCAGCAGCGGGCACCATCAGCCACTCCGATGTCAGGCTCTGACGGCAGCAGTTGCCACCATCAGCCACTCCGATGTCAGGCTCTGTCGGCAGCAGTAGCCACATCAGCCACTCCGATGTCAGGCTTTGCCGGCAGCAGCGGGCACCATCAGCCACTCCGATGTCAGGCTCTGACGGCAGCAGTTGCCACCATCAGCCACTCCGATGTCAGGCTCTGTCGGCAGCAGTAGCCACATCAGCCACTCCGATGTCAGGCTTTGCCGGCAGCAGCGGGCACCATCAGCCACTCCGATGTCAGGCTTTGCCGGCAGCAGCGGGCACCATCAGCCACTCCGATGTCAGGCTCTGCCGGCAGCAGCGGGCACCATCAGCCACTCCGATGTCAGGCTCTGTAGGCAGCAGCGGGCACCATCAGCCACTGCGATGTCAGGCTCTGTAGGTAGCAGCCGGCACCATCAGCCACTCCGATGTCAGGCTCTGCCGGCAGCAGCGGGCACCATCAGCCACTCCGATGTCAGGCTCTGTAGGCAGCAGCGGGCACCATCAGCCACTCCGATGTCAGGCTCTGCCGGCAGCAGCGGGCACCATCAGCCACTCCGATGTCATGCTCTGTAGGCAGCAGCGGGCACCATCAGCCTCTCCGATGTCAGGCTCTGTCGGCAGCAGTGGCCACATCAGCCACTCCGATGTCAGGCTTTGCCGGCTGCAGCGGGTACCATCAGCCACTCCGATGTAAGGCTCTGTCGGCAGCAGCGGGCACCATCAGCCACTCCGATGTCAGGCTCTGCCGGCAGCAGCGGGCACCATCAGCCACTCCGATGTCAGGCTCTGTCGGCAGCAGTAGCCACATCAGCCACTCCGATGTCAGGCTCTGTAGGCAGCAGCGGGCACCATCAGCAACTCCGATGTCAGGCTCTGCAGGCAGCAGCGGGCACCATCAGCCACTCCGATGTCAGGCTCTGCCGGCAGCAGCGGGCACCATCAGCCACTCCGATGTCAGGCTCTGCCGGCAGCTGCGGGCACCATCAGCCACTCCGATGTCAGGCTCTGTCGGCAGCAGTAGCCACATCAGCCACTCCGATGTCAGGCTCTGCCGGCAGCACCGGGTACCATCAGCCACTCCGATGTCAGGCTCTGTCGGCAGCAGTAGCCACATCAGCCACTCCGATGTCATGCTGTGTAGGCAGCAGCGGGCACCATCAGCCTCTCCGATGTCAGGCTCTGTCGGCAGCAGTAGCCACATCAGCCACTCCGATGTCAGGCTTTGCCGGCAGCAGCGGGCACCATCAGCCACTCCGATGTCAGGCTCTGCCGGCAGCAGCGGGCACCATCAGCCACTCCGATGTCAGGCTCTGCCGGCAGCAGCGGGCACCATCAACCACTCCGATGTCAGGGCTCTGCCAGCAGCAGCGGGCACCATCAGCCACTCCGATGTCAGGCTCTGCCGGCAGCAGGGGGCACCATCAGCCACTCTGATGTCAGGGCTCTGCCAGCAGCAGCGGGCACCATCAGCCACTCCGATGTCAGGCTCTGTCGGCAGCAGTAGCCACCATTAGCCACTCCGATGTCAGGCTCTGTCGGCAGCAGTAGCCACCATCAGCCACTCCGATGTCAGGCTCTGCCGGCAGCAGCGGGCACCATCAGCCACTCCGATGTCAGGGCTCTGCCAGCAGCAGCGGGCACCATCAGCCACTCCGATGTCAGGGCTCTGCAGGCAGCAGTTGCCACCATCAGCCACTCCGATGTCAGGCTCTGTCGGCAGCAGTAGCCACCATTAGCCACTCCGATGTCAGGCTCTGTCGGCAGCAGTAGCCACCATCAGCCACTCTGATGTCAGGCTCTGCCGGCAGCAGCGGGCACCATCAGCCACTCCGATGTCAGGCTCTGCCGGCAGCAGCGGGCACCATCAGCCACTCCGATGTCAGGCTCTGTCGGCAGCAGTAGCCACATCAGCTACTCCGATGTCAGGCTCTGTAGGCAGCAGCGGGCACCATCAGCTACTCCGATGTCAGGCTCTGTAGGCAGCAGCGGGCACCATCAGCCACTCCAATGTCAGGGCTCTGCCGGCAGCAGTTGCCACCATCAGCCACTCCGATGTCAGGCTCTGTCGGCAGCAGTAGCCACCATTAGCCACTCCGATGTCAGGCTCTGTCGGCAGCAGTAGCCACCATCAGCCACTCTGATGTCAGGCTCTGCCGGCAGCAGCGGGCACCATCAGCCACTCCGATGTCAGGCTCTGCCGGCAGCAGTAGCCACATCAGCCACTCCGATGTCAGGCTCTGTCGGCAGCAGCTGGCACCATCAGCCACTCCGATGTCAGGCTCTGTCGGCAGCAGTAGCCACCATCAGCCACTCCGATGTCAGGCTCTGCCGGCAGCAGCGGGCACCATCAGCCACTCCGATGTCAGGCTCTGTCAGCAGCAGTAGCCACATTAGCCACTCCGATGTCAGGCTCTGTCGGCAGCAGCTGGCACCATCAGCCACTCCGATGTCAGCCTCTGTCGGAAGCAGCAGGCACCATCAGCCACTCCGATGTCAGGCTCTGCCGGCAGCAGCGGGCACCATCAGCCACTCCGATGTCAGGCTCTGTCGGCAGCAGTAGCCACCATCAGCCACTCCGATGTCAGGCTCTGCCGGCAGCAGCGGGCACCATCAGCCACTCCGATGTCAGGCTCTGTCGGCAGCAGTAGCCACATCAGCCACTCCGATGTCAGGCTCTGTAGGCAGCAGCGGGCACCATCAGCCACTCCGATGTCAGGCTCTGTCGGCAGCAGTAGCCACATCAGCCACTCCGATGTCAGGCTCTGCCGGCAGCAGCGGGCACCATCAGCCAGGATCTGTCGGCAGCAGTAGCCACCATCAGCCACTCCGATGTCAGTCTCTTTCGGCAGCAGCGGGCACCATCAGCCACTCCGATGTCAGGCTCTGTTGGCAGAAGCGGGCACCATCAGCCACTCCGATGTCAGGCTCTGTCGGCAGCAGTAGCCACCATTAGCCACTCCGATGTCAGGCTCTGTCGGCAGCAGTAGCCACCATCAGCCACTCCGATGTCAGGCTCTGCCGGCAGCAGCGGGCACCATCAGCCACTCCGATGTCAGGCTCTGTCGGCAGCAGTAGCCACCATCAGCCACTCCGATGTCAGGCTCTGCCGGCAGCAGCGGGCACCATCAGCCACTCCGATGTCAGGCTCTGTCGGCAGCAGTAGCCACATCAGCCACTCCGATGTCAGGCTCTGTAGGCAGCAGCGGGCACCATCAGCCACTCCGATGTCAGGCTCTCTCGGCAGCAGTAGCCACATCAGCCACTCCGATGTCAAGCTCTGCCGGCAGCTGCGGGCACCATCAGCCAGGATCTGTCGGCAGCAGTAGCCACCATCAGCCACTCCGATGTCAGGCTCTGCCGGCAGCAGCGGGCACCATCAGCCACTCCGATGTCAGGGCTCTGCCAGCAGCAGCGGGCACCATCAGCCAGTCCGATGTCAGGGCTCTGCCGGCAGCAGTTGCCACCATCAGCCACTCCGATGTCAGCCTCTGTCGGCAGCAGTAGCCACCATCAGCCACTCCGATGTCAGGCTCTGTCGGCAGCAGTAGCCACCATCAGCCACTCCGATGTCAGGGCTCTGCCAGCAGCAGGGGGCACCATCAGCCACTCCGATGTCAGGCTCTATCGGCAGCAGCGGGCACCATCAGCCACTCCGATGTCAGGCTCTGTAGGTAGCAGCGGGCACCATCAGACACTCCGATGTCAGGCTCTGCCGGCAGCAGCGGGCACCATCAGCCACTCCGATGTCAGGCTCTGTAGGCAGCAGCGGGCACCATCAGCCACTCCGATGTCAGGCTCTGCCGGCAGCAGCGGGCACCATCAGCCACTCCGATGTCAGGCTCTGTCGGCAGCAGTAGCCACATCAGCCACTCCAATGTCATGCTCTGTAGGCAGCAGCGGGCACCATCAGCCTCTCCGATGTCAGACTCTGTCGGCAGCAGTAGCCACATCAGCCACTCCGATGTCAGGCTTTGCCGGCAGCAGCGGGCACCATCAGCCACTCCGATGTCAGGCTCTGCCGGCAGCAGCGGGCACCATCAGCCACTCCGATGTCAGGGCTCTGCCAGCAGCAGGGGGC
This sequence comes from Cyprinodon diabolis, assembly GCA_030533445.1. Classification (NCBI taxonomy): domain Eukaryota; kingdom Metazoa; phylum Chordata; class Actinopteri; order Cyprinodontiformes; family Cyprinodontidae; genus Cyprinodon; species Cyprinodon diabolis. The sequence continues at coordinate 88,181 of JARPUW010000431.1, forward strand.
ACCATGAGCCACTCCGATGTCAGGCTCTGCCGGCAGCAGCGGGCACCATCAGCCACTCCGATGTCAGGCTCTGTCGGCAGCAGTAGCCACATCAGCCACTCCGATGTCAGGCTCTGTAGGCAGCAGCGGGCACCATCAGCCACTCCGATGTCAGGCTCTGCCGGCAGCTGCGGGCACCATCAGCCACTCCGATGTCAGGCTCTGTCGGCAGCAGTAGCCACATCAGCCACTCCGATGTCAGGCTCTGCCGGCAGCAGCGGGTACCATCAGCCACTCCGATGTCATGCTCTGTAGGCAGCAGCGGGCACCATCAGCCTCTCCGATGTCAGGCTCTGTCGGCAGCAGTAGCCACATCAGCCACTCCGATGTCAGGCTCTGCCGGCAGCAGCGGGCACCATCAGCCACTCCGATGTCAGGGCTCTGCCAGCAGCAGCGGGCACCATCAGCCACTCCGATGTCAGGCTCTGTCGGCAGCAGTAGCCACCATTAGCCACTCCGATGTCAGGCTCTGTCGGCAGCAGTAGCCACATCAGCCACTCCGATGTCAGGCTTTGCCGGCAGCAGCGGGCACCATCAGCCACTCTGATGTCAGGCTCTGCCGGCAGCAGCGGGCACCATCAGCCACTCCGATGTCAGGCTCTGCCGGAAGCAGCGGGCACCATCAGCACTCCGATGTCAGGCTCTGTCGGCAGCAGTAGCCACATCAGCTACTCCGATGTCAGGCTCTGTAGGCAGCAGCGGGCACCATCAGCCACTCCGATGTCAGGCTCTGACGGCAGCAGTTGCCACCATCAGCCACTCCGATGTCATGCTCTGTAGGCAGCAGCGGGCACCATCAGCCTCTCCGATGTCAGGCTCTGTCGGCAGCAGTAGCCACATCAGCCACTCCGATGTCAGGCTTTGCCGGCAGCAGCGGGCACCATCAGCCACTCCGATGTCAGGCTCTGACGGCAGCAGTTGCCACCATCAGCCACTCCGATGTCAGGCTCTGTCGGCAGCAGTAGCCACATCAGCCACTCCGATGTCAGGCTTTGCCGGCAGCAGCGGGCACCATCAGACACTCCGATGTCAGGGCTCTGCCAGCAGCAGCGGGCACCATCAGCCACTCCGATGTCAGGCTCTGCCGGCAGCAGGGGGCACCATCAGCCACTCCGATGTCAGGGCTCTGCCAGCAGCAGCGGCCACCATCAGCCACTCCGATGTCAGGCTCTGCCGGCAGCAGGGGGCACCATCAGCCACTCCGATGTCAGGCTCTGTCGGCAGCAGTAGCCACCATCAGCCACTCCGATGTCAGGCTCTGTCGGCAGCAGTAGCCACCATTAGCCACTCCGATGTCAGGCTCTGTCGGCAGCAGTAGCCACCATCAGCCACTCTGATGTCATGCTCTGCCGGCAGCAGCGGGCACCATCAGCCACTCTGATGTCAGGCTCTGCCGGCAGCAGCGGGCACCATCAGCCACTCCGATGTCAGGCTCTGTCGGCAGCAGTAGCCACATCAGCTACTCCGATGTCAGGCTCTGTAGGCAGCAGCGGGCACCATCAGCCACTCCGATGTCAGGCTCTGTCGGCAGCAGTAGCCACATCAGCCACTCCGATGTCAGGCTCTGTAGGCAGCAGCGGGCACCATCAGCCACTCCGATGTCAGGCTCTGCCGGTAGCAGTGGGCACCATCAGCCACTCCGATGTCAGGCTCTGCTGGAAGCAGCGGGCACCATCAGCCACTCCGATGTCAGGCTCTGTCGGCAGCAGTGGCCACATCAGCTACTCCGATGTCAGGCTCTGTAGGCAGCAGCGGGCACCATCAGCCACTCCGATGTCAGGCTCTGCCGGCAGCAGCGGGCACCATCAGCCACTCCGATGTCAGGCTCTGTCGGCAGCAGTAGCCACATCAGCCACTCCGATGTCATGCTCTGTAGGCAGCAGCGGGCACCATCAGCCTCTCCGATGTCAGGCTATGTCGGCAGCAGTAGCCACATCAGCCACTCCGATGTCAGGCTTTGCCGGCAGCAGCGGGCACCATCAGCCACTCCGATGTCAGGCTCTGACGGCAGCAGTTGCCACCATCAGCCACTCCGATGTCAGGCTCTGTCGGCAGCAGTAGCCTCATCAGCCACTCCGATGTCAGGCTTTGCCGGCAGCAGCGGGCACCATCAGCCACTCCGATGTCAGGCTCTGACGGCAGCAGTTGCCACCATCAGCCACTCCGATGTCAGGCTCTGTCGGCAGCAGTAGCCTCATCAGCCACTCCGATGTCAGGCTTTGCCGGCAGCAGCGGGCACCATCAGCCACTCCGATGTCAGGCTCTGACGGCAGCAGTTGCCACCATCAGCCACTCCGATGTCAGGCTCTGTCGGCAGCAGTAGCCACATCAGCCACTCTGATGTCATGCTCTGCCGGCAGCAGCGGGCACCATCAGCCACTCTGATGTCAGGCTCTGCCGGCAGCAGCGGGCACCATCAGCCACTCCGATGTCAGGCTCTGTCGGCAGCAGTAGCCACATCAGCTACTCCGATGTCAGGCTCTGTAGGCAGCAGCGGGCACCATCAGCCACTCCGATGTCAGGCTCTGTCGGCAGCAGTAGCCACATCAGCCACTCCGATGTCAGGCTCTGTAGGCAGCAGCGGGCACCATCAGCCACTCCGATGTCAGGCTCTGCCGGTAGCAGTGGGCACCATCAGCCACTCCGATGTCAGGCTCTGCTGGAAGCAGCGGGCACCATCAGCCACTCCGATGTCAGGCTCTGTCGGCAGCAGTAGCCACATCAGCTACTCCGATGTCAGGCTCTGTAGGCAGCAGCGGGCACCATCAGCCACTCCGATGTCAGGCTCTGCCGGCAGCAGCGGGCACCATCAGCCACTCCGATGTCAGGCTCTGTCGGCAGCAGTAGCCACATCAGCCACTCCGATGTCATGCTCTGTAGGCAGCAGCGGGCACCATCAGCCTCTCCGATGTCAGGCTATGTCGGCAGCAGTAGCCACATCAGCCACTCCGATGTCAGGCTTTGCCGGCAGCAGCGGGCACCATCAGCCACTCCGATGTCAGGCTCTGACGGCAGCAGTTGCCACCATCAGCCACTCCGATGTCAGGCTCTGTCGGCAGCAGTAGCCTCATCAGCCACTCCGATGTCAGGCTTTGCCGGCAGCAGCGGGCACCATCAGCCACTCCGATGTCAGGCTCTGACGGCAGCAGTTGCCACCATCAGCCACTCCGATGTCAGGCTCTGTCGGCAGCAGTAGCCACATCAGCCACTCCGATGTCAGGCTTTGCCGGCAGCAGCGGGCACCATCAGCCACTCCGATGTCAGGCTCTGCCGGCAGCAGCGGGCACCATCAGCCACTCCGATGTCAGGCTCTGTAGGCAGCAGCGGGCACCATCAGCCACTGCGATGTCAGGCTCTGTAGGTAGCAGCGGGCACCATCAGCCACTCCGATGTCAGGCTCTGCCGGCAGCAGCGGGCACCATCAGCCACTCCGATGTCAGGTTCTGTAGGCAGCAGCGGGCACCATCAGCCACTCCGATGTCAGGCTCTGCCGGCAGCAGCGGGCACCATCAGCCACTCCGATGTCATGCTCTGTAGGCAGCAGCGGGCACCATCAGCCTCTCCGATGTCAGGCTCTGTCGGCAGCAGTAGCCACATCAGCCACTCCGATGTCAGGCTGTGCCGGCTGCAGCGGGTACCATCAGCCACTCCGATGTCAGGCTCTGTCGGCAGCAGCGGGCACCATCAGCCACTCCGATGTCAGGCTCTGCCGGCAGCAGCGGGCACCATCAGCCACTCCGATGTCAGGCTCTGTCTGCAGCAGTAGCCACATCAGCCACTCCGATGTCAGGCTCTGTAGGCAGCAGCGGGCACCATCAGCAACTCCGATGTCAGGCTCTGCAGGCAGCAGCGGGCACCATCAGCCACTCCGATGTCAGGCTCTGCCGGCAGCAGCGGGCACCATCAGCCACTCCGATGTCAGGCTCTGCCGGCAGCTGCGGGCACCATCAGCCACTCCGATGTCAGGCTCTGTAGGCAGCAGCGGGCACCATCAGCCACTCCGATGTCAGGCTCTGCCGGCAGCACCGGGTACCATCAGCCACTCCGATGTCAGGCTCTGTCGGCAGCAGTAGCCACATCAGCCACTCCGATGTCATGCTGTGTAGGCAGCAGCGGGCACCATCAGCCTCTCCGATGTCAGGCTCTGTCGGCAGCAGTAGCCACATCAGCCACTCCGATGTCAGGCTTTGCCGGCAGCAGCGGGCACCATCAGCCACTCCGATGTCAGCCTCTGTCGGCAGCAGTAGCCACCATCAGCCACTCCGATGTCAGGCTCTGTCGGCAGCAGTAGCCACCATCAGCCACTCCGATGTCAGGGCTCTGCCAGCAGCAGGGGGCACCATCAGCCACTCCGATGTCAGGCTCTGCCGGCAGCAGCGGGCACCATCAGCCACTCCGATGTCAGGCTCTATCGGCAGCAGCGGGCTCCATCAGCCACTCCGATGTCAGGCTCTGTAGGTAGCAGCGGGCACCATCAGCCACTCCGATGTCAGGCTCTGCCGGCAGCAGCGGGCACCATCAGCCACTCCGATGTCAGGCTCTGTAGGCAGCAGCGGGCACCATCAGCCACTCCGATGTCAGGCTCTGCCGGCAGCAGCGGGCACCATCAGCCACTCCGATGTCAGGCTCTGTCGGCAGCAGTAGCCACATCAGCCACTCCAATGTCATGCTCTGTAGGCAGCAGCGGGCACCATCAGCCTCTCCGATGTCAGGCTCTGTCGGCAGCAGTAGCCACATCAGCCACTCCGATGTCAGGCTTTGCCGGCAGCAGCGGGCACCATCAGCCACTCCGATGTCAGGCTCTGCCGGCAGCAGCGGGCACCATCAGCCACTCCGATGTCAGGGCTCTGCCAGCAGCAGCGGGTACCATTAGCCACTCCGATGTCAGGCTCTGTCGGCAGCAGTAGCCACATAAGCCACTCCGATGTCAGGCTCTGTAGGCAGCAGCGGGCACCATCAGCCACTCCGATGTCAGGCTCTGCCGGCAGCAGCGGGCACCATCAGCCACTCCGATGTCAGGGCTCTGCCAGCAGCAGGGGGCACCATGAGCCACTCCGATGTCAGGCTCTGCCGGCAGCAGCGGGCACCATCAGCCACTCCGATGTCAGGCTCTGTCGGCAGCAGTAGCCACATCAGCCACTCCGATGTCAGGCTCTGTAGGCAGCAGCGGGCACCATCAGCCACTCCGATGTCAGGCTCTGCCGGCAGCTGCGGGCACCATCAGCCACTCCGATGTCAGGCTCTGTCGGCAGCAGTAGCCACATCAGCCACTCCGATGTCAGGCTCTGTAGGCAGCAGCGGGCACCATCAGCCACTCCGATGTCAGGCTCTGCCGGCAGCAGCGGGTACCATCAGCCACTCCGATGTCATGCTCTGTAGGCAGCAGCGGGCACCATCAGCCACTCCGATGTCAGGCTCTGCCGGCAGCAGCGGGCACCATCAGCCACTCCGATGTCATGCTCTGTAGGCAGCAGCGGGCACCATCAGCCTCTCCGATGTCAGGCTCTGTCGGCAGCAGTAGCCACATCAGCCACTCCGATGTCAGGCTTTGCCGGCTGCAGCGGGTACCATCAGCCACTCCGATGTCAGGCTCTGTCGGCAGCAGCGGGCACCATCAGCCACTCCGATGTCAGGCTCTGCCGGCAGCAGCGGGCACCATCAGCCACTCCGATGTCAGGCTCTGTCTGCAGCAGTAGCCACATCAGCCACTCCGATGTCAGGCTCTGTAGGCAGCAGCGGGCACCATCAGCAACTCCGATGTCAGGCTCTGCAGGCAGCAGCGGGCACCATCAGCCACTCCGATGTCAGGCTCTGCCGGCAGCAGCGGGCACCATCAGCCACTCCGATGTCAGGCTCTGCCGGCAGCTGCGGGCACCATCAGCCACTCCGATGTCAGGCTCTGTAGGCAGCAGCGGGCACCATCAGCCACTCCGATGTCAGGCTCTGCCGGCAGCACCGGGTACCATCAGCCACTCCGATGTCAGGCTCTGTCGGCAGCAGTAGCCACATCAGCCACTCCGATGTCATGCTGTGTAGGCAGCAGCGGGCACCATCAGCCTCTCCGATGTCAGGCTCTGTCGGCAGCAGTAGCCACATCAGCCACTCCGATGTCAGGCTTTGCCGGCAGCAGCGGGCACCATCAGCCACTCCGATGTCAGGCTCTGCCGGCAGCAGCGGGCACCATCAGCCACTCCTATGTCAGGCTCTGCCGGCAGCAGCGGGCACCATCAACCACTCCGATGTCAGGGCTCTGCCAGCAGCAGCGGGCACCATCAGCCACTCCGATGTCAGGCTCTGCCGGCAGCAGGGGGCACCATCAGCCACTCTGATGTCAGGGCTCTGCCAGCAGCAGCGGGCACCATCAGCCACTCCGATGTCAGGCTCTGTCGGCAGCAGTAGCCACCATTAGCCACTCCGATGTCAGGCTCTGTCGGCAGCAGTAGCCACCATCAGCCACTCCGATGTCAGGCTCTGCCGGCAGCAGCGGGCACCATCAGCCACTCCGATGTCAGGCTCTGTTGGCAGAAGCGGGCACCATCAGCCACTCCGATGTCAGGCTCTGTCGGCAGCAGTAGCCACCATCAGCCACTCCGATGTCAGGCTCTGTCGGCAGCAGTAGCCACCATTAGCCACTCCGATGTCAGGCTCTGTCGGCAGCAGTAGCCACCATCAGCCACTCTGATGTCAGGCTCTGCCGGCAGCAGCGGGCACCATCAGCCACTCCGATGTCAGGCTCTGCCGGCAGCAGTAGCCACATCAGCCACTCCGATGTCAGGCTCTGTCGGCAGCAGCTGGCACCATCAGCCACTCCGATGTCAGGCTCTGTCGGCAGCAGTAGCCACCATCAGCCACTCCGATGTCAGGCTCTGCCGGCAGCAGCGGGCACCATCAGCCACTCCGATGTCAGGCTCTGTCAGCAGCAGTAGCCACATTAGCCACTCCGATGTCAGGCTCTGTCGGCAGCAGCTGGCACCATCAGCCACTCCGATGTCAGCCTCTGTCGGAAGCAGCAGGCACCATCAGCCACTCCGATGTCAGGCTCTGCCGGCAGCAGCGGGCACCATCAGCCACTCCGATGTCAGGCTCTGTCGGCAGCAGTAGCCACCATCAGCCACTCCGATGTCAGGCTCTGCCGGCAGCAGCGGGCACCATCAGCCACTCCGATGTCAGGCTCTGTCGGCAGCAGTAGCCACATCAGCCACTCCGATGTCAGGCTCTGTAGGCAGCAGCGGGCACCATCAGCCACTCCGATGTCAGGCTCTGTCGGCAGCAGTAGCCACATCAGCCACTCCGATGTCAGGCTCTGCCGGCAGCAGCGGGCACCATCAGCCAGGATCTGTCGGCAGCAGTAGCCACCATCAGCCACTCCGATGTCAGTCTCTTTCGGCAGCAGCGGGCACCATCAGCCACTCCGATGTCAGGCTCTGTTGGCAGAAGCGGGCACCATCAGCCACTCCGATGTCAGGCTCTGTCGGCAGCAGTAGCCACCATTAGCCACTCCGATGTCAGGCTCTGTCGGCAGCAGTAGCCACCATCAGCCACTCCGATGTCAGGCTCTGCCGGCAGCAGCGGGCACCATCAGCCACTCCGATGTCAGGCTCTGTCGGCAGCAGTAGCCACCATCAGCCACTCCGATGTCAGGCTCTGCCGGCAGCAGCGGGCACCATCAGCCACTCCGATGTCAGGCTCTGTCGGCAGCAGTAGCCACATCAGCCACTCCGATGTCAGGCTCTGTAGGCAGCAGCGGGCACCATCAGCCACTCCGATGTCAGGCTCTCTCGGCAGCAGTAGCCACATCAGCCACTCCGATGTCAAGCTCTGCCGGCAGCTGCGGGCACCATCAGCCAGGATCTGTCGGCAGCAGTAGCCACCATCAGCCACTCCGATGTCAGGCTCTGCCGGCAGCAGCGGGCACCATCAGCCACTCCGATGTCAGGGCTCTGCCAGCAGCAGCGGGCACCATCAGCCAGTCCGATGTCAGGGCTCTGCCGGCAGCAGTTGCCACCATCAGCCACTCCGATGTCAGCCTCTGTCGGCAGCAGTAGCCACCATCAGCCACTCCGATGTCAGGCTCTGTCGGCAGCAGTAGCCACCATCAGCCACTCCGATGTCAGGGCTCTGCCAGCAGCAGGGGGCACCATCAGCCACTCCGATGTCAGGCTCTATCGGCAGCAGCGGGCACCATCAGCCACTCCGACGTCAGGCTCTGTAGGTAGCAGCGGGCACCATCAGACACTCCGATGTCAGGCTCTGCCGGCAGCAGCGGGCACCATCAGCCACTCCGATGTCAGGCTCTGTAGGCAGCAGCGGGCACCATCAGCCACTCCGATGTCAGGCTCTGCCGGCAGCAGCGGGCACCATCAGCCACTCCGATGTCAGGCTCTGTCGGCAGCAGTAGCCACATCAGCCACTCCAATGTCATGCTCTGTAGGCAGCAGCGGGCACCATCAGCCTCTCCGATGTCAGGCTCTGTCGGCAGCAGTAGCCACATCAGCCACTCCGATGTCAGGCTTTGCCGGCAGCAGCGGGCACCATCAGCCACTCCGATGTCAGGCTCTGCCGGCAGCAGCGGGCACCATCAGCCACTCCGATGTCAGGGCTCTGCCAGCAGCAGGGGGCACCATGAGCCACTCCGATGTCAGGCTCTGCCGGCAGCAGCGGGCACCATCAGCCACTCCGATGTCAGGCTCTGTCGGCAGCAGTAGCCACATCAGCCACTCCGATGTCAGGCTCTGTAGGCAGCAGCGGGCACCATCAGCCACTCCGATGTCAGGCTCTGCCGGCAGCTGCGGGCACCATCAGCCACTCCGATGTCAGGCTCTGTCGGCAGCAGTAGCCACATCAGCCACTCCGATGTCAGGCTCTGCCGGCAGCAGCGGGTACCATCAGCCACTCCGATGTCATGCTCTGTAGGCAGCAGCGGGCACCATCAGCCTCTCCGATGTCAGGCTCTGTCGGCAGCAGTAGCCACATCAGCCACTCCGATGTCAGGCTCTGCCGGCAGCAGCGGGCACCATCAGCCACTCCGATGTCAGGGCTCTGCCAGCAGCAGCGGGCACCATCAGCCACTCCGATGTCAGGCTCTGTCGGCAGCAGTAGCCACCATTAGCCACTCCGATGTCAGGCTCTGTCGGCAGCAGTAGCCACATCAGCCACTCCGATGTCAGGCTTTGCCGGCAGCAGCGGGCACCATCAGCCACTCTGATGTCAGGCTCTGCCGGCAGCAGCGGGCACCATCAGCCACTCCGATGTCAGGCTCTGCCGGAAGCAGCGGGCACCATCAGCACTCCGATGTCAGGCTCTGTCGGCAGCAGTAGCCACATCAGCTACTCCGATGTCAGGCTCTGTAGGCAGCAGCGGGCACCATCATCCACTCCGATGTCAGGCTCTGACGGCAGCAGTTGCCACCATCAGCCACTCCGATGTCATGCTCTGTAGGCAGCAGCGGGCACCATCAGCCTCTCCGATGTCAGGCTCTGTCGGCAGCAGTAGCCACATCAGCCACTCCGATGTCAGGCTTTGCCGGCAGCAGCGGGCACCATCAGCCACTCCGATGTCAGGCTCTGACGGCAGCAGTTGCCACCATCAGCCACTCCGATGTCAGGCTCTGTCGGCAGCAGTAGCCACATCAGCCACTCCGATGTCAGGCTTTGCCGGCAGCAGCGGGCACCATCAGACACTCCGATGTCAGGGCTCTGCCAGCAGCAGCGGGCACCATCAGCCACTCCGATGTCAGGCTCTGCCGGCAGCAGGGGGCACCATCAGCCACTCCGATGTCAGGGCTCTGCCAGCAGCAGCGGCCACCATCAGCCACTCCGATGTCAGGCTCTGCCGGCAGCAGGGGGCACCATCAGCCACTCCGATGTCAGGCTCTGTCGGCAGCAGTAGCCACCATCAGCCACTCCGATGTCAGGCTCTGTCGGCAGCAGTAGCCACCATTAGCCACTCCGATGTCAGGCTCTGTCGGCAGCAGTAGCCACCATCAGCCACTCTGATGTCATGCTCTGCCGGCAGCAGCGGGCACCATCAGCCACTCTGATGTCAGGCTCTGCCGGCAGCAGCGGGCACCATCAGCCACTCCGATGTCAGGCTCTGTCGGCAGCAGTAGCCACATCAGCTACTCCAATGTCAGGCTCTGTAGGCAGCAGCGGGCACCATCAGCCACTCCGATGTCAGGCTCTGTCGGCAGCAGTAGCCACATCAGCCACTCCGATGTCAGGCTCTGTAGGCAGCAGCGGGCACCATCAGCCACTCCGATGTCAGGCTCTGCCGGTAGCAGTGGGCACCATCAGCCACTCCGATGTCAGGCTCTGCTGGAAGCAGCGGGCACCATCAGCCACTCCGATGTCAGGCTCTGTCGGCAGCAGTAGCCACATCAGCTACTCCGATGTCAGGCTCTGTAGGCAGCAGCGGGCACCATCAGCCACTCCGATGTCAGGCTCTGCCGGCAGCAGCGGGCACCATCAGCCACTCCGATGTCAGGCTCTGTCGGCAGCAGTAGCCACATCAGCCACTCCGATGTCATGCTCTGTAGGCAGCAGCGGGCACCATCAGCCTCTCCGATGTCAGGCTATGTCGGCAGCAGTAGCCACATCAGCCACTCCGATGTCAGGCTTTGCCGGCAGCAGCGGGCACCATCAGCCACTCCGATGTCAGGCTCTGACGGCAGCAGTTGCCACCATCAGCCACTCCGATGTCAGGCTCTGTCGGCAGCAGTAGCCTCATCAGCCACTCCGATGTCAGGCTTTGCCGGCAGCAGCGGGCACCATCAGCCACTCCGATGTCAGGCTCTGACGGCAGCAGTTGCCACCATCAGCCACTCCGATGTCAGGCTCTGTCGGCAGCAGTAGCCACATCAGCCACTCCAATGTCAGGCTTTGCCGGCAGCAGCGGGCACCATCAGCCACTCCGATGTCAGGCTCTGCCGGCAGCAGCGGGCACCATCAGCCACTCCGATGTCAGGTTCTGTAGGCAGCAGCGGGCACCATCAGCCACTCCGATGTCAGGCTCTGCCGGCAGCAGCGGGCACCATCAGCCACTCCGATGTCATGCTCTGTAGGCAGCAGCGGGCACCATCAGCCTCTCCGATGTCAGGCTCTGTCGGCAGCAGTAGCCACATCAGCCACTCCGATGTCAGGCTTTGCCGGCTGCAGCGGGTACCATCAGCCACTCCGATGTCAGGCTCTGTCGGCAGCAGCGGGCACCATCAGCCACTCCGATGTCAGGCTCTGCCGGCAGCAGCGGGCACCATCAGCCACTCCGATGTCAGGCTCTGTCTGCAGCAGTAGCCACATCAGCCACTCCGATGTCAGGCTCTGTAGGCAGCAGCGGGCACCATCAGCAACTCCGATGTCAGGCTCTGCAGGCAGCAGCGGGCACCATCAGCCACTCCGATGTCAGGCTCTGCCGGCAGCAGCGGGCACCATCAGCCACTCCGATGTCAGGCTCTGCCGGCAGCTGCGGGCACCATCAGCCACTCCGATGTCAGGCTCTGTAGGCAGCAGCGGGCACCATCAGCCACTCCGATGTCAGGCTCTGCCGGCAGCACCGGGTACCATCAGCCACTCCGATGTCAGGCTCTGTCGGCAGCAGTAGCCACATCAGCCACTCCGATGTCATGCTGTGTAGGCAGCAGCGGGCACCATCAGCCTCTCCGATGTCAGGCTCTGTCAGCAGCAGTAGCCACATCAGCCACTCCGATGTCAGGCTTTGCCGGCAGCAGCGGGCACCATCAGCCACTCCGATGTCAGCCTCTGTCGGCAGCAGTAGCCACCATCAGCCACTCCGATGTCAGGCTCTGTCGGCAGCAGTAGCCACCATCAGCCACTCCGATGTCAGGGCTCTGCCAGCAGCAGGGGGCACCATCAGCCACTCCGATGTCAGGCTCTGCCGGCAGCAGCGGGCACCATCAGCCACTCCGATGTCAGGCTCTATCGGCAGCAGCGGGCTCCATCAGCCACTCCGATGTCAGGCTCTGTAGGTAGCAGCGGGCACCATCAGCCACTCCGATGTCAGGCTCTGCCGGCAGCAGCGGGCACCATCAGCCACTCCGATGTCAGGCTCTGTAGGCAGCAGCGGGCACCATCAGCCACTCCGATGTCAGGCTCTGCCGGCAGCAGCGGGCACCATCAGCCACTCCGATGTCAGGCTCTGTCGGCAGCAGTAGCCACATCAGCCACTCCAATGTCATGCTCTGTAGGCAGCAGCGGGCACCATCAGCCTCTCCGATGTCAGGCTCTGTCGGCAGCAGTAGCCACATCAGCCACTCCGATGTCAGGCTTTGCCGGCAGCAGCGGGCACCATCAGCCACTCCGATGTCAGGCTCTGCCGGCAGCAGCGGGCACCATCAGCCACTCCGATGTCAGGGCTCTGCCAGCAGCAGCGGGTACCATTAGCCACTCCGATGTCAGGCTCTGTCGGCAGCAGTAGCCACATAAGCCACTCCGATGTCAGGCTCTGTAGGCAGCAGCGGGCACCATCAGCCACTCCGATGTCAGGCTCTGCCGGCAGCAGCGGGCACCATCAGCCACTCCGATGTCAGGGCTCTGCCAGCAGCAGGGGGCACCATGAGCCACTCCGATGTCAGGCTCTGCCGGCAGCAGCGGGCACCATCAGCCACTCCGATGTCAGGCTCTGTCGGCAGCAGTAGCCACATCAGCCACTCCGATGTCAGGCTCTGTAGGCAGCAGCGGGCACCATCAGCCACTCCGATGTCAGGCTCTGCCGGCAGCTGCGGGCACCATCAGCCACTCCGATGTCAGGCTCTGTCGGCAGCAGTAGCCACATCAGCCACTCCGATGTCAGGCTCTGTAGGCAGCAGCGGGCACCATCAGCCACTCCGATGTCAGGCTCTGCCGGCAGCAGCGGGTACCATCAGCCACTCCGATGTCATGCTCTGTAGGCAGCAGCGGGCACCATCAGCCACTCCGATGTCAGGCTCTGCCGGCAGCAGCGGGCACCATCAGCCACTCCGATGTCATGCTCTGTAGGCAGCAGCGGGCACCATCAGCCTCTCCGATGTCAGGCTCTGTCGGCAGCAGTAGCCACATCAGCCACTCCGATGTCAGGCTTTGCCGGCTGCAGCGGGTACCATCAGCCACTCCGATGTCAGGCTCTGTCGGCAGCAGCGGGCACCATCAGCCACTCCGATGTCAGGCTCTGCCGGCAGCAGCGGGCACCATCAGCCACTCCGATGTCAGGCTCTGTCTGCAGCAGTAGCCACATCAGCCACTCCGATGTCAGGCTCTTTAGGCAGCAGCGGGCACCATCAGCAACTCCGATGTCAGGCTCTGCAGGCAGCAGCGGGCACCATCAGCCACTCCGATGTCAGGCTCTGCCGGCAGCAGCGGGCACCATCAGCCACTCCGATGTCAGGCTCTGCCGGCAGCTGCGGGCACCATCAGCCACTCCGATGTCAGGCTCTGTAGGCAGCAGCGGGCACCATCAGCCACTCCGATGTCAGGCTCTGCCGGCAGCACCGGGTACCATCAGCCACTCCGATGTCAGGCTCTGTCGGCAGCAGTAGCCACATCAGCCACTCCGATGTCATGCTGTGTAGGCAGCAGCGGGCACCATCAGCCTCTCCGATGTCAGGCTCTGTCGGCAGCAGTAGCCACATCAGCCACTCCGATGTCAGGCTTTGCCGGCAGCAGCGGGCACCATCAGCCACTCCGATGTCAGGCTCTGCCGGCAGCAGCGGGCACCATCAGCCACTCCTATGTCAGGCTCTGCCGGCAGCAGCGGGCACCATCAACCACTCCGATGTCAGGGCTCTGCCAGCAGCAGCGGGCACCATCAGCCACTCCGATGTCAGGCTCTGCCGGCAGCAGGGGGCACCATCAGCCACTCTGATGTCAGGGCTCTGCCAGCAGCAGCGGGCACCATCAGCCACTCCGATGTCAGGCTCTGTCGGCAGCAGTAGCCACCATTAGCCACTCCGATGTCAGGCTCTGTCGGCAGCAGTAGCCACCATCAGCCACTCCGATGTCAGGCTCTGCCGGCAGCAGCGGGCACCATCAGCCACTCCGATGTCAGGCTCTGTCGGCAGCAGTAGCCACATCAGCCACTCCGATGTCATGCTCTGTAGGCAGCAGCGGGCACCATCAGCCTCTCCGATGTCAGGCTATGTCGGCAGCAGTAGCCACATCAGCCACTCCGATGTCAGGCTTTGCCGGCAGCAGCGGGCACCATCAGCCACTCCGATGTCAGGCTCTGACGGCAGCAGTTGCCACCATCAGCCACTCCGATGTCAGGCTCTGTCGGCAGCAGTAGCCACATCAGCCACTCCGATGTCAGGCTTTGCCGGCAGCAGCGGGCACCATCAGCCACTCCGATGTCAGGCTCTGACGGCAGCAGTTGCCACCATCAGCCACTCCGATGTCAGGCTCTGTCGGCAGCAGTAGCCACATCAGCCACTCCGATGTCAGGCTTTGCCGGCAGCAGCGGGCACCATCAGCCACTCCGATGTCAGGCTCTGCCGGCAGCAGCGGGCACCATCAGACACTCCGATGTCAGGGCTCTGCCAGCAGCAGCGGGCACCATCAGCCACTCCGATGTCAGGCTCTGCCGGCAGCAGGGGGCACCATCAGCCACTCCGATGTCAGGGCTCTGCCAGCAGCAGCGGCCATCATCAGCCACTCCGATGTCAGGCTCTGCCGGCAGCAGGGGGCACCATCAGCCACTCCGATGTCAGGCTCTGTCGGCAGCAGTAGCCACCATCAGCCACTCCGATGTCAGGCTCTGTCGGCAGCAGTAGCCACCATTAGCCACTCCGATGTCAGGCTCTGTCGGCAGCAGTAGCCACCATCAGCCACTCTGATGTCAGGCTCTGCCGGCAGCAGCGGGCACCATCAACCACTCTGATGTCAGGCTCTGCCGGCAGCAGCGGGCACCATCAGCCACTCCGATGTCAGGCTCTGTCGGCAGCAGTAGCCACATCAGCTACTCCGATGTCATGCTCTGTAGGCAGCAGCGGGCACCATCAGCCTCTCCGATGTCAGGCTATGTCGGCAGCAGCGGGCACCATCAGCCACTCCGATGTCAGGCTCTGTCGGCAGCAGTAGCCACATCAGCCACTCCGATGTCATGCTCTGTAGGCAGCAGCGGGCACCATCAGCCTCTCCGATGTCAGGCTATGTCGGCAGCAGTAGCCACATCAGCCACTCCGATGTCAGGCTTTGCCGGCAGCAGCGGGCACCATCAGCCACTCCGATGTCAGGCTCTGACGGCAGCAGTTGCCACCATCAGCCACTCCGATGTCAGGCTCTGTCGGCAGCAGTAGCCACATCAGCCACTCCGATGTCAGGCTTTGCCGGCAGCAGCGGGCACCATCAGCCACTCCGATGTCAGGCTCTGACGGCAGCAGTTGCCACCATCAGCCACTCCGATGTCAGGCTCTGTCGGCAGCAGTAGCCACATCAGCCACTCCGATGTCAGGCTTTGCCGGCAGCAGCGGGCACCATCAGCCACTCCGATGTCAGGCTCTGCCGGCAGCAGCGGGCACCATCAGCCACTCCGATGTCAGGCTCTGTAGGCAGCAGCGGGCACCATCAGCCACTGCGATGTCAGGCTCTGTAGGTAGCAGCGGGCACCATCAGCCACTCCGATGTCAGGCTCTGCCGGCAGCAGCGGGCACCATCAGCCACTCCGATGTCAGGCTCTGTAGGCAGCAGCGGGCACCATCAGCCACTCCGATGTCAGGCTCTGCCGGCAGCAGCGGGCACCATCAGCCACTCCGATGTCAGGCTCTGTCGGCAGCAGTAGCCACATCAGCCACTCCGATGTCATGCTCTGTAGGCAGCAGCGGGCACCATCAGCCTCTCCGATGTCAGGCTCTGTCGGCAGCAGTAGCCACATCAGCCACTCCGATGTCAGGCTTTGCCGGCTGCAGCGGGTACCATCAGCCACTCCGATGTCAGGCTCTGTCGGCAGCAGCGGGCACCATCAGCCACTCCGATGTCAGGCTCTGCCGGCAGCAGCGGGCACCATCAGCCACTCCGATGTCAGGCTCTGTCGGCAGCAGTAGCCACATCAGCCACTCCGATGTCAGGCTCTGTAGGCAGCAGCGGGCACCATCAGCAACTCCGATGTCAGGCTCTGCAGGCAGCAGCGGGCACCATCAGCCACTCCGATGTCAGGCTCTGCCGGCAGCAGCGGGCACCATCAGCCACTCCGATGTCAGGCTCTGCCGGCAGCTGCGGGCACCATCAGCCACTCCGATGTCAGGCTCTGTCGGCAGCAGTAGCCACATCAGCCACTCCGATGTCAGGCTCTGTAGGCAGCAGCGGGCACCATCAGCCACTCCGATGTCAGGCTCTGCCGGCAGCACCGGGTACCATCAGCCACTCCGATGTCAGGCTCTGTCGGCAGCAGTAGCCACATCAGCCACTCCGATGTCATGCTGTGTAGGCAGCAGCGGGCACCATCAGCCTCTCCGATGTCAGGCTCTGTCGGCAGCAGTAGCCACATCAGCCACTCCGATGTCAGGCTTTGCCGGCAGCAGCGGGCACCATCAGCCACTCCGATGTCAGGGCTCTGCCAGCAGCAGCGGGCACCATCAGCCACTCCGATGTCAGGCTCTGCCGGCAGCAGGGGGCACCATCAGCCACTCTGATGTCAGGGCTCTGCCAGCAGCAGCGGGCACCATCAGCCACTCTGATGTCAGGGCTCTGCCAGCAGCAGCGGGCACCATCAGCCACTCCGATGTCAGGCTCTGTCGGCAGCAGTAGCCACCATCAGCCACTCCGATGTCAGGCTCTGCCGGCAGCAGCGGGCACCATCAGCCACTCCGATGTCAGGGCTCTGCCAGCAGCAGCGGGCACCATCAGCCACTCCGATGTCAGGGCTCTGCAGGCAGCAGTTGCCACCATCAGCCACTCCGATGTCAGGCTCTGTCGGCAGCAGTAGCCACCATTAGCCACTCCGATGTCAGGCTCTGTCGGCAGCAGTAGCCACCATCAGCCACTCTGATGTCAGGCTCTGCCGGCAGCAGCGGGCACCATCAGCCACTCCGATGTCAGGCTCTGCCGGCAGCAGCGGGCACCATCAGCCACTCCGATGTCAGGCTCTGTCGGCAGCAGTAGCCACATCAGCTACTCCGATGTCAGGGCTCTGCCAGCAGCAGCGGGCACCATCAGCCAGTCCGATGTCAGGGCTCTGCCGGCAGCAGTTGCCACCATCAGCCACTCCGATGTCAGCCTCTGTCGGCAGCAGTAGCCACCATCAGCCACTCCGATGTCAGGCTCTGTCGGCAGCAGTAGCCACCATCAGCCACTCCGATGTCAGGGCTCTGCCAGCAGCAGGGGGCACCATCAGCCACTCCGATGTCAGGCTCTGCCGGCAGCAGCGGGCACCATCAGCCACTCCGATGTCAGGCTCTGTAGGTAGCAGCGGGCACCATCAGCCACTCCGATGTCAGGCTCTGCCGGCAGCAGCGGGCACCATCAGCCACTCCGATGTCAGGCTCTGTAGGCAGCAGCGGGCACCATCAGCCACTCCGATGTCAGGCTCTGCCGGCAGCAGCGGGCACCATCAGCCACTCCGATGTCAGGCTCTGTCGGCAGCAGTAGCCACATCAGCCACTCCAATGTCATGCTCTGTAGGCAGCAGCGGGCACCATCAGCCTCTCCGATGTCAGGCTCTGTCGGCAGCAGTAGCCACATCAGCCACTCCGATGTCAGGCTTTGCCGGCAGCAGCGGGCACCATCAGCCACTCCGATGTCAGGGCTCTGCCAGCAGCAGCGGGTACCATTAGCCACTCCGATGTCAGGCTCTGTCGGCAGCAGTAGCCACATCAGCCACTCCGATGTCAGGCTCTGTAGGCAGCAGCGGGCACCATCAGCCACTCCGATGTCAGGCTCTGCCGGCAGCAGCGGGCACCATCAGCCACTCCGATGTCAGGGCTCTGCCAGCAGCAGGGGGCACCATGAGCCACTCCGATGTCAGGCTCTGCCGGCAGCAGCGGGCACCATCAGCCACTCCGATGTCAGGCTCTGTCGGCAGCAGTAGCCACATCAGCCACTCCGATGTCAGGCTCTGTAGGCAGCAGCGGGCACCATCAGCCACTCCGATGTCAGGCTCTGCCGGCAGCAGCGGGTACCATCAGCCACTCCGATGTCATGCTCTGTAGGCAGCAGCGGGCACCATCAGCCTCTCCGATGTCAGGCTCTGTCGGCAGCAGTAGCCACATCAGCCACTCCGATGTCAGGCTTTGCCGGCAGCAGCAGGCACCATCAGCCACTCCGATGTCAGGCTCTGTCGGCAGCAGTAGCCACCATCAGCCACTCCGATGTCAGGGCTCTGCCAGCAGCAGGGGGCACCATGAGCCACTCCGATGTCAGGCTCTGCCGGCAGCAGCGGGCACCATCAGCCACTCCGATGTCAGGCTCTGTCGGCAGCAGTAGCCACATCAGCCACTCCGATGTCAGGCTCTGTAGGCAGCAGCGGGCACCATCAGCCACTCCGATGTCAGGCTCTGCCGGCAGCAGCGGGTACCATCAGCCACTCCGATGTCATGCTCTGTAGGCAGCAGCGGGCACCATCAGCCTCTCCGATGTCAGGCTCTGTCGGCAGCAGTAGCCACATCAGCCACTCCGATGTCAGGCTTTGCCGGCAGCAGCAGGCACCATCAGCCACTCCGATGTCAGGCTCTGTCGGCAGCAGCGGGCACCATCAGCCACTCCGATGTCAGGCTCTGCCGGCAGCAGCGGGCACCATCAGCCACTCCGATGTCAGGCTCTGTCGGCAGCAGTAGCCACATCAGCCACTCCGATGTCAGGCTCTGTAGGCAGCAGCGGGCACCATCAGCAACTCCGATGTCAGGCTCTGCAGGCAGCAGCGGGCACCATCAGCCACTCCGATGTCAGGCTCTGCCGGCAGCAGCGGGCACCATCAGCCACTCCGATGTCAGGCTCTGCCGGCAGCTGCGGGCACCATCAGCCACTCCGATGTCAGGCTCTGTCGGCAGCAGTAGCCACATCAGCCACTCCGATGTCAGGCTCTGTAGGCAGCAGCGGGCACCATCAGCCACTCCGATGTCAGGCTCTGCCGGCAGCACCGGGTACCATCAGCCACTCCGATGTCAGGCTCTGTCGGCAGCAGTAGCCACATCAGCCACTCCGATGTCATGCTGTGTAGGCAGCAGCGGGCACCATCAGCCTCTCCGATGTCAGGCTCTGTCGGCAGCAGTAGCCACATCAGCCACTCCGATGTCAGGCTTTGCCGGCAGCAGCAGGCACCATCAGCCACTCCGATGTCAGGCTCTGTCGGCAGCAGTAGCCACCATCAGCCACTCCGATGTCAGGGCTCTGCCAGCAGCAGGGGGCACCATGAGCCACTCCGATGTCAGGCTCTGCCGGCAGCAGCGGGCACCATCAGCCACTCCGATGTCAGGCTCTGTCGGCAGCAGTAGCCACATCAGCCACTCCGATGTCAGGCTCTGTAGGCAGCAGCGGGCACCATCAGCCACTCCGATGTCAGGCTCTGCCGGCAGCAGCGGGTACCATCAGCCACTCCGATGTCATGCTCTGTAGGCAGCAGCGGGCACCATCAGCCTCTCCGATGTCAGGCTCTGTCGGCAGCAGTAGCCACATCAGCCACTCCGATGTCAGGCTTTGCCGGCAGCAGCAGGCACCATCAGCCACTCCGATGTCAGGCTCTGTCGGCAGCAGTAGCCACCATCAGCCACTCCGATGTCAGGCTTTGCCGGCAGCAGCGGGCACCATCAGCCACTCCGATGTCAGGCTTTGCCGGCAGCAGCGGGCACCATCAGCCACTCCGATGTCAGGCTTTGCCGGCAGCAGCGGGCACCATCAGCCACTCTGATGTCAGGCTCTGCCGGCAGCAGCGGGCACCATCAGCCACTCCGATGTCAGGCTCTGCCGGAAGCAGCGGGCACCATCAGCCACTCCGATGTCAGGCTCTGTCGGCAGCAGTAGCCACATCAGCTACTCCGATGTCAGGCTCTGTAGGCAGCAGCGGGCACCATCAGCCACTCCGATGTCAGGCTCTGCCGGCAGCAGCGGGCACCATCAGCCACTCCGATGTCAGGCTCTGTCGGCAGCAGTAGCCACATCAGCCACTCCGATGTCAGGCTTTGCCGGCAGCAGCGGGCACCATCAGCCACTCCGATGTCAGGCTCTGACGGCAGCAGTTGCCACATCAGCCACTCCGATGTCAGGCTTTGCCGGCAGCAGCGGGCACCATCAGACACTCCGATGTCAGGGCTCTGCCAGCAGCAGCGGGCACCATCAGCCACTCCGATGTCAGGCTCTGCCGGCAGCAGGGGGCACCATCAGCCACTCCGATGTCAGGGCTCTGCCAGCAGCAGCGGCCACCATCAGCCACTCCGATGTCAGGCTCTGCCGGCAGCAGGGGGCACCATCAGCCACTCCGATGTCAGGCTCTGTCTGGCAGCAGTAGCCACCATCAGCCACTCCGATGTCAGGCTCTGTCGGCAGCAGTAGCCACCATTAGCCACTCCGATGTCAGGCTCTGTCGGCAGCAGTAGCCACCATCAGCCACTCTGATGTCATGCTCTGCCGGCAGCAGCGGGCACCATCAGCCACTCTGATGTCAGGCTCTGCCGGCAGCAGCGGGCACCATCAGCCACTCCGATGTCAGGCTCTGTCGGCAGCAGTAGCCACATCAGCTACTCCGATGTCAGGCTCTGTAGGCAGCAGCGGGCACCATCAGCCACTCCGATGTCAGGCTCTGTCGGCAGCAGTAGCCACATCAGCCACTCCGATGTCAGGCTCTGTAGGCAGCAGCGGGCACCATCAGCCACTCCGATGTCAGGCTCTGTCGGCAGCAGTAGCCACATCAGCCACTCCGATGTCATGCTCTGTAGGCAGCAGCGGGCACCATCAGCCTCTCCGATGTCAGGCTCTGTCGGCAGCAGTAGCCACATCAGCCACTCCGATGTCAGGCTTTGCCGGCAGCAGCGGGCACCATCAGCCACTCCGATGTCAGGCTCTGCCGGCAGCAGCAGGCACCATCAGCCACTCCGATGTCAGGGCTCTGCCAGCAGCAGCGGGCACCATCAGCCACTCCGATGTCAGGGCTCTGCCAGCAGCAGCGGGCACCATCAGCCACTCCGATGTCAGGCTCTGTCGGCAGCAGTAGCCACCATTAGCCACTCCGATGTCAGGCTCTGTCGGCAGCAGTAGCCACCATCAGCCACTCTGATGTCAGGCTCTGCCGGTAGCAGTGGGCACCATCAGCCACTCCGATGTCAGGCTCTGTCGGCAGCAGTAGCCACCATCAGCCACTCCGATGTCAGGGCTCTGCCAGCAGCAGGGGGCACCATCAGCCACTCCGATGTCAGGCTCTGCCGGCAGCAGCGGGCACCATCAGCCACTCCGATGTCAGGCTCTATCGGCAGCAGCGGGCACCATCAGCCACTCCGATGTCAGGCTCTGTAGGTAGCAGCGGGCACCATCAGCCACTCCGATGTCAGGCTCTGCCGGCAGCAGCGGGCACCATCAGCCACTCCGATGTCAGGCTCTGTAGGCAGCAGCGGGCACCATCAGCCACTCCGATGTCAGGCTCTGCCGGCAGCAGCGGGCACCATCAGCCACTCCGATGTCAGGCTCTGTCGGCAGCAGTAGCCACATCAGCCACTCCAATGTCATGCTCTGTAGGCAGCAGCGGGCACCATCAGCCTCTCCGATGTCAGGCTCTGTCGGCAGCAGTAGCCACATCAGCCACTCCGATGTCAGGCTTTGCCGGCAGCAGCGGGCACCATCAGCCACTCCGATGTCAGGCTCTGCCGGCAGCAGCGGGCACCATCAGCCACTCCGATGTCAGGGCTCTGCCAGCAGCAGCGGGTACCATTCGCCACTCCGATGTCAGGCTCTGTCGGCAGCAGTAGCCACATCAGCCACTCCGATGTCAGGCTTTGCCGGCAGCAGCGGGCACCATCAGCCACTCCGATGTCAGGCTTTGCCGGCAGCAGCGGGCACCATCAGCCACTCTGATGTCAGGCTCTGCCGGCAGCAGCGGGCACCATCAGCCACTCCGATGTCAGGCTCTGTCGGCAGCAGTAGCCACATCAGCTACTCCGATGTCAGGCTCTGTAGGCAGCAGCGGGCACCATCAGCCACTCCGATGTCAGGCTCTGCCGGCAGCAGCGGGCACCATCAGCCACTCCGATGTCAGGCTCTGCCGGAAGCAGCGGGCACCATCAGCCACTCCGATGTCAGGCTCTGTCGGCAGCAGTGGCCACATCAGCTACTCCGATGTCAGGCTCTGTAGGCAGCAGCGGGCACCATCAGCCACTCCGATGTCAGGCTCTGCCGGCAGCAGCGGGCACCATCAGCCACTCCGATGTCAGGCTCTGTCGGCAGCAGTAGCCACATCAGCCACTCCGATGTCAGGCTTTGCCGGCAGCAGCGGGCACCATCAGACACTCCGATGTCAGGGCTCTGCCAGCAGCAGCGGGCACCATCAGCCACTCCGATGTCAGGCTCTGCCGGCAGCAAGGGGCACCATCAGCCACTCCGATGTCAGGGCTCAGCCAGCAGCAGCGGCCACCATCAGCCACTCCGATGTCAGGCTCTGCCGGCAGCAGGGGGCACCATCAGCCACTCCGATGTCAGGCTCTGTCTGGCAGCAGTAGCCACCATCAGCCACTCCGATGTCAGGCTCTGTCGGCAGCAGTAGCCACCATTAGCCACTCCGATGTCAGGCTCTGTCGGCAGCAGTAGCCACCATCAGCCACTCTGATGTCATGCTCTGTCGGCAGCAGCAGGCACCATCAGCCACTCTGATGTCAGGCTCTGCCGGCAGCAGCGGGCACCATCAGCCACTCCGATGTCAGGCTCTGTCGGCAGCAGTAGCCACATCAGCTACTCCGATGTCAGGCTCTGTAGGCAGCAGCGGGCACCATCAGCCACTCCGATGTCAGGCTCTGTCGGCAGCAGTAGCCACATCAGCCACTCCGATGTCAGGCTCTGTAGGCAGCAGCGGGCACCATCAGCCACTCCGATGTCAGGCTCTGTCGGCAGCAGTAGCCACATCAGCCACTCCGATGTCATGCTCTGTAGGCAGCAGCGGGCACCATCAGCCTCTCCGATGTCAGGCTCTGTCGGCAGCAGTAGCCACATCAGCCACTCCGATGTCAGGCTTTGCCGGCAGCAGCGGGCACCATCAGCCACTCCGATGTCAGGCTCTGCCGGCAGCAGCAGGCACCATCAGCCACTCCGATGTCAGGGCTCTGCCAGCAGCAGCGGGCACCATCAGCCACTCCGATGTCAGGGCTCTGCCAGCAGCAGCGGGCACCATCAGCCACTCCGATGTCAGGCTCTGTCGGCAGCAGTAGCCACCATTAGCCACTCCGATGTCAGGCTCTGTCGGCAGCAGTAGCCACCATTAGCCACTCCGATGTCAGGCTCTGTCGGCAGCAGTAGCCACCATCAGCCACTCTGATGTCAGGCTCTGCCGGTAGCAGTGGGCACCATCAGCCACTCCGATGTCAGGCTCTGTCGGCAGCAGTAGCCACATCAGCCACTCCGATGTCAGGCTTTGCCGGCAGCAGCGGGCACCATCAGCCACTCCGATGTCAGGCTCTGCCGGCAGCAGCAGGCACCATCAGCCACTCCGATGTCAGGGCTCTGCCAGCAGCAGCGGGCACCATCAGCCACTCCGATGTCAGGGCTCTGCCAGCAGCAGCGGGCACCATCAGCCACTCCGATGTCAGGCTCTGCCAGCAGCAGCGGGCACCATCAGCCACTCCGATGTCAGGCTCTGTCGGCAGCAGAAGCCACCATTAGCCACTCCGATGTCAGGCTCTGTCGGCAGCAGTAGCCACCATCAGCCACTCTGATGTCAGGCTCTGCCGGTAGCAGTGGGCACCATCAGCCACTCCGATGTCAGGCTCTTCCGGAAGCAGCGGGCACCATCAGCCACTCCGATGTCAGGCTCTGTCGGCAGCAGTAGCCACATCAGCTACTCCGATGTCAGGCTCTGTAGGCAGCAGCGGGCACCATCAGCCACTCCGATGTCAGGCTCTGCCGGCAGCAGCGGGCACCATCAGCCACTCCGATGTCAGGCTCTGTCGGCAGCAGTAGCCACATCAGCCACTCCGATGTCATGCTCTGTAGGCAGCAGCGGGCACCATCAGCCTCTCCGATGTCAGGCTATGTCGGCAGCAGTAGCCACATCAGCCACTCCGATGTCAGGCTTTGCCGGCAGCAGTGGGCACCATCAGCCACTCCGATGTCAGGCTTTGCCGGCAGCAGCGGGCACCATCAGCCACTCCGATGTCAGGCTCTGACGGCAGCAGTTGCCACCATCAGCCACTCCGATGTCAGGCTCTGTCGGCAGCAGTAGCCACATCAGCCACTCCGATGTCAGGCTTTGCCGGCAGCAGCGGGCACCATCAGCCACTCCGATGTCAGGCTCTGCCGGCAGCAGCGGGCACCATCAGACACTCCGATGTCAGGGCTCTGCCAGCAGCAGCGGGCACCATCAGCCACTCCGATGTCAGGCTCTGCCGGCAGCAGGGGGCACCATCAGCCACTCCGATGTCAGGGCTCTGCCAGCAGCAGCGGCCATCATCAGCCACTCCGATGTCAGGCTCTGCCGGCAGCAGGGGGCACCATCAGCCACTCCGATGTCAGGCTCTGTCGGCAGCAGTAGCCACCATCAGCCACTCCGATGTCAGGCTCTGTCGGCAGCAGTAGCCACCATTAGCCACTCCGATGTCAGGCTCTGTCGGCAGCAGTAGCCACCATCAGCCACTCTGATGTCAGGCTCTGCCGGCAGCAGCGGGCACCATCAGCCACTCTGATGTCAGGCTCTGCCGGCAGCAGCGGGCACCATCAGCCACTCCGATGTCAGGCTCTGTCGGCAGCAGTAGCCACATCAGCTACTCCGATGTCAGGCTCTGTAGGCAGCAGCGGGCACCATCAGCCACTCCGATGTCATGCTCTGTAGGCAGCAGCGGGCACCATCAGCCTCTCCGATGTCAGGCTATGTCGGCAGCAGTAGCCACATCAGCCACTCCGATGTCAGGCTTTGCCGGCAGCAGCGGGCACCATCAGCCACTCCGATGTCAGGCTCTGACGGCAGCAGCGGGCACCATCAGCCACTCCGATGTCAGGCTATGTCGGCAGCAGTAGCCACATCAGCCACTCCGATGTCAGGCTTTGCCGGCAGCAGCGGGCACCATCAGCCACTCCGATGTCAGGCTCTGACGGCAGCAGTTGCCACCATCAGCCACTCCGATGTCAGGCTCTGTCGGCAGCAGTAGCCACATCAGCCACTCCGATGTCAGGCTTTGCCGGCAGCAGCGGGCACCATCAGCCACTCCGATGTCAGGCTCTGACGGCAGCAGTTGCCACCATCAGCCACTCCGATGTCAGGCTCTGTCGGGAGCAGTAGCCACATCAGCCACTCCGATGTCAGGCTTTGCCGGCAGCAGCGGGCACCATCAGCCACTCCGATGTCAGGCTCTGCCGGCAGCAGCGGGCACCATCAGACACTCCGATGTCAGGGCTCTGCCAGCAGCAGCGGCCATCATCAGCCACTCCGATGTCAGGCTCTGCCGGCAGCAGGGGGCACCATCAGCCACTCCGATGTCAGGCTCTGTCGGCAGCAGTAGCCACCATCAGCCACTCCGATGTCAGGCTCTGTCGGCAGCAGTAGCCACCATTAGCCACTCCGATGTCAGGCTCTGTCGGCAGCAGTAGCCACCATCAGCCACTCTGATGTCAGGCTCTGCCGGCAGCAGCGGGCACCATCAGCCACTCTGATGTCAGGCTCTGCCGGCAGCAGCGGGCACCATCAGCCACTCCGATGTCAGGCTCTGTCGGCAGCAGTAGCCACATCAGCTACTCCGATGTCAGGCTCTGTAGGCAGCAGCGGGCACCATCAGCCACTCCGATGTCATGCTCTGTAGGCAGCAGCGGGCACCATCAGCCTCTCCGATGTCAGGCTATGTCGGCAGCAGTAGCCACATCAGCCACTCCGATGTCAGGCTTTGCCGGCAGCAGCGGGCACCATCAGCCACTCCGATGTCAGGCTCTGACGGCAGCAGCGGGCACCATCAGCCACTCCGATGTCAGGCTCTGTCGGCAGCAGTAGCCACATCAGCCACTCCGATGTCAGGCTCTGTAGGCAGCAGCGGGCACCATCAGCCACTCCGATGTCAGGGCTCTGCAAGCAGCAGGGGGCACCATGAGCCACTCCGATGTCAGGCTCTGTCGGCAGCAGAAGCCACCATCAGCCACTCCGATGTCAGGGCTCTGCCAGCAGCAGCGGGCACCATCAGCCACTCCGATGTCAGGGCTCTGTCGGCAGCAGTAGCCACCATCAGCCACTCTGATGTCAGGCTCTGCCGGCAGCAGCGGGCACCATCAGCGACTCCGATGTCAGGCTCTGCCGGCAGCAGCGGGCACCATCAGCCACTCCGATGTCAGGCTCTGTCGGCAGCAGTAGCCACCATCAGCCACTCTGATGTCAGGCTCTGCCGGCAGCAGCGGGCACCATCAGCGACTCCGATGTCAGGCTCTGACGGCAGCAGCGGGCACCATCAGCCACTCCGATTTCAGGGCTCTGCCAGCAGCAGCGGGCACCATCAGCCACTCCGATGTCAGGCTCTGTCGGCAGCAGCGGGCACCATCAGCCACTCCGATGTCAGGCTCTGTAGGCAGCAGCGGGCACCATCAGCCACTCCGATGTCAGGCTCTGTAGGCAGCAGCGGGCACCATCAGCCACTCCGATGTCAGGCTCTGTCGGCAGCAGTAGCCACATCAGCCACTCCGATGTCAGGCTTTGCCGGCAGCAGCGGGCACCATCAGCCACTCCGATGTCAGGCTCTGCCGGCAGCAGCGGGCACCATCAGACACTCCGATGTCAGGGCTCTGCCAGCAGCAGCGGGCACCATCAGCCACTCTGATGTCAGGCTCTGCCGGCAGCAGGGGGCACCATCAGCCACTCCGATGTCAGGGCTCTGCCAGCAGCAGCGGCCACCATCAGCCACTCCGATGTCAGGCTCTGCCGGCAGCAGTAGCCACCATCAGCCACTCCGATGTCAGGCTCTGTCGGCAGCAGTAGCCACCATCAGCCACTCTGATGTCAGGCTCTGCCGGCAGCAGTAGCCACCATCAGCCACTCCGATGTCAGGCTCTGTCAGCAGCAGTAGCCACCATCAGCCACTCTGATGTCAGGCTCTGTCGGCAGCAGTAGCCACCATCAGCCACTCCGATGTCAGGCTCTGTCGGCAGCAGTAGCCACCATCAGCCACTCTGATGTCAGGCTCTGTCGGCAGTAGTAGCCACCATTAGACACTCCGATGTCAGGCTCTGTCGGCAGCAGTAGCCACCATCAGCCACTCTGATGTCAGGCTCTGCCGGCAGCAGCGGGCACCATCAGCCACTCTGATGTCAGGCTCTGCCGGCAGCAGCGGGCACCATCAGCCACTCCGATGTTAGGCTCTGTCGGCAGCAGTAGCCACATCAGCTACTCCGATGTCAGGCTCTGTAGGCAGCAGCGGGCACCATCAGCCACTCCGATGTCAGGCTCTGCCGGCAGCAGCGGGCACCATCAGCCACTCCGATGTCAGGCTCTGTCGGCAGCAGTAGCCACATCCGCCACTCCGATGTCATGCTCTGTAGGCAGCAGCGGGCACCATCAGCCTCTCCGATGTCAGGCTATGTCGGCAGCAGTAGCCACATCAGCCACTCCGATGTCAGGCTTTGCCGGCAGCAGCGGGCACCATCAGCCACTCCGATGTCAGGCTCTGACGGCAGCAGCGGGCACCATCAGCCACTCCGATGTCAGGGCTCTGCCAGCTGCAGCGGGCACCTTCAGCCACTCCGATGTCAGGCTCTGTCGGCAGCAGTAGCCACATCAGCCACTCCGATGTCAGGGCTCTGCAAGCAGCAGGGGGCACCATGAGCCACTCCGATGTCAGGCTCTGTCGGCAGCAGTAGCCACCATCAGCCACTCCGATGTCAGGCTCTGTCGGCAGCAGTGGCCACATCAGCTACTCCGATGTCAGGCTCTGTAGGCAGCAGCGGGCACCATCAGCCACTCCGATGTCAGGCTCTGCCGGCAGCAGCGGGCACCATCAGCCACTCCGATGTCAGGCTCTGTCGGCAGCAGTAGCCACATCAGCCACTCCGATGTCAGGCTTTGCCGGCAGCAGCGGGCACCATCAGACACTCCGATGTCAGGGCTCTGCCAGCAGCAGCGGGCACCATCAGCCACTCCGATGTCAGGCTCTGCCGGCAGCAGGGGGCACCATCAGCCACTCCGATGTCAGGGCTCTGCCAGCAGCAGCGGCCACCATCAGCCACTCCGATGTCAGGCTCTGCCGGCAGCAGGGGGCACCATCAGCCACTCCGATGTCAGGCTCTGTCTGGCAGCAGTAGCCACCATCAGCCACTCCGATGTCAGGCTCTGTCGGCAGCAGTAGCCACCATTAGCCACTCCGATGTCAGGCTCTGTCGGCAGCAGTAGCCACCATCAGCCACTCTGATGTCATGCTCTGTCGGCAGCAGCAGGCACCATCAGCCACTCTGATGTCAGGCTCTGCCGGCAGCAGCGGGCACCATCAGCCACTCCGATGTCAGGCTCTGTCGGCAGCAGTAGCCACATCAGCTACTCCGATGTCAGGCTCTGTAGGCAGCAGCGGGCACCATCAGCCACTCCGATGTCAGGCTCTGTCGGCAGCAGTAGCCACATCAGCCACTCCGATGTCAGGCTCTGTAGGCAGCAGCGGGCACCATCAGCCACTCCGATGTCAGGCTCTGTCGGCAGCAGTAGCCACATCAGCCACTCCGATGTCATGCTCTGTAGGCAGCAGCGGGCACCATCAGCCTCTCCGATGTCAGGCTCTGTCGGCAGCAGTAGCCACATCAGCCACTCCGATGTCAGGCTTTGCCGGCAGCAGCGGGCACCATCAGCCACTCCGATGTCAGGCTCTGCCGGCAGCAGCAGGCACCATCAGCCACTCCGATGTCAGGGCTCTGCCAGCAGCAGCGGGCACCATCAGCCACTCCGATGTCAGGGCTCTGCCAGCAGCAGCGGGCACCATCAGCCACTCCGATGTCAGGCTCTGTCGGCAGCAGTAGCCACCATTAGCCACTCCGATGTCAGGCTCTGTCGGCAGCAGTAGCCACCATTAGCCACTCCGATGTCAGGCTCTGTCGGCAGCAGTAGCCACCATCAGCCACTCTGATGTCAGGCTCTGCCGGTAGCAGTGGGCACCATCAGCCACTCCGATGTCAGGCTCTGTCGGCAGCAGTAGCCACATCAGCCACTCCGATGTCAGGCTTTGCCGGCAGCAGCGGGCACCATCAGCCACTCCGATGTCAGGCTCTGCCGGCAGCAGCAGGCACCATCAGCCACTCCGATGTCAGGGCTCTGCCAGCAGCAGCGGGCACCATCAGCCACTCCGATGTCAGGGCTCTGCCAGCAGCAGCGGGCACCATCAGCCACTCCGATGTCAGGCTCTGCCAGCAGCAGCGGGCACCATCAGCCACTCCGATGTCAGGCTCTGTCGGCAGCAGAAGCCACCATTAGCCACTCCGATGTCAGGCTCTGTCGGCAGCAGTAGCCACCATCAGCCACTCTGATGTCAGGCTCTGCCGGTAGCAGTGGGCACCATCAGCCACTCCGATGTCAGGCTCTTCCGGAAGCAGCGGGCACCATCAGCCACTCCGATGTCAGGCTCTGTCGGCAGCAGTAGCCACATCAGCTACTCCGATGTCAGGCTCTGTAGGCAGCAGCGGGCACCATCAGCCACTCCGATGTCAGGCTCTGCCGGCAGCAGCGGGCACCATCAGCCACTCCGATGTCAGGCTCTGTCGGCAGCAGTTGCCACCATCAGCCACTCCGATGTCAGGCTCTGTCGGCAGCAGTAGCCACATCAGCCACTCCGATGTCAGGCTTTGCCGGCAGCAGCGGGCACCATCAGCCACTCCGATGTCAGGCTCTGCCGGCAGCAGCGGGCACCATCAGACACTCCGATGTCAGGGCTCTGCCAGCAGCAGCGGGCACCATCAGCCACTCCGATGTCAGGCTCTGCCGGCTGCAGGGGGCACCATCAGCCACTCCGATGTCAGGGCTCTGCCAGCAGCAGCGGCCATCATCAGCCACTCCGATGTCAGGCTCTGCCGGCAGCAGGGGGCACCATCAGCCACTCCGATGTCAGGCTCTGTCGGCAGCAGTAGCCACCATCAGCCACTCCGATGTCAGGCTCTGTCGGCAGCAGTAGCCACCATTAGCCACTCCGATGTCAGGCTCTGTCGGCAGCAGTAGCCACCATCAGCCACTCTGATGTCAGGCTCTGCCGGCAGCAGCGGGCACCATCAGCCACTCTGATGTCAGGCTCTGCCGGCAGCAGCGGGCACCATCAGCCACTCCGATGTCAGGCTCTGTCGGCAGCAGTAGCCACATCAGCTACTCCGATGTCAGGCTCTGTAGGCAGCAGCGGGCACCATCAGCCACTCCGATGTCATGCTCTGTAGGCAGCAGCGGGCACCATCAGCCTCTCCGATGTCAGGCTATGTCGGCAGCAGTAGCCACATCAGCCACTCCGATGTCAGGCTTTGCCGGCAGCAGCGGGCACCATCAGCCACTCCGATGTCAGGCTCTGACGGCAGCAGCGGGCACCATCAGCCACTCCGATGTCAGGCTATGTCGGCAGCAGTAGCCACATCAGCCACTCCGATGTCAGGCTTTGCCGGCAGCAGCGGGCACCATCAGCCACTCCGATGTCAGGCTCTGACGGCAGCAGTTGCCACCATCAGCCACTCCGATGTCAGGCTCTGTCGGCAGCAGTAGCCACATCAGCCACTCCGATGTCAGGCTTTGCCGGCAGCAGCGGGCACCATCAGCCACTCCGATGTCAGGCTCTGACGGCAGCAGTTGCCACCATCAGCCACTCCGATGTCAGGCTCTGTCGGGAGCAGTAGCCACATCAGCCACTCCGATGTCAGGCTTTGCCGGCAGCAGCGGGCACCATCAGCCACTCCGATGTCAGGCTCTGCCGGCAGCAGCGGGCACCATCAGACACTCCGATGTCAGGGCTCTGCCAGCAGCAGCGGGCACCATCAGCCACTCCGATGTCAGGCTCTGCCGGCAGCAGGGGGCACCATCAGCCACTCCGATGTCAGGGCTCTGCCAGCAGCAGCGGCCATCATCAGCCACTCCGATGTCAGGCTCTGCCGGCAGCAGGGGGCACCATCAGCCACTCCGATGTCAGGCTCTGTCGGCAGCAGTAGCCACCATCAGCCACTCCGATGTCAGGCTCTGTCGGCAGCAGTAGCCACCATTAGCCACTCCGATGTCAGGCTCTGTCGGCAGCAGTAGCCACCATCAGCCACTCTGATGTCAGGCTCTGCCGGCAGCAGCGGGCACCATCAGCCACTCTGATGTCAGGCTCTGCCGGCAGCAGCGGGCACCATCAGCCACTCCGATGTCAGGCTCTGTCGGCAGCAGTAGCCACATCAGCTACTCCGATGTCAGGCTCTGTAGGCAGCAGCGGGCACCATCAGCCACTCCGATGTCATGCTCTGTAGGCAGCAGCGGGCACCATCAGCCTCTCCGATGTCAGGCTATGTCGGCAGCAGTAGCCACATCAGCCACTCCGATGTCAGGCTTTGCCGGCAGCAGCGGGCACCATCAGCCACTCCGATGTCAGGCTCTGACGGCAGCAGCGGGCACCATCAGCCACTCCGATGTCAGGCTCTGTCGGCAGCAGTAGCCACATCAGCCACTCCGATGTCAGGCTCTGTAGGCAGCAGCGGGCACCATCAGCCACTCCGATGTCAGGGCTCTGCAAGCAGCAGGGGGCACCATGAGCCACTCCGATGTCAGGCTCTGTCGGCAGCAGAAGCCACCATCAGCCACTCCGATGTCAGGGCTCTGCCAGCAGCAGCGGGCACCATCAGCCACTCCGATGTCAGGGCTCTGTCGGCAGCAGTAGCCACCATCAGCCACTCTGATGTCAGGCTCTGCCGGCAGCAGCGGGCACCATCAGCGACTCCGATGTCAGGCTCTGCCGGCAGCAGCGGGCACCATCAGCCACTCCGATGTCAGGCTCTGTCGGCAGCAGTAGCCACCATCAGCCACTCTGATGTCAGGCTCTGCCGGCAGCAGCGGGCACCATCAGCGACTCCGATGTCAGGCTCTGTAGGCAGCAGCGGGCACCATCAGCCTCTCCGATGTCAGGCTATGTCGGCAGCAGCAGCCACATCAGCCACTCCGATGTCAGGCTTTGCCGGCAGCAGCGGGCACCATCAGCCACTCCGATGTCAGGCTCTGACGGCAGCAGCGGGCACCATCAGCCACTCCGATTTCAGGGCTCTGCCAGCAGCAGCGGGCACCATCAGCCACTCCGATGTCAGGCTCTGTCGGCAGCAGCGGGCACCATCAGCCACTCCGATGTCAGGCTCTGTAGGCAGCAGCGGGCACCATCAGCCACTCCGATGTCAGGCTCTGTAGGCAGCAGCGGGCACCATCAGCCACTCCGATGTCAGGCTCTGTCGGCAGCAGTAGCCACATCAGCCACTCCGATGTCAGGCTTTGCCGGCAGCAGCGGGCACCATCAGCCACTCCGATGTCAGGCTCTGCCGGCAGCAGCGGGCACCATCAGACACTCCGATGTCAGGGCTCTGCCAGCAGCAGCGGGCACCATCAGCCACTCTGATGTCAGGCTCTGCCGGCAGCAGGGGGCACCATCAGCCACTCCGATGTCAGGGCTCTGCCAGCAGCAGCGGCCACCATCAGCCACTCCGATGTCAGGCTCTGCCGGCAGCAGTAGCCACCATCAGCCACTCCGATGTCAGGCTCTGTCGGCAGCAGTAGCCACCATCAGCCACTCTGATGTCAGGCTCTGCCGGCAGCAGTAGCCACCATCAGCCACTCCGATGTCAGGCTCTGTCGGCAGCAGTAGCCACCATCAGCCACTCTGATGTCAGGCTCTGTCGGCAGCAGTAGCCACCATCAGCCACTCCGATGTCAGGCTCTGTCGGCAGCAGTAGCCACCATCAGCCACTCTGATGTCAGGCTCTGTCGGCAGTAGTAGCCACCATTAGACACTCCGATGTCAGGCTCTGTCGGCAGCAGTAGCCACCATCAGCCACTCTGATGTCAGGCTCTGCCGGCAGCAGCGGGCACCATCAGCCACTCTGATGTCAGGCTCTGCCGGCAGCAGCGGGCACCATCAGCCACTCCGATGTTAGGCTCTGTCGGCAGCAGTAGCCACATCAGCTACTCCGATGTCAGGCTCTGTAGGCAGCAGCGGGCACCATCAGCCACTCCGATGTCAGGCTCTGCCGGCAGCAGCGGGCACCATCAGCCACTCCGATGTCAGGCTCTGTCGGCAGCAGTAGCCACATCCGCCACTCCGATGTCATGCTCTGTAGGCAGCAGCGGGCACCATCAGCCTCTCCGATGTCAGGCTATGTCGGCAGCAGTAGCCACATCAGCCACTCCGATGTCAGGCTTTGCCGGCAGCAGCGGGCACCATCAGCCACTCCGATGTCAGGCTCTGACGGCAGCAGCGGGCACCATCAGCCACTCCGATGTCAGGGCTCTGCCAGCTGCAGCGGGCACCTTCAGCCACTCCGATGTCAGGCTCTGTCGGCAGCAGTAGCCACATCAGCCACTCCGATGTCAGGGCTCTGCAAGCAGCAGGGGGCACCATGAGCCACTCCGATGTCAGGCTCTGTCGGCAGCAGTAGCCACCATTAGCCACTCCGATGTCAGGCTCTGTCAGCAGCAGTAGCCACCATCAGCCACTCCGATGTCAGGCTCTGTCGGCAGCAGCGGGCACCATCAGCCACTCCGATTTCAGGGCTCTGCCAGCAGCAGCGGGCACCATCAGCCACTCCGATGTCAGGGCTCTGCCGGCAGCAGTTGCCACCATCAGCCACTCCGATGTCAGGCTCTGTCGGCAGCAGCAGCCACCATCAGCCACTCTGATGTCAGGCTCTGCCGGCAGCAGCGGGCACCATCAGCGACTCCGATGTCAGGCTCTGCCGGCAGCAGCGGGCACCATCAGCCACTCCGATGTCAGGCTCTGTCGGCAGCAGTAGCCACATCAGCCACTCCGATGTCATGCTCTGTAGGCAGCAGCGGGCACCATCAGCCTCTCCGATGTCAGGCTATGTCGGCAGCAGCAGCCACATCAGCCACTCCGATGTCAGGCTCTGACGGCAGCAGCGGGCACCATCAGCCACTCCGATGTCAGGGCTCTGCCAGCAGCAGCGGGCACCATCAGCCACTCCGATGTCAGGCTCTGTCGGCAGCAGCGGGCACCATCAGCCACTCCGATGTCAGGCTCTGTAGGCAGCAGCGGGCACCATCAGCCACTCCGATGTCAGGCTCTGTCGGCAGCAGTGGCCACCATCAGCCACTCCGATTTCAGGCTCTGCCGGCAGCAGTAGCCACATCAGCCACTCCGATGTCAGGCTATGTCGACAGCAGTAGCCACATCAGCCACTCCGATGTCAGGCTCTGTAGGCAGCAGCGGGCACCATCAGCCACTCCGATGTCAGGCTCTGTAGGCAGCAGCGGGCACCATCAGCCACTCCGATGTCAGGCTCTGTCGGCAGAAGCGGGCACCATCAGCCACTCCGATTTCAGGCTCTGTCGGCAGCAGCGGGCACCATCAGCCACTCCGATGTCAGGCTCTGTCGGCAGCAGCGGGCACCATCAGCCACTCCGATGTCAGGCTCTGCCGGCAGAAGCGGGCACCATCAGCCACTCCGATGTCAGGCTCTGCCGGCAGCAGCGGGCACCATCAGCCACTCCGATGTCAGGCTCTGTTGGCAGCAGCGGGCACCATCAGCCACTCCGATGTCAGGGCTCTGCCGGCAGCAGCGGGCACCATCAGCCACTCCGATGTCAGGGCACTGCCGGCAGCAGCGGGCACCATCAGCCACTCCGATGTCAGGGCTCTGTCGGCATCAGCGGGCACCATCAGCCACTCCGATGTCAGGCTCTGTCGGCAGCAGCTGGCACCATCAGCCACTTCGATGTCAGGCTCTGTTAGCAGCAGTAGCCACCATCAGCCACTCCGATGTCAGGCTCTGTCGGCAGCAGTAGCCACCATCAGCCACTCCGATGTCAGGCTCTGTCGGCAGCAGCTGGCACCATCAGCCACTTCGATGTCAGGCTTGGTTGGCAGCAGTAGCCACATCAGCCACTCCGATGTCAGGCTCTGTCGGCAGCAGTAGCCACCATCAGCCACTCCGATGTCAGGGCTCTGTCGGCAGCAGTAGCCACCATCATCACTCACTCCGATGTCAGGCTCTGTCGGCCCTCTGTTGGCAGCAGCGGGCACCATCAGCCACTCCGATGTCAGGCTCTGTTGGCAGCAATAGCCACCATCAGCCACTCTGATGTCAGGCTCTGTCGGCAGCAGCAGGCACCATCAGCCACTTCGATGTCAGGCTTGGTTGGCAGCAGTAGCCACCATCAGCCACTCCGATGTCAGGCTCTGTCGGCAGCAGTAGCCACCATCAGCCACTCCGATGTCAGGCTCTGTCGGCAGCAGCTGGCACCATCAGCCACTTCGATGTCAGGCTTGGTTGGCAGCAGTAGCCACATCAGCCACTCCGATGTCAGGCTCTGTCGGCAGCAGTAGCCACCATCAGCCACTCCGATGTCAGGGCTCTGTCGGCAGCAGTAGCCACCATCATCACTCACTCCGATGTCAGGCTCTGTCGGCCCTCTGTTGGCAGCAGCGGGCACCATCAGCCACTCCGATGTCAGGCTCTGTTGGCAGCAATAGCCACCATCAGCCACTCCGATGTCAGGCTCTGTCGGCAGCAGTAGCCACCATCAGCCACTCCGATGTCAGGCTCTGTTGGCAGCAATAGCCACCATCAGCCACTCCGATGTCAGGCTCTGTCGGCAGCAGTAGCCACCATCAGCCACTCCGATGTCAGGCTCTGTCGGCAGCAGTAGCCACCATCAGCCACTCCGATGTCAGGCTCTGTCGGCAGCAGTAGCCACCATCAGCCACTCCGATGTCAAGGCTCTGATAGCAGCAGTAGCCACCATCAGCCACTCCGATGTCAGGCTCTGCCGGCAGCAGCGGGCACCATCAGCCACTCCGATGTCAGGGCTCTGCCGGCAGCAGCGGGCACCATCAGCCACTCCGATGTCAGGCTCTGCCGGCAGCAGCGGGCACCATCAGCCACTCCGATGTCAGGCTCTGCCGGCAGCAGCGGGCACCATCAGCCTCTCCGATGTCAGGCTATGTCGGCAGCAGTAGCCACATCAGCCACTCCGATGTCAGGCTTTGCCGGCAGCAGCGGGCACCATCAGCCACTCCGATGTCAGGCTCTGACGGCAGCAGTTGCCACCATCAGCCACTCCGATGTCAGGCTCTGTCGGCAGCAGTAGCCACATCAGCCACTCCGATGTCAGGCTTTGCCGGCAGCAGCGGGCACCATCAGCCACTCCGATGTCAGGCTCTGACGGCAGCAGTTGCCACCATCAGCCACTCCGATGTCAGGCTCTGTCGGCAGCAGTAGCCACATCAGCCACTCCGATGTCAGGCTTTGCCGGCAGCAGCGGGCACCATCAGACACTCCGATGTCAGGGCTCTGCCAGCAGCAGCGGGCACCATCAGCCACTCCGATGTCAGGCTCTGCCGGCAGCAGTAGCCACCATCAGCCACTCCGATGTCAGGCTCTGTCGGCAGCAGTAGCCACCATTAGCCACTCCGATGTCAGGCTCTGTCAGCAGCAGCGGGCACCATCAGCCACTCTGATGTCAGGCTCTGCCGGCAGCAGCGGCCACCATCAGCCACTCCGATGTCAGGCTCTGTCGGCAGCAGTAGCCACCATCAGCCACTCCGATGTCAGGCTCTGTCGGCAGCAGTAGCCACCATCAGCCACTCCGATGTCAGGCTCTGCCGGCAGCAGCGGGCACCATCAGCCACTCCGATGTCAGGCTCTGTCGGCAGCAGTAGCCACCATCAGCCACTCCGATGTCAGGCTCTGCCTGCAGCAGCGGGCACCATCAGCCACTCCGATGTCAGGCTCTGTCGGCAGCAGTAGCCACATCAGCTACTCCGATGTCAGGCTCTGTAGGCAGCAGCGGGCACCATCAGCCACTCCGATGTCAGGCTCTGTCGGCAGCAGTAGCCACATCAGCCACTCCGATGTCAGGCTCTGTAGGCAGCAGCGGGCACCATCAGCCACTCCGATGTCAGGCTCTGTAGGCAGCAGTAGCCACCATCAGCCACTCCGATGTCAGGCTCTGCCGGCAGCAGTGGCCACCATCAGCCACTCCGATGTCAGGCTCTGTCGGCAGCAGTAGCCACATCAGCCACTCCGATGTCAGGGCTCTGCCAGCAGCAGGGGGCACCATCAGCCACTCCGATGTCAGGCTCTGCCGGCAGCAGCGGGCACCATCAGCCACTCCGATGCCAGGCTCTATCGGCAGCAGCGGGCACCATCAGCCACTCCGATGTCAGGCTCTGTAGGCAGCAGCGGGCACCATCAGCCACTCCGATGTCAGGCTCTGCCAGCAGCAGCGGGCACCATCAGCCACTCCGATGTCAGGCTCTGTAGGCAGCAGCGGGCACCATCAGCCACTCCGATGTCAGGCTCTGCCGGCAGCAGCGGGCACCATCAGCCACTCCGATGTCAGGCTCTGTCGGCAGCAGTAGCCACATCAGCCACTCCAATGTCATGCTCTGCAGGCAGCAGCGGGCACCATCAGCCTCTCCGATGTCAGGCTCTGTCGGCAGCAGTAGCCACATCAGCCACTCCGATGTCAGGCTTTGCCGGCAGCAGCGGGCACCATCAGCCACTCCGATGTCAGGCTCTGCCGGCAGCAGCGGGCACCATCAGCCACTCCGATGTCAGGGCTCTGCCAGCAGCAGCGGGTACCATTAGCCACTCCGATGTCAGGCTCTGTCGGCAGCAGTAGCCACATCAGCCACTCCGATGTCAGGCTCTGTAGGCAGCAGCGGGCACCATCAGCCACTCCGATGTCAGGGCTCTGCCAGCAGCAGCGGGCACCATCAGCCACTCCGATGTCAGGCTCTGTCGGCAGCAGCGGGCACCATCAGCCACTCCGATGTCAGGCTCTGTAGGCAGCAGCGGGCACCATCAGCCACTCCGATGTCAGGGCTGTGCAAGCAGCAGCGGGCACCATCAGCCACTGCGATGTCAGGCTCTGTCGGCAGCAGTAGCCACCATCAGCCACTCCGATGTCAGGGCTCTGCCAGCAGCAGCGGGCACCATCAGCCAATCCGATGTCAGGCTCTGACGGCAGCAGTTGCCACCATCAGCCACTCCGATGTCAGGCTTTGCCGGCAGCAGCGGGCACCATCAGCCAATCCGATGTCAGGCTCTGACGGCAGCAGTTGCCACCATCAGCCACTCCGATGTCAGGCTTTGCCGGCAGCAGCGGGCACCATCAGACACTCCGATGTCAGGGCTCTGCCAGCAGCAGCGGGCACCATCAGCCACTCCGATGTCAGGCTCTGCCGGCAGCAGGGGGCACCATCAGCCACTCCGATGTCAGGGCTCTGCCAGCAGCAGCGGCCACCATCAGCCACTCCGATGTCAGGCTCTGCCGGCAGCAGGGGGCACCATCAGCCACTCCGATGTCAGGCTCTGTCTGGCAGCAGTAGCCACCATCAGCCACTCCGATGTCAGGCTCTGTCGGCAGCAGTAGCCACCATCAGCCACTCTGATGTCATGCTCTGCCGGCAGCAGCGGGCACCATCAGCCACTCTGATGTCAGGCTCTGCCGGCAGAAGCGGGCACCATCAGCCACTCCGATGTCAGGCTCTGTCGGCAGCAGTAGCCACATCAGCCACTCCGATGTCAGGCTCTGTAGGCAGCAGCGGGCACCATCAGCCACTCCGATGTCAGGCTCTGTCGGCAGCAGTAGCCACATCAGCCACTCCGATGTCATGCTCTGTAGGCAGCAGCGGGCACCATCAGCCTCTCCGATGTCAGGCTCTGTCGGCAGCAGTAGCCACATCAGCCACTCCGATGTCAGGCTTTGCCGGCAGCAGCGGGCACCATCAGCCACTCCGATGTCAGGCTCTGCCGGCAGCAGCAGGCACCATCAGCCACTCCGATGTCAGGGCTCTGCCAGCAGCAGCGGGCACCATCAGCCACTCCGATGTCAGGGCTCTGCCAGCAGCAGCGGGCACCATCAGCCACTCCGATGTCAGGCTCTGTCGGCAGCAGTAGCCACCATTAGCCACTCCGATGTCAGGCTCTGTCGGCAGCAGTAGCCACCATCAGCCACTCTGATGTCAGGCTCTGCCGGTAGCAGTGGGCACCATCAGCCACTCCGATGTCAGGCTCTGTCGGCAGCAGTAGCCACCATCAGCCACTCCGATGTCAGGGCTCTGCCAGCAGCAGGGGGCACCATCAGCCACTCCGATGTCAGGCTCTGCCGGCAGCAGCGGGCACCATCAGCCACTCCGATGTCAGGCTCTATCGGCAGCAGCGGGCACCATCAGCCACTCCGATGTCAGGCTCTGTAGGTAGCAGCGGGCACCATCAGCCACTCCGATGTCAGGCTCTGCCGGCAGCAGCGGGCACCATCAGCCACTCCGATGTCAGGCTCTGTCGGCAGCAGTAGCCACATCAGCCACTCCAATGTCATGCTCTGTAGGCAGCAGCGGGCACCATCAGCCTCTCCGATGTCAGGCTCTGTCGGCAGCAGTAGCCACATCAGCCACTCCGATGTCAGGCTTTGCCGGCAGCAGCGGGCACCATCAGCCACTCCGATGTCAGGCTCTGCCGGCAGCAGCGGGCACCATCAGCCACTCCGATGTCAGGGCTCTGCCAGCAGCAGCGGGTACCATTAGCCACTCCGATCTCAGGCTCTGTCGGCAGCAGTAGCCACATCAGCCACTCCGATGTCAGGCTCTGTAGGCAGCAGCGGGCACCATCAGCCACTCCGATGTCAGGCTCTGCCGGCAGCAGCGGGCACCATCAGCCACTCCGATGTCAGGGCTCTGCCAGCAGCAGTAGCCACATCAGCCACTCCGATGTCAGGCTCTGTAGGCAGCAGCGGGCACCATCAGCCACTCCGATGTCAGGCTCTGCCGGCAGCTGCGGGCACCATCAGCCACTCCGATGTCAGGCTCTGTCGGCAGCAGTAGCCACATCAGCCACTCCGATGTCAGGCTCTGTAGGCAGCAGCGGGCACCATCAGCCACTCCGATGTCAGGCTCTGCCGGCAGCAGCGGGCACCATCAGCCTCTCCGATGTCAGGCTCTGTCGGCAGCAGTAGCCACATCAGCCACTCCGATGTCAGGCTTTGCCGGCAGCAGCGGGCACCATCAGCCACTCCGATGTCAGGCTCTGCCGGCAGCAGCGGGCACCATCAGCCACTCCGATGTCAGGGCTCTGCCAGCAGCAGCGGGTACCATTAGCCACTCCGATGTCAGGCTCTGCCAGCAGCAGTAGCCACATCAGCCACTCCGATGTCAGGCTCTGTAGGCAGCAGCGGGCACCATCAGCCACTCCGATGTCAGGCTCTGCCGGCAGCTGCGGGCACCATCAGCCACTCCGATGTCAGGCTCTGTCGGCAGCAGTAGCCACATCAGCCACTCCGATGTCAGGCTCTGTAGGCAGCAGCGGGCACCATCAGCCACTCCGATGTCAGGCTCTGCCGGCAGCAGCGGGTACCATCAGCCACTCCGATGTCAGGCTCTGTCGGCAGCAGTAGCCACATCAGCCACTCCGATGTCAGGCTTTGCCGGCAGCAGCGGGCACCATCAGCCACTCCGATGTCAGGCTCTGCCGGCAGCAGCGGGCACCATCAGCCACTCCGATGTCAGGGCTCTGCCAGCAGCAGCGGGCACCATCTGCCACTCCGATGTCAGGCTCTGTCGGCAGCAGTAGCCACCATTAGCCACTCCGATGTCAGGCTCTGTCGGCAGCAGTAGCCACATCAGCCACTCCGATGTCAGGCTTTGCCGGCAGCAGCGGGCACCATCAGCCACTCCGATGTCAGGCTTTGCCGGCAGCAGCGGGCACCATCAGCCACTCTGATGTCAGGCTCTGCCGGCAGCAGCGGGCACCATCAGCCACTCCGATGTCAGGCTCTGTCGGCAGCAGTAGCCACATCAGCTACTCCGATGTCAGGCTCTGTAGGCAGCAGCGGGCACCATCAGCCACTCCGATGTCAGGCTCTGCCGGAAGCAGCGGGCACCATCAGCCACTCCGATGTCAGGCTCTGCCGGCAGCAGTAGCCACATCAGCCACTCCGATGTCAGGCTTTGCCGGCAGCAGCGGGCACCATCAGCCACTCCGATGTCAGGCTCTGCCGGCAGCAGCGGGCACCATCAGCCACTCCGATGTCAGGGCTCTGCCAGCAGCAGCGGGTACCATTAGCCACTCCGATGTCAGGCTCTGTAGGCAGCAGCGGGCACCATCAGCCACTCCGATGTCAGGCTCTGCCGGCAGCTGCGGGCACCATCAGCCACTCCGATGTCAGGCTCTGTCGGCAGCAGTAGCCACATCAGCCACTCCGATGTCAGGCTCTGTAGGCAGCAGCGGGCACCATCAGCCACTCCGATGTCAGGCTCTGCCGGCAGCAGCGGGTACCATCAGCCACTCCGATGTCAGGCTCTGTCGGCAGCAGTAGCCACATCAGCCACTCCGATGTCAGGCTCTGTAGGCAGCAGCGGGCACCATCAGCCACTCCGATGTCAGGCTCTGCCGGCAGCTGCGGGCACCATCAGCCACTCCGATGTCAGGCTCTGTCGGCAGCAGTAGCCACATCAGCCACTCCGATGTCAGGCTCTGTAGGCAGCAGCGGGCACCATCAGCCACTCCGATGTCAGGCTCTGCCGGCAGCAGCGGGTACCATCAGCCACTCCGATGTCAGGCTCTGTCGGCAGCAGTAGCCACATCAGCCACTCCGATGTCAGGCTTTGCCGGCAGCAGCGGGCACCATCAGCCACTCCGATGTCAGGCTCTGCCGGCAGCAGCGGGCACCATCAGCCACTCCGATGTCAGGGCTCTGCCAGCAGCAGCGGGCACCATCTGCCACTCCGATGTCAGGCTCTGTCGGCAGCAGTAGCCACCATTAGCCACTCCGATGTCAGGCTCTGTCGGCAGCAGTAGCCACATCAGCCACTCCGATGTCAGGCTTTGCCGGCAGCAGCGGGCACCATCAGCCACTCCGATGTCAGGCTTTGCCGGCAGCAGCGGGCACCATCAGCCACTCTGATGTCAGGCTCTGCCGGCAGCAGCGGGCACCATCAGCCACTCCGATGTCAGGCTCTGTCGGCAGCAGTAGCCACATCAGCTACTCCGATGTCAGGCTCTGTAGGCAGCAGCGGGCACCATCAGCCACTCCGATGTCAGGCTCTGCCGGAAGCAGCGGGCACCATCAGCCACTCCGATGTCAGGCTCTGCCGGCAGCAGCGGGCACCATCAGCCACTCCGATGTCAGGCTCTGCCGGAAGCAGCGGGCACCATCAGCCACTCCGATGTCAGGCTCTGTCGGCAGCAGCGGGCACCATCAGCCACTCCGATGTCAGGCTCTGCCGGCAGCAGCGGGCACCATCAGCCACTCCGATGTCAGGCTCTGCCGGCAGCAGCGGGCACCATCAGCCACTCCGATGTCAGGGCTCTGCCAGCAGCAGCGGGCACCATCTGCCACTCCGATGTCAGGCTCTGTCGGCAGCAGTAGCCACCATTAGCCACTCCGATGTCAGGCTCTGTCGGCAGCAGTAGCCACATCAGCCACTCCGATGTCAGGCTTTGCCGGCAGCAGCGGGCACCATCAGCCACTCCGATGTCAGGCTTTGCCAGCAGCAGCGGGCACCATCTGCCACTCCGATGTCAGGCTCTGTCGGCAGCAGTAGCCACCATTAGCCACTCCGATGTCAGGCTCTGTCGGCAGCAGTAGCCACATCAGCCACTCCGATGTCAGGCTTTGCCGGCAGCAGCGGGCACCATCAGCCACTCCGATGTCAGGCTTTGCCGGCAGCAGCGGGCACCATCAGCCACTCTGATGTCAGGCTCTGCCGGCAGCAGCGGGCACCATCAGCCACTCCGATGTCAGGCTCTGTCGGCAGCAGTAGCCACATCAGCTACTCCGATGTCAGGCTCTGTAGGCAGCAGCGGGCACCATCAGCCACTCCGATGTCAGGCTCTGCCGGAAGCAGCGGGCACCATCAGCCACTCCGATGTCAGGCTCTGCCGGCAGCAGCGGGCACCATCAGCCACTCCGATGTCAGGCTCTGCCGGAAGCAGCGGGCACCATCAGCCACTCCGATGTCAGGCTCTGTCGGCAGCAGCGGGCACCATCAGCCACTCCGATGTCAGGCTCTGCCGGCAGCAGCGGGCACCATCAGCCACTCCGATGTCAGGCTCTGCCGGCAGCAGCGGGCACCATCAGCCACTCCGATGTCAGGGCTCTGCCAGCAGCAGCGGGCACCATCTGCCACTCCGATGTCAGGCTCTGTCGGCAGCAGTAGCCACCATTAGCCACTCCGATGTCACGCTCTGTCGGCAGCAGTAGCCACATCAGCCACTCCGATGTCAGGCTTTGCCGGCAGCAGCGGGCACCATCAGCCACTCCGATGTCAGGCTTTGCCGGCAGCAGCGGGCACCATCAGCCACTCTGATGTCAGGCTCTGGCGGCAGCAGCGGGCACCATCAGCCACTCCGATGTCAGGCTCTGTCGGCAGCAGTAGCCACATCAGCTACTCCGATGTCAGGCTCTGTAGGCAGCAGCGGGCACCATCAGCCACTCCGATGTCAGGCTCTGCCGGAAGCAGCGGGCACCATCAGCCACTCCGATGTCAGGCTCTGCCGGCAGCAGCGGGCACCATCAGCCACTCCGATGTCAGGCTCTGCCGGAAGCAGCGGGCACCATCAGCCACTCCGATGTCAGGCTCTGTCGGCAGCAGTAGCCACATCAGCTACTCCGATGTCAGGCTCTGTAGGCAGCAGCGGGCACCATCAGCTACTCCGATGTCAGGCTCTGCCGGCAGCAGCGGGCACCATCAGCCACTCCGATGTCAGGCTCTGTCGGCAGCAGTAGCCACATCAGCCACTCCGATGTCAGGCTTTGCCGGCAGCAGCGGGCACCATCAGACACTCCGATGTCAGGGCTCTGCCAGCAGCAGCGGGCACCATCAGCCACTCCGAT
Source organism: Cyprinodon diabolis (assembly GCA_030533445.1). Classification (NCBI taxonomy): domain Eukaryota; kingdom Metazoa; phylum Chordata; class Actinopteri; order Cyprinodontiformes; family Cyprinodontidae; genus Cyprinodon; species Cyprinodon diabolis. Next base: position 132,332 of record JARPUW010000431.1, read on the forward strand.
GTCAGGCTCTGCCGGCAGCAGGGGGCACCATCAGCCACTCCGATGTCAGGGCTCTGCCAGCAGCAGCGGCCACCATCAGCCACTCCGATGTCAGGCTCTGCCGGCAGCAGGGGGCACCATCAGCCACTCCGATGTCAGGCTCTGTCTGGCAGCAGTAGCCACCATCAGCCACTCCGATGTCAGGCTCTGTCGGCAGCAGTAGCCACCATTAGCCACTCCGATGTCAGGCTCTGTCGGCAGCAGTAGCCACCATCAGCCACTCTGATGTCATGCTCTGCCGGCAGCAGCGGGCACCATCAGCCACTCTGATGTCAGGCTCTGCTGGCAGCAGCGGGCACCATCAGCCACTCCGATGTCAGGCTCTGTCGGCAGCAGTAGCCACATCAGCTACTCCGATGTCAGGCTCTGTAGGCAGCAGCGGGCACCATCAGCCACTCCGATGTCATGCTCTGTAGGCAGCAGCGGGCACCATCAGCCTCTCCGATGTCAGGCTATGTCGGCAGCAGTAGCCACATCAGCCACTCCGATGTCAGGCTTTGCCGGCAGCAGCGGGCACCATCAGCCACTCCGATGTCAGGCTCTGACGGCAGCAGTTGCCACCATCAGCCACTCCGATGTCAGGCTCTGTCGGCAGCAGTAGCCACATCAGCCACTCCGATGTCAGGCTTTGCCGGCAGCAGCGGGCACCATCAGCCACTCCGATGTCAGGCTCTGACGGCAGCAGTTGCCACCATCAGCCACTCCGATGTCAGGCTCTGTCGGCAGCAGTAGCCACATCAGCCACTCCGATGTCAGGCTTTGCCGGCAGCAGCGGGCACCATCAGCCACTCCGATGTCAGGCTCTGCCGGCAGCAGCGGGCACCATCAGACACTCCGATGTCAGGGCTCTGCCAGCAGCAGCGGGCACCATCAGCCACTCCGATGTCAGGCTCTGCCGGCAGCAGGGGGCACCATCAGCCACTCCGATGTCAGGGCTCTGCCAGCAGCAGCGGCCATCATCAGCCACTCCGATGTCAGGCTCTGCCGGCAGCAGGGGGCACCATCAGCCACTCCGATGTCAGGCTCTGTCGGCAGCAGTAGCCACCATCAGCCACTCCGATCTCAGGCTCTGTCGGCAGCAGTAGCCACCATTAGCCACTCCGATGTCAGGCTCTGTCGGCAGCAGTAGCCACCATCAGCCACTCTGATGTCAGGCTCTGCCGGCAGCAGCGGGCACCATCAGCCACTCTGATGTCAGGCTCTGCCGGCAGCAGCGGGCACCATCAGCCACTCCGATGTCAGGCTCTGTCGGCAGCAGTAGCCACATCAGCTACTCCGATGTCAGGCTCTGTAGGCAGCAGCGGGCACCATCAGCCACTCCGATGTCATGCTCTGTAGGCAGCAGCGGGCACCATCAGCCTCTCCGATGTCAGGCTCTGTCGGCAGCAGTAGCCACATCAGCCACTCCGATGTCAGGCTCTGTAGGCAGCAGCGGGCACCATCAGCCACTCCGATGTCAGGGCTCTGCAAGCAGCAGGGGGCACCATGAGCCACTCCGATGTCAGGCTCTGTCGGCAGCAGAAGCCACCATCAGCCACTCCGATGTCAGGCTCTGTCGGCAGCAGCGGGCACCATCAGCCACTCCGATGTCAGGGCTCTGCCAGCAGCAGCGGGCACCATCAGCCACTCCGATGTCAGGGCTCTGTCGGCAGCAGCAGCCACCATCAGCCACTCTGATGTCAGGCTCTGCCGGCAGCAGCGGGCACCATCAGCGACTCCGATGTCAGGCTCTGCCGGCAGCAGCGGGCACCATCAGCCACTCCGATGTCAGGCTCTGTCGGCAGCAGTAGCCACCATCAGCCACTCTGATGTCAGGCTCTGCCGGCAGCAGCGGGCACCATCAGCGACTCCGATGTTAGGCTCTGTAGGCAGCAGCGGGCACCATCAGCCTCTCCGATGTCAGGCTATGTCGGCAGCAGCAGCCACATCAGCCACTCCGATGTCAGGCTTTGCCGGCAGCAGCGGGCACCATCAGCCACTCCGATGTCAGGCTCTGACGGCAGCAGCGGGCACCATCAGCCACTCCGATTTCAGGGCTCTGCCAGCAGCAGCGGGCACCATCAGCCACTCCGATGTCAGGCTCTGTCGGCAGCAGTAGCCACATCAGCCACTCCGATGTCAGGCTCTGTAGGCAGCAGCGGGCACCATCAGCCACTCCGATGTCAGGCTCTGTAGGCAGCAGCGGGCACCATCAGCCACTCCGATGTCAGGCTCTGTAGGCAGCAGCGGGCACCATCAGCCACTCCGATGTCAGGCTCTGTCGGCAGCAGTAGCCACATCAGCCACTCCGATGTCAGGCTTTGCCGGCAGCAGCGGGCACCATCAGCCACTCCGATGTCAGGCTCTGCCGGCAGCAGCGGGCACCATCAGACACTCCGATGTCAGGGCTCTGCCAGCAGCAGCGGGCACCATCAGCCACTCCGATGTCAGGCTCTGCCGGCAGCAGGGGGCACCATCAGCCACTCCGATGTCAGGGCTCTGCCAGCAGCAGCGGCCACCATCAGCCACTCTGATGTCAGGCTCTGCCGGCAGCAGTAGCCACCATTAGCCACTCCGATGTCAGGCTCTGCCGGCAGCAGTAGCCACCATCAGCCACTCCGATGTCAGGCTCTGTCGGCAGCAGTAGCCACCATCAGCCACTCCGATGTCAGGCTCTGCCGGCAGCAGTAGCCACCATCAGCCACTCCGATGTCAGGCTCTGTCGGCAGCAGTAGCCACCATCAGCCACTCTGATGTCAGGCTCTGTCGGCAGCAGTAGCCACCATCAGCCACTCCGATGTCAGGCTCTGTCGGCAGCAGTAGCCACCATCAGCCACTCTGATGTCAGGCTCTGTCGGCAGCAGTAGCCACCATCAGCCACTCTGATGTCAGGCTCTGCCGGCAGCAGCGGGCACCATCAGCCACTCTGATGTCAGGCTCTGCCGGCAGCAGCGGGCACCATCAGCCACTCCGATGTTAGGCTCTGTCGGCAGCAGTAGCCACATCAGCCACTCCGATGTCAGGCTCTGCCGGCAGCAGCGGGCACCATCAGCCACTCCGATGTCAGGCTCTGTCGGCAGCAGTAGCCACATCCGCCACTCCGATGTCATGCTCTGTAGGCAGCAGCGGGCACCATCAGCCTCTCCGATGTCAGGCTATGTCGGCAGCAGTAGCCACATCAGCCACTCCGATGTCAGGCTTTGCCGGCAGCAGCGGGCACCATCAGCCACTCCGATGTCAGGCTCTTACGGCAGCAGCGGGCACCATCAGCCACTCCGATGTCAGGGCTCTGCCAGCTGCAGCGGGCACCATCAGCCACTCCGATGTCAGGCTCTGTCGGCAGCAGTAGCCACATCAGCCACTCCGATGTCAGGGCTCTGCAAGCAGCAGGGGGCACCATGAGCCACTCCGATGTCAGGCTCTGTCGGCAGCAGTAGCCACCATTAGCCACTCCGATGTCAGGCTCTGTCGGCAGCAGTAGCCACCATCAGCCACTCCGATGTCAGGCTCTGTCGGCAGCAGCGGGCACCATCAGCCACTCCGATTTCAGGGCTCTGCCAGCAGCAGCGGGCACCATCAGCCACTCCGATGTCAGGGCTCTGCCGGCAGCAGTTGCCACCATCAGCCACTCCGATGTCAGGCTCTGTCGGCAGCAGTAGCCACCATCAGCCACTCTGATGTCAGGCTCTGCCGGCAGCAGCGGGCACCATCAGCGACTCCGATGTCAGGCTCTGCCGGCAGCAGCGGGCACCATCAGCCACTCCGATGTCAGGCTCTGTCGGCAGCAGTAGCCACATCAGCCACTCCGATGTCATGCTCTGTAGGCAGCAGCGGGCACCATCAGCCTCTCCGATGTCAGGCTATGTCGGCAGCAGCAGCCACATCAGCCACTCCGATGTCAGGCTCTGACGGCAGCAGCGGGCACCATCAGCCACTCCGATGTCAGGGCTCTGCCAGCAGCAGCTAGCACCATCAGCCACTCCGATGTCAGGCTCTGTCGGCAGCAGCGGGCACCATCAGCCACTCCGATGTCAGGCTCTGTAGGCAGCAGCGGGCACCATCAGCCACTCCGATGTCAGGCTCTGTCGGCAGCAGTAGCCACCATCAGCCACTCCGATTTCAGGCTCTGCCGGCAGCAGTAGCCACATCAGCCACTCCGATGTCAGGCTATGTCGACAGCAGTAGCCACATCAGCCACTCCGATGTCAGGCTCTGTAGGCAGCAGCGGGCACCATCAGCCACTCCGATGTCAGGCTCTGTAGGCAGCAGCGGGCACCATCAGCCACTCCGATGTCAGGCTCTGTCGGCAGAAGCGGGCACCATCAGCCACTCCGATGTCAGGCTCTGTCGGCAGCAGCGGGCACCATCAGCCACTCCGATGTCAGGCTCTGTCGGCAGCAGCGGGCACCATCAGCCACTCCGATGTCAGGCTCTGCCGGCAGAAGCGGGCACCATCAGCCACTCCGATGTCAGGCTCTGCCGGCAGCAGCGGGCACCATCAGCCACTCCGATGTCAGGCTCTGTTGGCAGCAGCGGGCACAATCAGCCACTCCGATGTCAGGGCTCTGCCGGCAGCAGCGGGCACCATCAGCCACTCCGATGTCAGGGCACTGCCGGCAGCAGCGGGCACCATCAGCCACTCCGATGTCAGGGCTCTGTCGGCAGCAGCGGGCACCATCAGCCACTCCGATGTCAGGCTCTGTCGGCAGCAGCTGGCACCATCAGCCACTTCGATGTCAGGCTCTGTTAGCAGCAGTAGCCACCATCAGCCACTCCGATGTCAGGCTCTGTCGGCAGCAGCGGGCACCATCAGCCAATCCGATGTCAGGCTCTGTCGGCAGCAGTAGCCACCATCAGCCACTCCGATGTCAGGCTCTGTCGGCAGCAGCTGGCACCATCAGCCACTTCGATGTCAGGCTTGGTTGGCAGCAGTAGCCACATCAGCCACTCCGATGTCAGGCTCTGTCGGCAGCAGTAGCCACCATCAGCCACTCCGATGTCAGGGCTCTGTCGGCAGCAGTAGCCACCATCATCACTCACTCCGATGTCAGGCTCTGTCGGCCCTCTGTTGGCAGCAGCGGGCACCATCAGCCACTCCGATGTCAGGCTCTGTTGGCAGCAATAGCCACCATCAGCCACTCTGATGTCAGGCTCTGTCGGCAGCAGTAGCCACCATCATCCACTCCGATGTCAGGCTCTGTCGGCAGCAGTAGCCACCATCAGCCACTCCGATGTCAGGCTCTGTTGGCAGCAATAGCCACCATCAGCCACTCCGATGTCAGGCTCTGTCGGCAGCAGTAGCCACCATCAGCCACTCCGATGTCAGGCTCTGTCGGCAGCAGTAGCCACCATCAGCCACTCCGATGTCAGGCTCTGTCGGCAGCAGTGGCCACCATCAGCCACTCCGATGTCAAGGCTCTGATAGCAGCAGTAGCCACCATCAGCCACTCCGATGTCAGGCTCTGCCGGCAGCAGCGGGCACCATCAGCCACTCCGATGTCAGGGCTCTGCCGGCAGCAGCGGGCACCATCAGCCACTCCGATGTCAGGCTCTGCCGGCAGCAGCGGGCACCATCAGCCACTCCGATGTCAGGCTCTGCCGGCAGCAGCGGGCACCATCAGCCACTCCGATGTCAGGCTCTGTTGGCAGAAGCGGGCACCATCAGCCACTCCGATGTCAGGCTCTGCCGGCAGCAGCGGGCACCATCAGCCACTACTCCGATGTCAGGCTCTGTTGGCAGCAGCGGGCACCATCAGCCACTCCGATGTCAGGCTCTGCCGGCAGCAGCGGGCACCATCAGCCACTCCGATGTCAGGGCTCTGCCAGGGGCAGCGGGCACCATCAGCCACTCCGATGTCAGGGCTCTGCCGGCAGCAGTTGCCACCATCAGCCACTCCGATGTCAGCCTCTGTCGGCAGCAGTAGCCACCATCAGCCACTCCGATGACAGGCTCTGTTGGCAGCAGCGGGCACCATCAGCCACTCCGATGTCAGGCTCTGTCGGCAGCAGCGGGCAAAATCAGCCACTCCGATGTCAGGCTCTGCCGGCAGCAGCGGGCACCATCAGCCACTCCGATGTCAGGCTCTGTCGGCAGCAGCGGGCACCATCAGCCACTCCGATGTCAGGCTCTGTCGGCAGCAGTAGCCACCATCAGCCACTCGAATGTCAGGCTCTGTCGGCAGCAGTAGCCACATCAGCCACTCCGATGTCAGCCTCTGTCGGAAGCAGCAGGCACCATCAGCCACTCTGATGTCAGGCTCTGCCGGCAGCAGCGGGCACCATCAGCCACTCCGAAGTCAGGCTCTGTCGGCAGCATTAGGCACCATCAGCCACTCCGATGTCAGGCTCTGTCGGCAGCAGCGGGCACCATCAGCCACTCCGATGTCAGGCTCTGTCGGCAGCAGTAGCCACCATCAGCCACTCGAATGTCAGGCTCTGTCGGCAGCAGTAGCCACATCAGCCACTCCGATGTCAGCCTCTGTCGGAAGCAGCAGGCACCATCAGCCACTCCGATGTCAGGCTCTGCCGGCAGCAGCGGGCACCATCAGCCACTCCGATGTCAGGCTCTGTCGGCAGCAGTAGCCACATCAGCCACTCCGATGTCAGGCTCTGTAGGCAGCAGCGGGCACCATCAGCCACTCCGATGTCAGGCTCTGTCGGCAGCAGTAGCCACATCAGCCACTCCGATGTCAGGCTCTGTAGGCAGCAGCGGGCACCATCAGCCAGGATCTGTCGGCAGCAGTAGCCACCATCAGCCACTCCGATGTCAGGCTCTGTCGGCAGCAGTAGCCACATCAGCCACTCCGATGTCAGGCTCTGCCGGCAGCAGCGGGCACCATCAGCCAGGATCTGTCGGCAGCAGTAGCCACCATCAGCCACTCCGATGTCAGGCTCTTTCGGCAGCAGTAGCCACCATCAGCCACTCCGATGTCAGGCTCTGTCGGCAGCAGCGGGCACCATCAGCCACTCCGATGTCAGGCTCTGCCGGCAGCAGCGGGCACCATCAGCCACTCCGATGTCAGGGCTCTGCCAGCAGCAGCGGGCACCATCAGCCACTCCGATGTCAGGGCTCTGCCGGCAGCAGTTGCCACCATCAGCCACTCCGATGTCAGGCTTTGCCGGCAGCAGCGGGCACCATCAGCCACTCCGATGTCAGGCTCTGTCGGCAGCAGTAGCCACATCAGCCACTCCGATGTCAGGCTTTGCCGGCAGCAGCGGGCACCATCAGCCACTCCGATGTCAGGCTCTGCCGGCAGCAGCGGGCACCATCAGACACTCCGATGTCAGGGCTCTGCCAGCAGCAGCGGGCACCATCAGCCACTCCGATGTCAGGCTCTGCCGGCAGCAGTAGCCACCATCAGCCACTCCGATGTCAGGCTCTGTCGGCAGCAGTAGCCACCATCAGCCACTCCGATGTCAGGCTCTGTCGGCAGCAGTAGCCACCATCAGCCACTCTGATGTCATGCTCTGCCGGCAGCAGCGGGCACCATCAGCCACTCTGATGTCAGGCTCTGCCGGCAGCAGCGGGCACCATCAGCCACTCCGATGTCAGGCTCTGTCGGCAGCAGTAGCCACATCAGCTACTCCGATGTCAGGCTCTGTCGGCAGCAGTAGCCACCATCAGCCACTCTGATGTCATGCTCTGCCGGCAGCAGCGGGCACCATCAGCCACTCCGATGTCAGGCTCTGCCGGAAGCTGCGGGCACCATCAGCCACTCCGATGTCAGGCTCTGTCGGCAGCAGTAGCCACATCAGCCACTCCGATGTCAGGCTCTGTAGGCAGCAGCGGGCACCATCAGCCACTCCGATGTCAGGCTCTGCCGGCAGCAGCGGGCACCATCAGCCACTCGGATGTCAGGCTCTGTCGGCAGCAGTAGCCACATCAGCCACTCCGATGTCAGGCTTTGCCGGCAGCAGCGGGCACCATCAGACACTCCGATGTCAGGGCTCTGCCAGCAGCAGCGGGCACCATCAGCCACTCCGATGTCAGGCTCTGCCGGCAGCAGTAGCCACCATCAGCCACTCCGATGTCAGGCTCTGTCGGCAGCAGTAGCCACCATCAGCCACTCCGATGTCAGGCTCTGTCGGCAGCAGTAGCCACCATTAGCCACTCCGATGTCAGGCTCTGTCAGCAGCAGCGGGCACCATCAGCCACTCTGATGTCAGGCTCTGCCGGCAGCAGCGGCCACCATCAGCCACTCCGATGTCAGGCTCTGTCGGCAGCAGTAGCCACCATCAGCCACTCCGATGTCAGGCTCTGTCGGCAGCAGTAGCCACCATCAGCCACTCTGATGTCATGCTCTGCCGGCAGCAGCGGGCACCATCAGCCACTCTGATGTCAGGCTCTGCCGGCAGCAGCGGGCACCATCAGCCACTCCGATGTCAGGCTCTGTCGGCAGCAGTAGCCACATCAGCTACTCCGATGTCAGGCTCTGTAGGCAGCAGCGGGCACCATCAGCCACTCCGATGTCAGGCTCTGCCGGAAGCTGCGGGCACCATCAGCCACTCCGATGTCAGGCTCTGTCGGCAGCAGTAGCCACATCAGCCACTCCGATGTCAGGCTCTGTAGGCAGCAGCGGGCACCATCAGCCACTCCGATGTCAGGCTCTGTAGGCAGCAGTAGCCACCATCAGCCACTCCGATGTCAGGCTCTGCCGGCAGCAGCGGGCACCATCAGCCACTCGGATGTCAGGCTCTGTCGGCAGCAGTAGCCACATCAGCCACTCCGATGTCAGGCTCTGTCGACAGCAGTAGCCACATCAGCCACTCCGATGTCATGCTCTGTAGGCAGCAGCGGGCACCATCAGCTTCTCCGATGTCAGGCTCTGTCGGCAGCAGTAGCCACATCAGCCACTCCGATGTCAGGCTCTGTCGACAGCAGTAGCCACATCAGCCACTCCGATGTCATGCTCTGTAGGCAGCAGCGGGCACCATCAGCCACTCCGATGTCAGGCTCTGCCGGCAGCAGCGGGCACCATCAGCCACTCCGATGTCAGGCTCTGTCGGCAGCAGTAGCCACATCAGCCACTCCGATGTCATGCTCTGTAGGCAGCAGCGGGCACCATCAGCCTCTCCGATGTCAGGCTATGTCGGCAGCAGTAGCCACATCAGCCACTCCGATGTCAGGCTTTGCCGGCAGCAGCGGGCACCATCAGCCACTCTGATGTCAGGCTCTGACGGCAGCAGTTGCCACCATCAGCCACTCCGATGTCAGGCTCTGTCGGCAGCAGTAGCCACATCAGCCACTCCGATGTCAGGCTTTGCCGGCAGCAGCGGGCACCATCAGCCACTCCGATGTCAGGCTCTGACGGCAGCAGTTGCCACCATCAGCCACTCCGATGTCAGGCTCTGTCGGCAGCAGTAGCCACATCAGCCACTCCGATGTCAGGCTTTGCCGGCAGCAGCGGGCACCATCAGCCACTCCGATGTCAGGCTCTGCCGGCAGCAGCGGGCACCATCAGCCACTCCGATGTCAGGCTCTGCCGGAAGCTGCGGGCACCATCAGCCACTCCGATGTCAGGCTCTGTCGGCAGCAGTAGCCACATCAGCCACTCCGATGTCAGGCTCTGTAGGCAGCAGCGGGCACCATCAGCCACTCCGATGTCAGGCTCTGTAGGCAGCAGTAGCCACCATCAGCCACTCCGATGTCAGGCTCTGCCGGCAGCAGCGGGCACCATCAGCCACTCGGATGTCAGGCTCTGTCGGCAGCAGTAGCCACATCAGCCACTCCGATGTCAGGCTCTGTCGACAGCAGTAGCCACATCAGCCACTCCGATGTCATGCTCTGTAGGCAGCAGCGGGCACCATCAGCCTCTCCGATGTCAGGCTCTGTCGGCAGCAGTAGCCACATCAGCCACTCCGATGTCAGGCTCTGTCGACAGCAGTAGCCACATCAGCCACTCCGATGTCATGCTCTGTAGGCAGCAGCGGGCACCATCAGCCACTCCGATGTCAGGCTCTGCCGGCAGCAGCGGGCACCATCAGCCACTCCGATGTCAGGCTCTGTCGGCAGCAGTAGCCACATCAGCCACTCCGATGTCATGCTCTGTAGGCAGCAGCGGGCACCATCAGCCTCTCCGATGTCAGGCTATGTCGGCAGCAGTAGCCACATCAGCCACTCCGATGTCAGGCTTTGCCGGCAGCAGCGGGCACCATCAGCCACTCTGATGTCAGGCTCTGACGGCAGCAGTTGCCACCATCAGCCACTCCGATGTCAGGCTCTGTCGGCAGCAGTAGCCACATCAGCCACTCCGATGTCAGGCTTTGCCGGCAGCAGCGGGCACCATCAGCCACTCCGATGTCAGGCTCTGACGGCAGCAGTTGCCACCATCAGCCACTCCGATGTCAGGCTCTGTCGGCAGCAGTAGCCACATCAGCCACTCCGATGTCAGGCTTTGCCGGCAGCAGCGGGCACCATCAGCCACTCCGATGTCAGGCTCTGCCGGCAGCAGCGGGCACCATCAGACACTCCGATGTCAGGGCTCTGCCAGCAGCAGCGGGCACCATCAGCCACTCCGATGTCAGGCTCTGCCGGCAGCAGGGGGCACCATCAGCCACTCCGATGTCAGGGCTCTGCCAGCAGCAGCGGCCACCATCAGCCACTCCGATGTCAGGCTCTGTCGGCAGCAGTAGCCACCATCAGCCACTCCGATGTCAGGCTCTGTCGGCAGCAGTAGCCACCATTAGCCACTCCGATGTCAGGCTCTGTCGGCAGCAGTAGCCACATCAGCTACTCCGATGTCAGGCTCTGTAGGCAGCAGCGGGCACCATCAGCCACTCCGATGTCATGCTCTGTAGGCAGCAGCGGGCACCATCAGCCTCTCCGATGTCAGGCTATGTCGGCAGCAGTAGCCACATCAGCCACTCCGATGTCAGGCTTTGCCGGCAGCAGCGGGCACCATCAGCCACTCCGATGTCAGGCTCTGACGGCAGCAGCGGGCACCATCAGCCACTCCGATGTCAGGGCTCTGCCAGCTGCAGCGGGCACCATCAGCCACTCCGATGTCAGGCTCTGTCGGCAGCAGTAGCCACATCAGCCACTCCGATGTCAGGCTCTGTAGGCAGCAGCGGGCACCATCAGCCACTCCGATGTCAGGCTCTGTCGGCAGCAGTAGCCACCATTAGCCACTCCGATGTCAGGCTCTGTCGGCAGCAGAAGCCACCATCAGCCACTCCGATGTCAGGCTCTGTCGGCAGCAGCGGGCACCATCAGCCACTCCGATGTCAGGCTTTGCCGGCAGCAGCGGGCACCATCAGCCACTCCGATGTCAGGCTCTGCCGGCAGCAGCGGGCACCATCAGCCACTCCGATGTCAGGCTCTGTCGGCAGCAGTAGCCACATCAGCCACTCCGATGTCATGCTCTGTAGGCAGCAGCGGGCACCATCAGCCTCTCCGATGTCAGGCTATGTCGGCAGCAGTAGCCACATCAGCCACTCCGATGTCAGGCTTTGCCGGCAGCAGCGGGCACCATCAGCCACTCTGATGTCAGGCTCTGACGGCAGCAGTTGCCACCATCAGCCACTCCGATGTCAGGCTCTGACGGCAGCAGTTGCCACCATCAGCCACTCCGATGTCAGGCTCTGTCGGCAGCAGTAGCCACATCAGCCACTCCGATGTCAGGCTTTGCCGGCAGCAGCGGGCACCATCAGCCACTCCGATGTCAGGCTCTGACGGCAGCAGTTGCCACCATCAGCCACTCCGATGTCAGGCTCTGTCGGCAGCAGTAGCCACATCAGCCACTCCGATGTCAGGCTTTGCCGGCAGCAGCGGGCACCATCAGCCACTCCGATGTCAGGCTCTGCCGGCAGCAGCGGGCACCATCAGACACTCCGATGTCAGGGCTCTGCCAGCAGCAGCGGGCACCATCAGCCACTCCGATGTCAGGCTCTGACGGCAGCAGTTGCCACCATCAGCCACTCCGATGTCAGGCTCTGTCGGCAGCAGTAGCCACATCAGCCACTCCGATGTCAGGCTTTGCCGGCAGCAGCGGGCACCATCAGCCACTCCGATGTCAGGCTCTGCCGGCAGCAGCGGGCACCATCAGACACTCCGATGTCAGGGCTCTGCCAGCAGCAGCGGGCACCATCAGCCACTCCGATGTCAGGCTCTGCCGGCAGCAGGGGGCACCATCAGCCACTCCGATGTCAGGGCTCTGCCAGCAGCAGCGGCCACCATCAGCCACTCCGATGTCAGGCTCTGTCGGCAGCAGTAGCCACCATCAGCCACTCCGATGTCAGGCTCTGTCGGCAGCAGTAGCCACCATTAGCCACTCCGATGTCAGGCTCTGTCGGCAGCAGTAGCCACATCAGCTACTCCGATGTCAGGCTCTGTAGGCAGCAGCGGGCACCATCAGCCACTCCGATGTCATGCTCTGTAGGCAGCAGCGGGCACCATCAGCCTCTCCGATGTCAGGCTATGTCGGCAGCAGTAGCCACATCAGCCACTCCGATGTCAGGCTTTGCCGGCAGCAGCGGGCACCATCAGCCACTCCGATGTCAGGCTCTGACGGCAGCAGCGGGCACCATCAGCCACTCCGATGTCAGGGCTCTGCCAGCTGCAGCGGGCACCATCAGCCACTCCGATGTCAGGCTCTGTCGGCAGCAGTAGCCACATCAGCCACTCCGATGTCAGGCTCTGTAGGCAGCAGCGGGCACCATCAGCCACTCCGATGTCAGGCTCTGTCGGCAGCAGTAGCCACCATTAGCCACTCCGATGTCAGGCTCTGTCGGCAGCAGAAGCCACCATCAGCCACTCCGATGTCAGGCTCTGTCGGCAGCAGCGGGCACCATCAGCCACTCCGATGTCAGGCTTTGCCGGCAGCAGCGGGCACCATCAGCCACTCCGATGTCAGGCTCTGCCGGCAGCAGCGGGCACCATCAGCCACTCCGATGTCAGGCTCTGCCGGAAGCTGCGGGCACCATCAGCCACTCCGATGTCAGGCTCTGTCGGCAGCAGTAGCCACATCAGCCACTCCGATGTCAGGCTCTGTAGGCAGCAGCGGGCACCATCAGCCACTCCGATGTCAGGCTCTGTAGGCAGCAGTAGCCACCATCAGCCACTCCGATGTCAGGCTCTGCCGGCAGCAGCGGGCACCATCAGCCACTCGGATGTCAGGCTCTGTCGGCAGCAGTAGCCACATCAGCCACTCCGATGTCAGGCTCTGTCGACAGCAGTAGCCACATCAGCCACTCCGATGTCATGCTCTGTAGGCAGCAGCGGGCACCATCAGCCTCTCCGATGTCAGGCTCTGTCGGCAGCAGTAGCCACATCAGCCACTCCGATGTCAGGCTCTGTCGACAGCAGTAGCCACATCAGCCACTCCGATGTCATGCTCTGTAGGCAGCAGCGGGCACCATCAGCCACTCCGATGTCAGGCTCTGCCGGCAGCAGCGGGCACCATCAGCCACTCCGATGTCAGGCTCTGTCGGCAGCAGTAGCCACATCAGCCACTCCGATGTCATGCTCTGTAGGCAGCAGCGGGCACCATCAGCCTCTCCGATGTCAGGCTATGTCGGCAGCAGTAGCCACATCAGCCACTCCGATGTCAGGCTTTGCCGGCAGCAGCGGGCACCATCAGCCACTCTGATGTCAGGCTCTGACGGCAGCAGTTGCCACCATCAGCCACTCCGATGTCAGGCTCTGTCGGCAGCAGTAGCCACATCAGCCACTCCGATGTCAGGCTTTGCCGGCAGCAGCGGGCACCATCAGCCACTCCGATGTCAGGCTCTGACGGCAGCAGTTGCCACCATCAGCCACTCCGATGTCAGGCTCTGTCGGCAGCAGTAGCCACATCAGCCACTCCGATGTCAGGCTTTGCCGGCAGCAGCGGGCACCATCAGCCACTCCGATGTCAGGCTCTGCCGGCAGCAGCGGGCACCATCAGACACTCCGATGTCAGGGCTCTGCCAGCAGCAGCGGGCACCATCAGCCACTCCGATGTCAGGCTCTGCCGGCAGCAGGGGGCACCATCAGCCACTCCGATGTCAGGGCTCTGCCAGCAGCAGCGGCCACCATCAGCCACTCCGATGTCAGGCTCTGTCGGCAGCAGTAGCCACCATCAGCCACTCCGATGTCAGGCTCTGTCGGCAGCAGTAGCCACCATTAGCCACTCCGATGTCAGGCTCTGTCGGCAGCAGTAGCCACCATCAGCCACTCCGATGTCAGGCTCTGTAGGCAGCAGCGGGCACCATCAGCCACTCCGATGTCATGCTCTGTAGGCAGCAGCGGGCACCATCAGCCTCTCCGATGTCAGGCTATGTCGGCAGCAGTAGCCACATCAGCCACTCCGATGTCAGGCTTTGCCGGCAGCAGCGGGCACCATCAGCCACTCCGATGTCAGGGCTCTGCCAGCTGCAGCGGGCACCATCAGCCACTCCGATGTCAGGCTCTGTCGGCAGCAGTAGCCACATCAGCCACTCCGATGTCAGGCTCTGTAGGCAGCAGCGGGCACCATCAGCCACTCCGATGTCAGGCTCTGTCGGCAGCAGTAGCCACCATTAGCCACTCCGATGTCAGGCTCTGTCGGCAGCAGAAGCCACCATCAGCCACTCCGATGTCAGGCTCTGTCGGCAGCAGCGGGCACCATCAGCCACTCCGATGTCAGGGCTCTGCCAGCAGCAGCGGGCACCATCAGCCACTCCGATGTCAGGCTCTGCCGGCAGCAGAAGCCACCATCAGCCACTCCGATGTCAGGCTCTGTCGGCAGCAGCGGGCACCATCAGCCACTCCGATGTCAGGGCTTTGCCGGCAGCAGCGGGCACCATCAGCGACTCCGATGTCAGGCTCTGCCGGCAGCAGCGGGCACCATCAGCCACTCCGATGTCAGGCTCTGTCGGCAGCAGTAGCCACCATCAGCCACTCTGATGTCAGGCTCTGCCGGCAGCAGCGGGCACCATCAGCGACTCCGATGTCAGGCTCTGTAGGCAGCAGCAGCCACCATCAGCCACTCTGATGTCAGGCTCTGCCGGCAGCAGCGGGCACCATCAGCCTCTCCGATGTCAGGCTATGTCGGCAGCAGCAGCCACATCAGCCACTCCGATGTCAGGCTTTGCCGGCAGCAGCGGGCACCATCAGCCACTCCGATGTCAGGCTCTGACGGCAGCAGCGGGCACCATCAGCCACTCGATTTCAGGGCTCTGCCAGCAGCAGCGGGCACCATCAGCCACTCCGATGTCAGGCTCTGTAGGCAGCAGCGGGCACCATCAGCCACTCCGATGTCAGGCTCTGTAGGCAGCAGCGGGCACCATCAGCCACTCCGATGTCAGGCTCTGTAGGCAGCAGCGGGCACCATCAGCCACTCCGATGTCAGGCTCTGTAGGCAGCAGCGGGCACCATCAGCCACTCCGATGTCAGGGCTCTGCAAGCAGCAGGGGGCACCATGAGCCACTCCGATGTCAGGCTCTGTCGGCAGCAGTAGCCACCATCAGCCACTCCGATGTCAGGCTCTGTCGGCAGCAGCGGGCACCATCAGCCACTCCGATGTCAGGCTCTGTCGGCAGCAGAAGCCACCATCAGCCACTCCGATGTCAGGCTCTGTCGGCAGCAGCGGGCACCATCAGCCACTCCGATGTCAGGGCTCTGTCGGCAGCAGTAGCCACCATCAGCCACTCTGATGTCAGGCTCTGTCGGCAGCAGCGGGCACCATCAGCCACTCCGATGTCAGGGCTCTGCCGGCAGCAGCGGGCACCATCAGCCACTCCGATGTCAGGGCTCTGTCGGCAGCAGTAGCCACCATCAGCCACTCTGATGTCAGGCTCTGCCGGCAGCAGCGGGCACCATCAGCGACTCCGATGTCAGGCTCTGCCGGCAGCAGCGGGCACCATCAGCCACTCCGATGTCAGGCTCTGTCGGCAGCAGTAGCCACCATCAGCCACTCTGATGTCAGGCTCTGCCGGCAGCAGCGGGCACCATCAGCGACTCCGATGTCAGGCTATGTCGGCAGCAGCAGCCACATCAGCCACTCCGATGTCAGGCTTTGCCGGCAGCAGCGGGCACCATCAGCCACTCCGATGTCAGGCTCTGCAGGCAGCAGCGGGCACCATCAGCCTCTCCGATGTCAGGCTATGTCGGCAGCAGCAGCCACATCAGCCACTCCGATGTCAGGCTTTGCCGGCAGCAGCGGGCACCATCAGCCACTCCGATGTCAGGCTCTGACGGCAGCAGCGGGCACCAACAGCCACTCCGATTTCAGGGCTCTGCCAGCAGCAGCGGGCACCATCAGCCACTCCGATGTCAGGCTCTGTCGGCAGCAGTAGCCACATCAGCCACTCCGATGTCAGGCCCTGTAGGCAGCAGCGGGCACCATCAGCCACTCCGATGTCAGGCTCTGTAGGCAGCAGCGGGCACCATCAGCCACTCCGATGTCAGGCTCTGTAGGCAGCAGCGGGCACCATCAGCCACTCCGATGTCAGGCTCTGTAGGCAGCAGCGGGCACCATCAGCCACTCCGATGTCAGGCTCTGTCGGCAGCAGCGGGCACCATCAGCCACTCCGATGTCAGGCTCTGTAGGCAGCAGCGGGCACCATCAGCCACTCCGATGTCAGGCTCTGTCGGCAGCAGTAGCCACATCAGCCACTCCGATGTCAGGCTCTGCCGGCAGCAGCGGGCACCATCAGCCACTCCGATGTCAGGCTCTGCCGGCAGCAGGGGGCACCATCAGCCACTCCGATGTCAGGGCTCTGCCAGCAGCAGCGGCCACCATCAGCCACTCCGATGTCAGGCTCTGCCGGCAGCAGGGGGCACCATCAGACACTCCGATGTCAGGGCTCTGCCAGCAGCAGCGGGCACCATCAGCCACTCCGATGTCAGGCTCTGCCGGCAGCAGGGGGCACCATCAGCCACTCCGATGTCAGGGCTCTGCCAGCAGCAGCGGGCACCATCAGCCACTCCGATGTCAGGCTCTGCCGGCAGCAGGGGGCACCATCAGCCACTCCGATGTCAGGCTCTGTCGGCAGCAGTAGCCACCATCAGCCACTCCGATGTCAGGCTCTGTCGGCAGCAGTAGCCACCATTAGCCACTCCGATGTCAGGCTCTGTCGGCAGCAGTAGCCACCATCAGCCACTCCGATGTCAGGCTCTGTCGGCAGCAGTAGCCACCATTAGCCACTCCGATGTCAGGCTCTGCCGGCAGCAGCGGGCACCATCAGCCACTCTGATGTCAGGCTCTGCCGGCAGCAGCGGGCACCATCAGCCACTCTGATGTCAGGCTCTGCCGGCAGCAGCGGGCACCATCAGCCACTCTGATGTCAGGCTCTGTAGGCAGCAGCGGGCACCATCAGCCACTCCGATGTCAGGCTCTGCCGGCAGCAGCGGGCACCATCAGCCACTCCGATGTCAGACTCTGTCGGCAGCAGTAGCCACATCCGCCACTCCGATGTCATGCTCTGTAGGCAGCAGCGGGCACCATCAGCCTCTCCGATGTCAGGCTATGTCGGCAGCAGTAGACACATCAGCCACTCCGATGTCAGGCTTTGCCGGCAGCAGCGGGCACCATCAGCCACTCCGATGTCAGGCTCTGACGGCAGCAGCGGGCACCATCAGCCACTCCGATGTCAGGGCTCTGCCAGCTGCAGCGGGCACCATCAGCCACTCCGATGTCAAGCTCTGTCGGCAGCAGTAGCCACATCAGCCACTCCGATGTTAGGCTCTGTAGGCAGCAGCGGGCACCAACAGCCACTCCGATGTCAGGGCTCTGCCAGCTGCAGCGGGCACCATCAGCCACTCCGATGTCAAGCTCTGTCGGCAGCAGTAGCCACATCAGCCACTCCGATGTCAGGCTCTGTCGGCAGCAGTAGCCACCATTAGCCACTCCGATCTCAGGCTCTGTCGGCAGCAGTAGCCACCATCAGCCACTCCGATGTCAGGCTCTGTCGGCAGCAGTAGCCACATCAGCCACTCCGATGTCAGGCTCTGTAGGCAGCAGCGGGCACCATCAGCCACTCCGATGTCAGGCTCTGTAGGCAGCAGCGGGCACCATCAGCCACTCCGATGTCAGGCTCTGTAGGCAGCAGCGGGCACCATCAGCCACTCCGATGTCAGGCTCTGCCGGCAGCAGCGGGCACCATCAGCCACTCCCATGTCAGGCTCTGTCGGCAGCAGTAGCCACATCAGCCACTCCGATGTCAGGCTCTGTAGGCAGCAGCGGGCACCATCAGCCACTCCGATGTCAGGCTCTGCCGGCAGCAGCGGGCACCATCAGCCACTCCGATGTCAGGCTCTGTCGGCAGCAGTAGCCACATCAGCCACTCCGATGTCATGCTCTGTAGGCAGCAGCGGGCACCATCAGCCACTCCGATGTCAGGCTCTTTCGGCAGCAGAAGCCACCATCAGCCACTCCGATGTCAGGCTCTGTCGGCAGCAGCGGGCACCATCAGCCACTCCGATGTCAGGGCTCTGTCGGCAGCAGTAGCCACCATCAGCCACTCTGATGTCAGGCTCTGTCGGCAGCAGAAGCCACCATCAGCCACTCCGATGTCAGTGCTCTGCCAGCAGCAGCGGGCACCATCAGCCACTCCGATGTCAGGGCTCTGTCGGCAGCAGTAGCCACCATCAGCCACTCTGATGTCAGGCTCTGCCGGCAGCAGCGGGCACCATCAGCCACTCCGATGTCAGGGCTCTGTCGGCAGCAGTAGCCACCATCAGCCACTCCGATGTCAGGCTCTGTCGGCAGCAGAAGCCACCATCAGCCACTCCGATGTCAGGGCTCTGCCAGCAGCAGCGGGCACCATCAGCCACTCCGATGTCAGGGCTCTGTCGGCAGCAGTAGCCACCATCAGCCACTCTGATGTCAGGCTCTGCCGGCAGCAGCGGGCACCATCAGCGACTCCGATGTCAGGCTCTGCCGGCAGCAGCGGGCACCATCAGCCACTCCGATGTCAGGCTCTGTCGGCAGCAGTAGCCACCATCAGCCACTCTGATGTCAGGCTCTGCCGGCAGCAGCGGGCACCATCAGCGACTCCGATGTCAGGCTATGTCGGCAGCAGCAGCCACATCAGCCACTCCGATGTCAGGCTTTGCCGGCAGCAGCGGGCACCATCAGCCACTCCGATGTCAGGCTCTGTAGGCAGCAGCGGGCACCATCAGCCTCTCCGATGTCAGGCTATGTCGGCAGCAGCGGCCACATCAGCCACTCCGATGTCAGGCTTTGCCGGCAGCAGCGGGCACCATCAGCCACTCCGATGTCAGGCTCTGACGGCAGCAGCGGGCACCAACAGCCACTCCGATTTCAGGGCTCTGCCAGCAGCAGCGGGCACCATCAGCCACTCCGATGTCAGGCTCTGTCGGCAGCAGTAGCCACATCAGCCACTCCGATGTCAGGCTCTGTAGGCAGCAGCGGGCACCATCAGCCACTCCGATGTCAGGCTCTGTAGGCAGCAGCGGGCACCATCAGCCACTCCGATGTCAGGCTCTGTAGGCAGCAGCGGGCACCATCAGCCACTCCGATGTCAGGCTCTGTAGGCAGCAGCGGGCACCATCAGCCACTCCGATGTCAGGCTCTGTCGGCAGCAGCGGGCACCATCAGCCACTCCGATGTCAGGCTCTGTAGGCAGCAGCGGGCACCATCAGCCACTCCGATGTCAGGCTCTGTCGGCAGCAGTAGCCACATCAGCCACTCCGATGTCAGGCTCTGCCGGCAGCAGCGGGCACCATCAGCCACTCCGATGTCAGGCTCTGCCGGCAGCAGGGGGCACCATCAGCCACTCCGATGTCAGGGCTCTGCCAGCAGCAGCGGCCACCATCAGCCACTCCGATGTCAGGCTCTGCCGGCAGCAGGGGGCACCATCAGACACTCCGATGTCAGGGCTCTGCCAGCAGCAGCGGGCACCATCAGCCACTCCGATGTCAGGCTCTGCCGGCAGCAGGGGGCACCATCAGCCACTCCGATGTCAGGGCTCTGCCAGCAGCAGCGGGCACCATCAGCCACTCCGATGTCAGGCTCTGCCGGCAGCAGGGGGCACCATCAGCCACTCCGATGTCAGGCTCTGTCGGCAGCAGTAGCCACCATCAGCCACTCCGATGTCAGGCTCTGTCGGCAGCAGTAGCCACCATTAGCCACTCCGATGTCAGGCTCTGTCGGCAGCAGTAGCCACCATCAGCCACTCCGATGTCAGGCTCTGTCGGCAGCAGTAGCCACCATTAGCCACTCCGATGTCAGGCTCTGCCGGCAGCAGCGGGCACCATCAGCCACTCTGATGTCAGGCTCTGCCGGCAGCAGCGGGCACCATCAGCCACTCTGATGTCAGGCTCTGCCGGCAGCAGCGGGCACCATCAGCCACTCTGATGTCAGGCTCTGTAGGCAGCAGCGGGCACCATCAGCCACTCCGATGTCAGGCTCTGCCGGCAGCAGCGGGCACCATCAGCCACTCCGATGTCAGACTCTGTCGGCAGCAGTAGCCACATCCGCCACTCCGATGTCATGCTCTGTAGGCAGCAGCGGGCACCATCAGCCTCTCCGATGTCAGGCTATGTCGGCAGCAGTAGACACATCAGCCACTCCGATGTCAGGCTTTGCCGGCAGCAGCGGGCACCATCAGCCACTCCGATGTCAGGGCTCTGCCAGCTGCAGCGGGCACCATCAGCCACTCCGATGTCAAGCTCTGTCGGCAGCAGTAGCCACATCAGCCACTCCGATGTCAGGCTCTGTAGGCAGCAGCGGGCACCAACAGCCACTCCGATGTCAGGGCTCTGCCAGCTGCAGCGGGCACCATCAGCCACTCCGATGTCAAGCTCTGTCGGCAGCAGTAGCCACATCAGCCACTCCGATGTCAGGCTCTGTCGGCAGCAGTAGCCACCATTAGCCACTCCGATCTCAGGCTCTGTCGGCAGCAGTAGCCACCATCAGCCACTCCGATGTCAGGCTCTGTCGGCAGCAGTAGCCACATCAGCCACTCCGATGTCAGGCTCTGTAGGCAGCAGCGGGCACCATCAGCCACTCCGATGTCAGGCTCTGTAGGCAGCAGCGGGCACCATCAGCCACTCCGATGTCAGGCTCTGTAGGCAGCAGCGGGCACCATCAGCCACTCCGATGTCAGGCTCTGCCGGCAGCAGCGGGCACCATCAGCCACTCCCATGTCAGGCTCTGTCGGCAGCAGTAGCCACATCAGCCACTCCGATGTCAGGCTCTGTAGGCAGCAGCGGGCACCATCAGCCACTCCGATGTCAGGCTCTGCCGGCAGCAGCGGGCACCATCAGCCACTCCGATGTCAGGCTCTGTCGGCAGCAGTAGCCACATCAGCCACTCCGATGTCATGCTCTGTAGGCAGCAGCGGGCACCATCAGCCTCTCCGATGTCAGGCTCTGTCGGCAGCAGTAGCCACATCAGCCACTCCGATGTCAGGGCTCTGCCAGCAGCAGCGGGCACCATCAGCCACTCCGATGTCAGGCTCTGCCGGCAGCAGCGGGCACCATCAGCCACTCCGATGTCAGGCTCTGCCGGCAGCAGTAGCCACCATCAGCGATCCGATGTCAGGCTCTGTCGGCAGCAGTAGCCACCATCAGCCACTCCGATGTCAGGCTCTGCCGGCAGCAGTAGCCACCATTAGCCACTCCGATGTCAGG
Organism: Cyprinodon diabolis; assembly: GCA_030533445.1. Lineage (NCBI taxonomy): Eukaryota > Metazoa > Chordata > Actinopteri > Cyprinodontiformes > Cyprinodontidae > Cyprinodon > Cyprinodon diabolis. Next base: position 153,906 of record JARPUW010000431.1, read on the forward strand.
CTTTGCCGGCAGCAGCGGGCACCATGAGCCACTCCGATGTCAGGCTCTGCCGGCAGCAGCGGGCACCATCAGCCACTCCGATGTCAGGGCTCTGCCAGCAGCAGTAGCCACCATCAGCCACTCTGATGTCAGGCTCTGTAGGCAGCAGCGGGCACCATCAGCCACTCCGATGTCAGGCTCTGTAGGCAGCAGCGGGCACCATCAGCCACTCCGATGTCAGGCTCTGTAGGCAGCAGCGGGCACCATCAGCCACTCCGATGTCAGGCTCTGTAGGCAGCAGCGGGCACCATCAGCCACTCCGATGTCAGGCTCTGTCGGCAGAAGCGGGCACCATCAGCCACTCCGATGTCAGGCTCTGCCGGCAGCAGCGGGCACCATCAGCCACTCCGATGTCAGGCTCTGTTGGCAGCAGCGGGCACCATCAGCCACTCCGATGTCAGGGCTCTGCCGGCAGCAGCGGGCACCATCAGCCACTCCGATGTCAGGGCACTGCCGGCAGCAGCGGGCACCATCAGCCACTCCGATGTCAGGGCTCTGTCGGCAGCAGCGGGCACCATCAGCCACTCCGATGTCAGGCTCTGTCGGCAGCAGCTGGCACCATCAGCCACTTCGATGTCAGGCTCTGTTAGCAGCAGCGGGCACCATCAGCCACTCCGATGTCAGGGCTCTGTCGGCAGCAGTAGCCACCATCAGCCACTCTGATGTCAGGCTCTGCCGGCAGCAGCGGGCACCATCAGCCACTCCGATGTCAGGGCTCTGTCGGCAGCAGTAGCCACCATCAGCCACTCCGATGTCAGGCTCTGTCGGCAGCAGAAGCCACCATCAGCCACTCCGATGTCAGGGCTCTGCCAGCAGCAGCGGGCACCATCAGCCACTCCGATGTCAGGGCTCTGTCGGCAGCAGTAGCCACCATCAGCCACTCTGATGTCAGGCTCTGCCGGCAGCAGCGGGCACCATCAGCGACTCCGATGTCAGGCTCTGCCGGCAGCAGCGGGCACCATCAGCCACTCCGATGTCAGGCTCTGTCGGCAGCAGTAGCCACCATCAGCCACTCTGATGTCAGGCTCTGCCGGCAGCAGCGGGCACCATCAGCGACTCCGATGTCAGGCTATGTCGGCAGCAGCAGCCACATCAGCCACTCCGATGTCAGGCTTTGCCGGCAGCAGCGGGCACCATCAGCCACTCCGATGTCAGGCTCTGTAGGCAGCAGCGGGCACCATCAGCCTCTCCGATGTCAGGCTATGTCGGCAGCAGCGGCCACATCAGCCACTCCGATGTCAGGCTTTGCCGGCAGCAGCGGGCACCATCAGCCACTCCGATGTCAGGCTCTGACGGCAGCAGCGGGCACCAACAGCCACTCCGATTTCAGGGCTCTGCCAGCAGCAGCGGGCACCATCAGCCACTCCGATGTCAGGCTCTGTCGGCAGCAGTAGCCACATCAGCCACTCCGATGTCAGGCTCTGTAGGCAGCAGCGGGCACCATCAGCCACTCCGATGTCAGGCTCTGTAGGCAGCAGCGGGCACCATCAGCCACTCCGATGTCAGGCTCTGTAGGCAGCAGCGGGCACCATCAGCCACTCCGATGTCAGGCTCTGTAGGCAGCAGCGGGCACCATCAGCCACTCCGATGTCAGGCTCTGTCGGCAGCAGCGGGCACCATCAGCCACTCCGATGTCAGGCTCTGTAGGCAGCAGCGGGCACCATCAGCCACTCCGATGTCAGGCTCTGTCGGCAGCAGTAGCCACATCAGCCACTCCGATGTCAGGCTCTGCCGGCAGCAGCGGGCACCATCAGCCACTCCGATGTCAGGCTCTGCCGGCAGCAGGGGGCACCATCAGCCACTCCGATGTCAGGGCTCTGCCAGCAGCAGCGGCCACCATCAGCCACTCCGATGTCAGGCTCTGCCGGCAGCAGGGGGCACCATCAGACACTCCGATGTCAGGGCTCTGCCAGCAGCAGCGGGCACCATCAGCCACTCCGATGTCAGGCTCTGCCGGCAGCAGGGGGCACCATCAGCCACTCCGATGTCAGGGCTCTGCCAGCAGCAGCGGGCACCATCAGCCACTCCGATGTCAGGCTCTGCCGGCAGCAGGGGGCACCATCAGCCACTCCGATGTCAGGCTCTGTCGGCAGCAGTAGCCACCATCAGCCACTCCGATGTCAGGCTCTGTCGGCAGCAGTAGCCACCATTAGCCACTCCGATGTCAGGCTCTGTCGGCAGCAGTAGCCACCATCAGCCACTCCGATGTCAGGCTCTGTCGGCAGCAGTAGCCACCATTAGCCACTCCGATGTCAGGCTCTGCCGGCAGCAGCGGGCACCATCAGCCACTCTGATGTCAGGCTCTGCCGGCAGCAGCGGGCACCATCAGCCACTCTGATGTCAGGCTCTGCCGGCAGCAGCGGGCACCATCAGCCACTCTGATGTCAGGCTCTGTAGGCAGCAGCGGGCACCATCAGCCACTCCGATGTCAGGCTCTGCCGGCAGCAGCGGGCACCATCAGCCACTCCGATGTCAGACTCTGTCGGCAGCAGTAGCCACATCCGCCACTCCGATGTCATGCTCTGTAGGCAGCAGCGGGCACCATCAGCCTCTCCGATGTCAGGCTATGTCGGCAGCAGTAGACACATCAGCCACTCCGATGTCAGGCTTTGCCGGCAGCAGCGGGCACCATCAGCCACTCCGATGTCAGGGCTCTGCCAGCTGCAGCGGGCACCATCAGCCACTCCGATGTCAAGCTCTGTCGGCAGCAGTAGCCACATCAGCCACTCCGATGTCAGGCTCTGTAGGCAGCAGCGGGCACCAACAGCCACTCCGATGTCAGGGCTCTGCCAGCTGCAGCGGGCACCATCAGCCACTCCGATGTCAAGCTCTGTCGGCAGCAGTAGCCACATCAGCCACTCCGATGTCAGGCTCTGTCGGCAGCAGTAGCCACCATTAGCCACTCCGATCTCAGGCTCTGTCGGCAGCAGTAGCCACCATCAGCCACTCCGATGTCAGGCTCTGTCGGCAGCAGTAGCCACATCAGCCACTCCGATGTCAGGCTCTGTAGGCAGCAGCGGGCACCATCAGCCACTCCGATGTCAGGCTCTGTAGGCAGCAGCGGGCACCATCAGCCACTCCGATGTCAGGCTCTGTAGGCAGCAGCGGGCACCATCAGCCACTCCGATGTCAGGCTCTGCCGGCAGCAGCGGGCACCATCAGCCACTCCCATGTCAGGCTCTGTCGGCAGCAGTAGCCACATCAGCCACTCCGATGTCAGGCTCTGTAGGCAGCAGCGGGCACCATCAGCCACTCCGATGTCAGGCTCTGCCGGCAGCAGCGGGCACCATCAGCCACTCCGATGTCAGGCTCTGTCGGCAGCAGTAGCCACATCAGCCACTCCGATGTCATGCTCTGTAGGCAGCAGCGGGCACCATCAGCCTCTCCGATGTCAGGCTCTGTCGGCAGCAGTAGCCACATCAGCCACTCCGATGTCAGGGCTCTGCCAGCAGCAGCGGGCACCATCAGCCACTCCGATGTCAGGCTCTGCCGGCAGCAGCGGGCACCATCAGCCACTCCGATGTCAGGCTCTGCCGGCAGCAGTAGCCACCATCAGCGATCCGATGTCAGGCTCTGTCGGCAGCAGTAGCCACCATCAGCCACTCCGATGTCAGGCTCTGCCGGCAGCAGTAGCCACCATTAGCCACTCCGATGTCAGGCTTTGCCGGCAGCAGCGGGCACCATGAGCCACTCCGATGTCAGGCTCTGCCGGCAGCAGCGGGCACCATCAGCCACTCCGATGTCAGGGCTCTGCCAGCAGCAGTAGCCACCATCAGCCACTCTGATGTCAGGCTCTGCCGGCAGCAGCGGGCACCATCAGCCACTCCGATGTCAGGCTCTGTCGGCAGCAGTAGCCACCATCAGCCACTCCGATGTCAGGCTCTGTCGACAGCAGTAGCCACATCAGCCACTCCGATGTCAGGCTCTGTCGACAGCAGTAGCCACATCAGCCACTCCGATGTCAGGGCTCTGCCAGCAGCAGCGGGCACCATCAGCCACTCCGATGTCAGGCTCTGTCGGCAGCAGTAGCCACCATCAGCCACTCCGATGTCAGGCTCTGTCGACAGCAGTAGCCACATCAGCCACTCCGATGTCAGGCTCTGTAGGCAGCAGCGGGCACCATCAGCCACTCCGATGTCAGGCTCTGTAGGCAGCAGCGGGCACCATCAGCCACTCCGATGTCAGGCTCTGCCGGCAGAAGCGGGCACCATCAGCCACTCCGATGTCAGGCTCTGCCGGCAGCAGTAGCCACATCAGCCACTCCGATGTCAGGCTATGTCGACAGCAGTAGCCACATCAGCCACTCCGATGTCAGGCTCTGTAGGCAGCAGCGGGCACCATCAGCCACTCCGATGTCAGGCTCTGTAGGCAGCAGCGGGCACCATAAGCCACTCCGATGTCAGGCTCTGTCGGCAGAAGCGGGCACCATCAGCCACTCCGATGTCAGGCTCTGCCGGCAGCAGCGGGCACCATCAGCCACTCCGATGTCAGGCTCTGTTGGCAGCAGCGGGCACCATCAGCCACTCCGATGTCAGGGCTCTGCCGGCAGCAGCGGGCACCATCAGCCACTCCGATGTCAGGGCACTGCCGGCAGCAGCGGGCACCATCAGCCACTCCGATGTCAGGGCTCTGTCGGCAGCAGCGGGCACCATCAGCCACTCCGATGTCAGGCTCTGTCGGCAGCAGCTGGCACCATCAGCCACTTCGATGTCAGGCTCTGTTAGCAGCAGTAGCCACCATCAGCCACTCCGATGTCAGGCTCTGTCGGCAGCAGCGGGAACCATCAGCCAATCCGATGTCAGGCTCTGTCGGCAGCAGCTGGCACCATCAGCCACTTCGATGTCAGGCTTGGTTGGCAGCAGTAGCCACCATCAGCCACTCCGATGTCAGGCTCTGTCGGCAGCAGTAGCCACCATCAGCCACTCCGATGTCAGGCTCTGTCGGCAGCAGCTGGCACCATCAGCCACTTCGATGTCAGGCTTGGTTGGCAGCAGTAGCCACCGTCAGCCACTCCGATGTCAGGCTCTGTCGGCAGCAGTAGCCACCGTCAGCCACTCCGATGTCAGGGCTCTGTCGGCAGCAGTAGCCACCATCATCACTCACTCCGATGTCAGGCTCTGTCGGCCCTCTGTTGGCAGCAGCGGGCACCATCAGCCACTCCGATGTCAGGCTCTGTTGGCAGCAATAGCCACCATCAGCCACTCTGATGTCAGGCTCTGTCGGCAGCAGTAGCCACCATCATCCACTCCGATGTCAGGCTCTGTCGGCAGCAGTAGCCACCATCAGCCACTCCGATGTCAGGCTCTGTTGGCAGCAATAGCCACCATCAGCCACTCCGATGTCAGGCTCTGTCGGCAGCAGTAGCCACCATCAGCCACTCCGATGTCAGGCTCTGTCGGCAGCAGTAGCCACCATCAGCCACTCCGATGTCAAGGCTCTGATAGCAGCAGTAGCCACCATCAGCCACTCCGATGTCAGGCTCTGCCGGCAGCAGCGGGCACCATCAGCCACTCCGATGTCAGGCTCTGCCGGCAGCAGCGGGCACCATCAGCCACTCCGATGTCAGGCTCTGTTGGCAGAAGCGGGCACCATCAGCCACTCCGATGTCAGGCTCTGCCGGCAGCAGCGGGCACCATCAGCCACTCCGATGTCAGGCTCTGTTGGCAGCAGCGGGCACCATCAGCCACTCCGATGTCAGGCTCTGCCGGCAGCAGCGGGCACCATCAGCCACTCCGATGTCAGGCTCTGTTGGCAGAAGCGGGCACCATCAGCCACTCCGATGTCAGGGCTCTGCCAGGGGCAGCGGGCACCATCAGCCACTCCGATGTCAGGGCTCTGCCGGCAGCAGTTGCCACCATCAGCCACTCCGATGTCAGGCTCTGTTGGCAGCAGTAGCCACCATCAGCCACTCCGATGTCAGGCTCTGTCAGCAGCAGCGGGCACCATCAGCCACTCCGATGTCAGGCTCTGTCGGCAGCAGTAGCCACATCAGCCACTCCGATGTCAGGCTCTGTAGGCAGCAGCGGGCACCATCAGCCAGGATCTGTCGGCAGCAGTAGCCACCATCAGCCACTCCGATGTCAGGCTCTGTCGGCAGCAGTAGCCACATCAGCCACTCCGATGTCAGGCTCTGCCGGCAGCAGCGGGCACCATCAGCCAGGATCTGTCGGCAGCAGTAGCCACCATCAGCCACTCCGATGTCAGGCTCTTTCGGCAGCAGTAGCCACCATCAGCCACTCCGATGTCAGGCTCTGTCGGCAGCAGCGGGCACCATCAGCCACTCCGATGTCAGGCTCTGCCGGCAGCAGTAGCCACATCAGCCACTCCGATGTCAGGCTATGTCGACAGCAGTAGCCACATCAGCCACTCCGATGTCAGGCTCTGTAGGCAGCAGCGGGCACCATCAGCCACTCCGATGTCAGGCTCTGTAGGCAGCAGCGGGCACCATCAGCCACTCCGATGTCAGGCTCTGTCGGCAGAAGCGGGCACCATCAGCCACTCCGATGTCAGGCTCTGCCGGCAGCAGCGGGCACCATCAGCCACTCCGATGTCAGGCTCTGTTGGCAGCAGCGGGCACCATCAGCCACTCCGATGTCAGGGCTCTGCCGGCAGCAGCGGGCACCATCAGCCACTCCGATGTCAGGGCACTGCCGGCAGCAGCGGGCACCATCAGCCACTCCGATGTCAGGGCTCTGTCGGCAGCAGCGGGCACCATCAGCCACTCCGATGTCAGGCTCTGTCGGCAGCAGCTGGCACCATCAGCCACTTCGATGTCAGGCTCTGTTAGCAGCAGTAGCCACCATCAGCCACTCCGATGTCAGGCTCTGTCGGCAGCAGCGGGCACCATCAGCCAATCCGATGTCAGGCTCTGTCGGCAGCAGCTGGCACCATCAGCCACTTCGATGTCAGGCTTGGTTGGCAGCAGTAGCCACCATCAGCCACTCCGATGTCAGGCTCTGTCGGCAGCAGTAGCCACCATCAGCCACTCCGATGTCAGGCTCTGTCGGCAGCAGCTGGCACCATCAGCCACTTCGATGTCAGGCTTGGTTGGCAGCAGTAGCCACCGTCAGCCACTCCGATGTCAGGCTCTGTCGGCAGCAGTAGCCACCATCAGCCACTCCGATGTCAGGGCTCTGTCGGCAGCAGTAGCCACCATCATCACTCACTCCGATGTCAGGCTCTGTCGGCCCTCTGTTGGCAGCAGCGGGCACCATCAGCCACTCCGATGTCAGGCTCTGTTGGCAGCAATAGCCACCATCAGCCACTCTGATGTCAGGCTCTGTCGGCAGCAGTAGCCACCATCATCCACTCCGATGTCAGGCTCTGTCGGCAGCAGTAGCCACCATCAGCCACTCCGATGTCAGGCTCTGTTGGCAGCAATAGCCACCATCAGCCACTCCGATGTCAGGCTCTGTCGGCAGCAGTAGCCACCATCAGCCACTCCGATGTCAGGCTCTGTCGGCAGCAGTAGCCACCATCAGCCACTCCGATGTCAAGGCTCTGATAGCAGCAGTAGCCACCATCAGCCACTCCGATGTCAGGCTCTGCCGGCAGCAGCGGGCACCATCAGCCACTCCGATGTCAGGCTCTGCCGGCAGCAGCGGGCACCATCAGCCACTCCGATGTCAGGCTCTGTTGGCAGAAGCGGGCACCATCAGCCACTCCGATGTCAGGCTCTGCCGGCAGCAGCGGGCACCATCAGCCACTCCGATGTCAGGCTCTGTTGGCAGCAGCGGGCACCATCAGCCACTCCGATGTCAGGCTCTGCCGGCAGCAGCGGGCACCATCAGCCACTCCGATGTCAGGCTCTGTTGGCAGAAGCGGGCACCATCAGCCACTCCGATGTCAGGGCTCTGCCAGGGGCAGCGGGCACCATCAGCCACTCCGATGTCAGGGCTCTGCCGGCAGCAGTTGCCACCATCAGCCACTCCGATGTCAGGCTCTGTTGGCAGCAGTAGCCACCATCAGCCACTCCGATGTCAGGCTCTGTCAGCAGCAGCGGGCACCATCAGCCACTCCGATGTCAGGCTCTGTCGGCAGCAGTAGCCACATCAGCCACTCCGATGTCAGGCTCTGTAGGCAGCAGCGGGCACCATCAGCCAGGATCTGTCGGCAGCAGTAGCCACCATCAGCCACTCCGATGTCAGGCTCTGTCGGCAGCAGTAGCCACATCAGCCACTCCGATGTCAGGCTCTGCCGGCAGCAGCGGGCACCATCAGCCAGGATCTGTCGGCAGCAGTAGCCACCATCAGCCACTCCGATGTCAGGCTCTTTCGGCAGCAGTAGCCACCATCAGCCACTCCGATGTCAGGCTCTGTCGGCAGCAGCGGGCACCATCAGCCACTCCGATGTCAGGCTCTGCCGGCAGCAGCGGGCACCATCAGCCACTCCGATGTCAGGGCTCTGCCAGCAGCAGCGGGCACCATCAGCCACTCCGATGTCAGGGCTCTGCCGGCAGCAGTTGCCACCATCAGCCACTCCGATGTCAGGCTTTGCCGGCAGCAGCGGGCACCATCAGCCACTCCGATGTCAGGCTCTGTCGGCAGCAGTAGCCACATCAGCCACTCCGATGTCAGGCTTTGCCGGCAGCAGCGGGCACCATCAGCCACTCCGATGTCAGGCTCTGCCGGCAGCAGCGGGCACCATCAGCCACTCCGATGTCAGGCTCTGCCGGCAGCAGCGGGCACCATCAGACACTCCGATGTCAGGGCTCTGCCAGCAGCAGCGGGCACCATCAGCCACTCCGATGTCAGGCTCTGCCAGCAGCAGCGGGCACCATCAGACACTCCGATGTCAGGCTCTGTCGGCAGCAGTAGCCACCATCAGCCACTCTGATGTCATGCTCTGCCGGCAGCAGCGGGCACCATCAGCCACTCCGATGTCAGGGCTCTGCCAGCAGCAGCGGGCACCATCAGCCACTCCGATGTCAGGGCTCTGCCGGCAGCAGTTGCCACCATCAGCCACTCCGATGTCAGGCTTTGCCGGCAGCAGCGGGCACCATCAGCCACTCCGATGTCAGGCTCTGTCGGCAGCAGTAGCCACATCAGCCACTCCGATGTCAGGCTTTGCCGGCAGCAGCGGGCACCATCAGCCACTCCGATGTCAGGCTCTGCCGGCAGCAGCGGGCACCATCAGCCACTCCGATGTCAGGCTCTGCCGGCAGCAGCGGGCACCATCAGACACTCCGATGTCAGGGCTCTGCCAGCAGCAGCGGGCACCATCAGCCACTCCGATGTCAGGCTCTGTCGGCAGCAGTAGCCACATCAGCTACTCCGATGTCAGGCTCTGTCGGCAGCAGTAGCCACCATCAGCCACTCTGATGTCATGCTCTGCCGGCAGCAGCGGGCACCATCAGCCACTCCGATGTCAGGCTCTGCCGGAAGCTGCGGGCACCATCAGCCACTCCGATGTCAGGCTCTGTCGGCAGCAGTAGCCACATCAGCCACTCCGATGTCAGGCTCTGTAGGCAGCAGCGGGCACCATCAGCCACTCCGATGTCAGGCTCTGCCGGCAGCAGCGGGCACCATCAGCCACTCGGATGTCAGGCTCTGTCGGCAGCAGTAGCCACATCAGCCACTCCGATGTCAGGCTTTGCCGGCAGCAGCGGGCACCATCAGACACTCCGATGTCAGGGCTCTGCCAGCAGCAGCGGGCACCATCAGCCACTCCGATGTCAGGCTCTGCCGGCAGCAGTAGCCACCATCAGCCACTCCGATGTCAGGCTCTGTCGGCAGCAGTAGCCACCATCAGCCACTCCGATGTCAGGCTCTGTCGGCAGCAGTAGCCACCATTAGCCACTCCGATGTCAGGCTCTGTCAGCAGCAGCGGGCACCATCAGCCACTCTGATGTCAGGCTCTGCCGGCAGCAGCGGCCACCATCAGCCACTCCGATGTCAGGCTCTGTCGGCAGCAGTAGCCACCATCAGCCACTCCGATGTCAGGCTCTGTCGGCAGCAGTAGCCACCATCAGCCACTCTGATGTCATGCTCTGCCGGCAGCAGCGGGCACCATCAGCCACTCTGATGTCAGGCTCTGCCGGCAGCAGCGGGCACCATCAGCCACTCCGATGTCAGGCTCTGCCGGAAGCTGCGGGCACCATCAGCCACTCCGATGTCAGGCTCTGTCGGCAGCAGTAGCCACATCAGCCACTCCGATGTCAGGCTCTGTAGGCAGCAGCGGGCACCATCAGCCACTCCGATGTCAGGCTCTGTAGGCAGCAGTAGCCACCATCAGCCACTCCGATGTCAGGCTCTGCCGGCAGCAGCGGGCACCATCAGCCACTCGGATGTCAGGCTCTGTCGGCAGCAGTAGCCACATCAGCCACTCCGATGTCAGGCTCTGTCGACAGCAGTAGCCACATCAGCCACTCCGATGTCATGCTCTGTAGGCAGCAGCGGGCACCATCAGCCTCTCCGATGTCAGGCTCTGTCGGCAGCAGTAGCCACATCAGCCACTCCGATGTCAGGCTCTGTCGACAGCAGTAGCCACATCAGCCACTCCGATGTCATGCTCTGTAGGCAGCAGCGGGCACCATCAGCCACTCCGATGTCAGGCTCTGCCGGCAGCAGCGGGCACCATCAGCCACTCCGATGTCAGGCTCTGTCGGCAGCAGTAGCCACATCAGCCACTCCGATGTCAGGCTTTGCCGGCAGCAGCGGGCACCATCAGCCACTCCGATGTCAGGCTCTGACGGCAGCAGTTGCCACCATCAGCCACTCCGATGTCAGGCTCTGTCGGCAGCAGTAGCCACATCAGCCACTCCGATGTCAGGCTTTGCCGGCAGCAGCGGGCACCATCAGCCACTCCGATGTCAGGCTCTGCCGGCAGCAGCGGGCACCATCAGCCACTCCGATGTCAGGCTCTGCCAGCAGCAGCGGGCACCATCAGCCACTCCGATGTCAGGCTCTGCCGGCAGCAGGGGGCACCATCAGCCACTCCGATGTCAGGGCTCTGCCAGCAGCAGCGGCCACCATCAGCCACTCCGATGTCAGGCTCTGTCGGCAGCAGTAGCCACCATCAGCCACTCCGATGTCAGGCTCTGTCGGCAGCAGTAGCCACCATTAGCCACTCCGATGTCAGGCTCTGTCGGCAGCAGTAGCCACATCAGCTACTCCGATGTCAGGCTCTGTAGGCAGCAGCGGGCACCATCAGCCACTCCGATGTCATGCTCTGTAGGCAGCAGCGGGCACCATCAGCCTCTCCGATGTCAGGCTATGTCGGCAGCAGTAGCCACATCAGCCACTCCGATGTCAGGCTTTGCCGGCAGCAGCGGGCACCATCAGCCACTCCGATGTCAGGCTCTGACGGCAGCAGCGGGCACCATCAGCCACTCCGATGTCAGGGCTCTGCCAGCTGCAGCGGGCACCATCAGCCACTCCGATGTCAGGCTCTGTCGGCAGCAGTAGCCACATCAGCCACTCCGATGTCAGGCTCTGTAGGCAGCAGCGGGCACCATGAGCCACTCCGATGTCAGGCTCTGTCGGCAGCAGTAGCCACCATTAGCCACTCCGATGTCAGGCTCTGTCGGCAGCAGAAGCCACCATCAGCCACTCCGATGTCAGGCTCTGTCGGCAGCAGCGGGCACCATCAGCCACTCCGATGTCAGGGCTCTGCCAGCAGCAGCGGGCACCATCAGCCACTCCGATGTCAGGGCTCTGTCGGCAGCAGTAGCCACCATCAGCCACTCTGATGTCAGGCTCTGCCGGCAGCAGCGGGCACCATCAGCGACTCCGATGTCAGGCTCTGCCGGCAGCAGCGGGCACCATCAGCCACTCCGATGTCAGGCTCTGTCGGCAGCAGTAGCCACCATCAGCCACTCTGATGTCAGGCTCTGCCGGCAGCAGCGGGCACCATCAGCGACTCCGATGTCAGGCTCTGTAGGCAGCAGCAGCCACCATCAGCCACTCTGATGTCAGGCTCTGCCGGCAGCAGCGGGCACCATCAGCCTCTCCGATGTCAGGCTATGTCGGCAGCAGCAGCCACATCAGCCACTCCGATGTCAGGCTTTGCTGGCAGCAGCGGGCACCATCAGCCACTCCGATGTCAGGCTCTGACGGCAGCAGCGGGCACCATCAGCCACTCGATTTCAGGGCTCTGCCAGCAGCAGCGGGCACCATCAGCCACTCCGATGTCAGGCTCTGTAGGCAGCAGCGGGCACCATCAGCCACTCCAATGTCAGGCTCTGTAGGCAGCAGCGGGCACCATCAGCCACTCCGATGTCAGGCTCTGTAGGCAGCAGCGGGCACCATCAGCCACTCCGATGTCAGGCTCTGTAGGCAGCAGCGGGCACCATCAGCCACTCCGATGTCAGGGCTCTGCAAGCAGCAGGGGGCACCATGAGCCACTCCGATGTCAGGCTCTGTCGGCAGCAGTAGCCACCATCAGCCACTCCGATGTCAGGCTCTGTCGGCAGCAGCGGGCACCATCAGCCACTCCGATGTCAGGCTCTGTCGGCAGCAGAAGCCACCATCAGCCACTCCGATGTCAGGCTCTGTCGGCAGCAGCGGGCACCATCAGCCACTCCGATGTCAGGGCTCTGCCAGCAGCAGCGGGCACCATCAGCCACTCCGATGTCAGGGCTCTGTCGGCAGCAGTAGCCACCATCAGCCACTCTGATGTCAGGCTCTGCCGGCAGCAGCGGGCACCATCAGCGACTCCGATGTCAGGCTCTGCCGGCAGCAGCGGGCACCATCAGCCACTCCGATGTCAGGCTCTGTCGGCAGCAGTAGCCACCATCAGCCACTCTGATGTCAGGCTCTGCCGGAAGCAGCGGGCACCATCAGCCACTCCGATGTCAGGCTCTGTCGGCAGCAGTAGCCACCATCAGCCACTCTGATGTCAGGCTCTGCCGGCAGCAGCGGGCACCATCAGCGACTCCGATGTCAGGCTATGTCGGCAGCAGCAGCCACATCAGCCACTCCGATGTCAGGCTTTGCCGGCAGCAGCGGGCACCATCAGCCACTCCGATGTCAGGCTCTGTAGGCAGCAGCGGGCACCATCAGCCTCTCCGATGTCAGGCTATGTCGGCAGCAGCAGCCACATCAGCCACTCCGATGTCAGGCTTTGCCGGCAGCAGCGGGCACCATCAGCCACTACGATGTCAGGCTCTGACGGCAGCAGCGGGCACCAACAGCCACTCCGATTTCAGGGCTCTGCCAGCAGCAGCGGGCACCATCAGCCACTCCGATGTCAGGCTCTGTCGGCAGCAGTAGCCACATTAGCCACTCCGATGTCAGGCTCTGTAGGCAGCAGCGGGCACCATCAGCCACTCCGATGTCAGGCTCTGTAGGCAGCAGCGGGCACCATCAGCCACTCCGATGTCAGGCTCTGTAGGCAGCAGCGGGCACCATCAGCCACTCCGATGTCAGGCTCTGTAGGCAGCAGCGGGCACCATCAGCCACTCCGATGTCAGGCTCTGTCGGCAGCAGCGGGCACCATCAGCCACTCCGATGTCAGGCTCTGTAGGCAGCAGCGGGCACCATCAGCCACTCCGATGTCAGGCTCTGTCGGCAGCAGTAGCCACATCAGCCACTCCGATGTCAGGCTCTGCCGGCAGCAGCGGGCACCATCAGACACTCCGATGTCAGGGCTCTGCCAGCAGCAGCGGGCACCATCAGCCACTCCGATGTCAGGCTCTGCCGGCAGCAGGGGGCACCATCAGCCACTCCGATGTCAGGGCTCTGCCAGCAGCAGCGGCCACCATCAGCCACTCCGATGTCAGGCTCTGTCGGCAGCAGTAGCCACCATCAGCCACTCCGATGTCAGGCTCTGTCGGCAGCAGTAGCCACCATTAGCCACTCCGATGTCAGGCTCTGTCGGCAGCAGTAGCCACCATCAGCCACTCCGATGTCAGGCTCTGTCGGCAGCAGTAGCCACCATCAGCCACTCTGATGTCAGGCTCTGCCGGCAGCAGCGGGCACCATCAGCCACTCTGATGTCAGGCTCTGCCGGCAGCAGCGGGCACCATCAGCCACTCCGATGTCAGGCTCTGTCGGCAGCAGTAGCCACATCAGCTACTCCGATGTCAGGCTCTGTAGGCAGCAGCGGGCACCATCAGCCACTCCGATGTCAGGCTCTGCCGGCAGCAGCGGGCACCATCAGCCACTCCGATGTCAGACTCTGTCGGCAGCAGTAGCCACATCCGCCACTCCGATGTCATGCTCTGTAGGCAGCAGCGGGCACCATCAGCCTCTCCGATGTCAGGCTATGTCGGCAGCAGTAGACACATCAGCCACTCCGATGTCAGGCTTTGCCGGCAGCAGCGGGCACCATCAGCCACTCCGATGTCAGGCTCTGACGGCAGCAGCGGGCACCATCAGCCACTCCGATGTCAGGGCTCTGCCAGCTGCAGCGGGCACCATCAGCCACTCCGATGTCAAGCTCTGTCGGCAGCAGTAGCCACATCAGCCACTCCGATGTCAGGCTCTGTAGGCAGCAGCGGGCACCAACAGCCACTCCGATGTCAGGGCTCTGCAAGCAGCAGGGGGCACCATGAGCCACTCCGATGTCAGGCTCTGTCGGCAGCAGTAGCCACCATTAGCCACTCCGATGTCAGGCTCTGTCGGCAGCAGTAGCCACCATCAGCCACTCCGATGTCAGGCTCTGTCGGCAGCAGCGGGCACCATCAGCCACTCCGATGTCAGGGCTCTGCCAGCAGCAGCGGGCACCATCAGCCACTCCGATGTCAGGGCTCTGCCGGCAGCAGTTGCCACCATCAGCCACTCCGATGTCAGGCTCTGTCGGCAGCAGCGGGCACCATCAGCGACTCCGATGTCAGGCTCTGCCGGCAGCAGCGGGCACCATCAGCGACTCCGATGTCAGGCTCTGCCGGCAGCAGCGGGCACCATCAGCCACTCCGATGTCAGGCTCTGTCGGCAGCAGTAGCCACATCAGCCACTCCGATGTCAGGCTCTGTCGGCAGCAGTAGCCACCATCAGCCACTCTGATGTCAGGCTCTGCCGGCAGCAGCGGGCACCATCAGCGACTCCGATGTCAGGCTCTGCCGGCAGCAGCGGGCACCATCAGCCACTCCGATGTCAGGCTCTGTCGGCAGCAGTAGCCACATCAGCCACTCCGATGTCATGCTCTGTAGGCAGCAGCGGGCACCATCAGCCTCTCCGATGTCAGGCTCTGTCGGCAGCAGTAGCCACATCAGCCACTCCGATGTCAGGCTCTGTAGGCAGCAGCGGGCACCATCAGCCACTCCGATGTCAGGCTCTGTAGGCAGCAGCGGGCACCATCAGCCACTCCGATGTCAGGCTCTGTAGGCAGCAGCGGGCACCATCAGCCACTCCGATGTCAGGCTCTGTAGGCAGCAGCGGGCACCATCAGCCTCTCCGATGTCAGGCTCTGTCGGCAGCAGTAGCCACATCAGCCACTCCGATGTCAGGCTCTGTAGGCAGCAGCGGGCACCATCAGCCACTCCGATGTCAGGCTCTGTAGGCAGCAGCGGGCACCATCAGCCACTCCGATGTCAGGCTCTGTCGGCAGCAGCAGCCACATCAGCCACTCCGATGTCAGGCTCTGACGGCAGCAGCGGGCACCATCAGCCACTCCGATGTCAGGGCTCTGCCAGCAGCAGCGGGCACCATCAGCCACTCCGATGTCAGGCTCTGTCGGCAGCAGTAGCCACATCAGCCACTCCGATGTCAGGCTCTGTAGGCAGCAGCGGGCACCATCAGCCACTCCGATGTCAGGCTCTGTAGGCAGCAGCGGGCACCATCAGCCACTCCGATGTCAGGCTCTGTAGGCAGCAGCGGGCACCATCAGCCACTCCGATGTCAGGCTCTGCCGGCAGCAGCGGGCACCATCAGCCACTCCCATGTCAGGCTCTGTCGGCAGCAGTAGCCACATCAGCCACTCCGATGTCAGGCTCTGTAGGCAGCAGCGGGCACCATCAGCCACTCCGATGTCAGGCTCTGTAGGCAGCAGCGGGCACCATCAGCCACTTCGATGTCAGGCTCTGCCGGCAGCAGCGGGCACCATCAGCCACTCCGATGTCAGGCTCTGTCGGCAGCAGTAGCCACCATCAGCGATCCGATGTCAGGCTCTGTCGGCAGCAGTAGCCACATCCGCCACTCCGATGTCATGCTCTGTAGGCAGCAGCGGGCACCATCAGCCTCTCCGATGTCAGGCTATGTCGGCAGCAGTAGACACATCAGCCACTCCGATGTCAGGCTTTGCCGGCAGCAGCGGGCACCATCAGCCACTCCGATGTCAGGCTCTGACGGCAGCAGCGGGCACCATCAGCCACTCCGATGTCAGGGCTCTGCCAGCTGCAGCGGGCACCATCAGCCACTCCGATGTCAAGCTCTGTCGGCAGCAGTAGCCACATCAGCCACTCCGATGTCAGGCTCTGTAGGCAGCAGCGGGCACCAACAGCCACTCCGATGTCAGGGCTCTGCAAGCAGCAGGGGGCACCATGAGCCACTCCGATGTCAGGCTCTGTCGGCAGCAGTAGCCACCATTAGCCACTCCGATGTCAGGCTCTGTCGGCAGCAGTAGCCACCATCAGCCACTCCGATGTCAGGCTCTGTCGGCAGCAGCGGGCACCATCAGCCACTCCGATGTCAGGGCTCTGCCAGCAGCAGCGGGCACCATCAGCCACTCCGATGTCAGGGCTCTGCCGGCAGCAGTTGCCACCATCAGCCACTCCGATGTCAGGCTCTGTCGGCAGCAGCGGGCACCATCAGCGACTCCGATGTCAGGCTCTGCCGGCAGCAGCGGGCACCATCAGCGACTCCGATGTCAGGCTCTGCCGGCAGCAGCGGGCACCATCAGCCACTCCGATGTCAGGCTCTGTCGGCAGCAGTAGCCACATCAGCCACTCCGATGTCAGGCTCTGTCGGCAGCAGTAGCCACCATCAGCCACTCTGATGTCAGGCTCTGCCGGCAGCAGCGGGCACCATCAGCGACTCCGATGTCAGGCTCTGCCGGCAGCAGCGGGCACCATCAGCCACTCCGATGTCAGGCTCTGTCGGCAGCAGTAGCCACATCAGCCACTCCGATGTCATGCTCTGTAGGCAGCAGCGGGCACCATCAGCCTCTCCGATGTCAGGCTCTGTCGGCAGCAGTAGCCACATCAGCCACTCCGATGTCAGGCTCTGTAGGCAGCAGCGGGCACCATCAGCCACTCCGATGTCAGGCTCTGTAGGCAGCAGCGGGCACCATCAGCCACTCCGATGTCAGGCTCTGTAGGCAGCAGCGGGCACCATCAGCCACTCCGATGTCAGGCTCTGTAGGCAGCAGCGGGCACCATCAGCCTCTCCGATGTCAGGCTCTGTCGGCAGCAGTAGCCACATCAGCCACTCCGATGTCAGGCTCTGTAGGCAGCAGCGGGCACCATCAGCCACTCCGATGTCAGGCTCTGTAGGCAGCAGCGGGCACCATCAGCCACTCCGATGTCAGGCTCTGTCGGCAGCAGCAGCCACATCAGCCACTCCGATGTCAGGCTCTGACGGCAGCAGCGGGCACCATCAGCCACTCCGATGTCAGGGCTCTGCCAGCAGCAGCGGGCACCATCAGCCACTCCGATGTCAGGCTCTGTCGGCAGCAGTAGCCACATCAGCCACTCCGATGTCAGGCTCTGTAGGCAGCAGCGGGCACCATCAGCCACTCCGATGTCAGGCTCTGTAGGCAGCAGCGGGCACCATCAGCCACTCCGATGTCAGGCTCTGTAGGCAGCAGCGGGCACCATCAGCCACTCCGATGTCAGGCTCTGCCGGCAGCAGCGGGCACCATCAGCCACTCCCATGTCAGGCTCTGTCGGCAGCAGTAGCCACATCAGCCACTCCGATGTCAGGCTCTGTAGGCAGCAGCGGGCACCATCAGCCACTCCGATGTCAGGCTCTGTAGGCAGCAGCGGGCACCATCAGCCACTTCGATGTCAGGCTCTGCCGGCAGCAGCGGGCACCATCAGCCACTCCGATGTCAGGCTCTGTCGGCAGCAGTAGCCACCATCAGCGATCCGATGTCAGGCTCTGTCGGCAGCAGTAGCCACCATCAGCCACTCCGATGTCAGGCTCTGCCGGCAGCAGTAGCCACCATTAGCCACTCCGATGTCAGGCTTTGCCGGCAGCAGCGGGCACCATGAGCCACTCCGATGTCAGGCTCTGCCGGCAGCAGCGGGCACCATCAGCCACTCCGATGTCAGGCTTTGCCGGCAGCAGCGGGCACCATCAGCCACTCCGATGTCAGGGCTCTGCCAGCAGCAGTAGCCACCATCAGCCACTCTGATGTCAGGCTCTGCCGGCAGCAGCGGGCACCATCAGCCACTCCGATGTCAGGCTCTGTCGGCAGCAGTAGCCACCATCAGCCACTCCGATGTCAGGCTCTGTCGACAGCAGTAGCCAAATCAGCCACTCCGATGTCAGGCTCTGTCGACAGCAGTAGCCACATCAGCCACTCCGATGTCAGGGCTCTGCCAGCAGCAGCGGGCACCATCAGCCACTCCGATGTCAGGCTCTGTCGGCAGCAGTAGCCACCATCAGCCACTCCGATGTCAGGCTCTGTCGACAGCAGTAGCCACATCAGCCACTCCGATGTCAGGCTCTGTAGGCAGCAGCGGGCACCATCAGCCACTCCGATGTCAGGCTCTGTAGGCAGCAGCGGGCACCATCAGCCACTCCGATGTCAGGCTCTGCCGGCAGAAGCGGGCACCATCAGCCACTCCGATGTCAGGCTCTGCCGGCAGCAGTAGCCACATCAGCCACTCCGATGTCAGGCTATGTCGACAGCAGTAGCCACATCAGCCACTCCGATGTCAGGCTCTGTAGGCAGCAGCGGGCACCATCAGCCACTCCGATGTCAGGCTCTGTAGGCAGCAGCGGGCACCATCAGCCACTCCGATGTCAGGCTCTGTCGGCAGAAGCGGACACCATCAGCCACTCCGATGTCAGGCTCTGCCGGCAGCAGCGGGCACCATCAGCCACTCCGATGTCAGGCTCTGTTGGCAGCAGCGGGCACCATCAGCCACTCCGATGTCAGGGCTCTGTCGGCAGCAGCGGGCACCATCAGCCACTCCGATGTCAGGGCACTGCCGGCAGCAGCGGGCACCATCAGCCACTCCGATGTCAGGGCTCTGTCGGCAGCAGCGGGCACCATCAGCCACTCCGATGTCAGGCTCTGTCGGCAGCAGCTGGCACCATCAGCCACTTCGATGTCAGGCTCTGTTAGCAGCAGTAGCCACCATCAGCCACTCCGATGTCAGGCTCTGTCGGCAGCAGCTGGCACCATCAGCCACTTCGATGTCAGGCTTGGTTGGCAGCAGTAGCCACCATCAGCCACTCCGATGTCAGGCTCTGTCGGCAGCAGTAGCCAACATCAGCCACTCCGATGTCAGGCTCTGTCGGCAGCAGCTGGCACCATCAGCCACTTCGATGTCAGGCTTGGTTGGCAGCAGTAGCCACCGTCAGCCACTCCGATGTCAGGCTCTGTCGGCAGCAGTAGCCACCATCAGCCACTCCGATGTCAGGGCTCTGTCGGCAGCAGTAGCCACCATCAGCCACTCCGATGTCAGGCTCTGTTGGCAGCAATAGCCACCATCAGCCACTCCGATGTCAGGCTCTGTCGGCAGCAGTAGCCACCATCAGCCACTCCGATGTCAGGCTCTGTCGGCAGCAGTAGCCACCATCAGCCACTCCGATGTCAAGGCTCTGATAGCAGCAGTAGCCACCATCAGCCACTCCGATGTCAGGCTCTGCCGGCAGCAGCGGGCACCATCAGCCACTCCGATGTCAGGCTCTGCCGGCAGCAGCGGGCACCATCAGCCACTCCGATGTCAGGCTCTGTTGGCAGAAGCGGGCACCATCAGCCACTCCGATGTCAGGCTCTGCCGGCAGCAGCGGGCACCATCAGCCACTCATATGTCAGGCTCTGTTGGCAGCAGCGGGCACCATCAGCCACTCCGATGTCAGGCTCTGCCGGCAGCAGCGGGCACCATCAGCCACTCCGATGTCAGGCTCTGTTGGCAGAAGCGGGCACCATCAGCCACTCCGATGTCAGGGCTCTGCCAGGGGCAGCGGGCACCATCAGCCACTCCGATGTCAGGGCTCTGCCGGCAGCAGTTGCCACCATCAGCCACTCCGATGTCAGGCTCTGTTGGCAGCAGTAGCCACCATCAGCCACTCCGATGTCAGGCTCTGTCAGCAGCAGCGGGCACCATCAGCCACTCCGATGTCAGGCTCTGTCGGCAGCAGTAGCCACCATCAGCCACTCCGATGTCAGGCTCTGTCGGCAGCAGCGGGCAAAATCAGCCACTCCGATGTCAGGCTCTGCCGGCAGCAGTAGCCACCATCAGCCACTCCGATGTCAGGCTCTGTCGGCAGCAGCGGGCACCATCAGCCACTCCGATGTCAGGCTCTTTCGGCAGCAGTAGCCACCATCAGCCACTCGAATGTCAGGCTCTGTCGGCAGCAGTAGCCACATCAGCCACTCCGATGTCAGCCTCTGTCGGAAGCAGCAGGCACCATCAGCCACTCCGATGTCAGGCTCTGCCGGCAGCAGCGGGCACCATCAGCCACTCCGATGTCAGGCTCTGTCGGCAGCAGCTGGCACCATCAGCCACTTCGATGTCAGGCTTGGTTGGCAGCAGTAGCCACCATCAGCCACTCCGATGTCAGGCTCTGTCGGCAGCAGTAGCCACCATCAGCCACTCCGATGTCAGGGCTCTGTCGGCAGCAGTAGCCACCATCATCACTCACTCCGATGTCAGGCTCTGTCGGCCCTCTGTTGGCAGCAGCGGGCACCATCAGCCACTCCAATGTCAGGCTCTGTTGGCAGCAATAGCCACCATCAGCCACTCTGATGTCAGGCTCTGTCGGCAGCAGTAGCCACCATCATCCACTCCGATGTCAGGCTCTGTCGGCAGCAGTAGCCACCATCAGCCACTCCGATGTCAGGCTCTGTTGGCAGCAATAGCCACCATCAGCCACTCCGATGTCAGGCTCTGTCGGCAGCAGTAGCCACCATCAGCCACTCCGATGTCAGGCTCTGTCGGCAGCAGTAGCCACCATCAGCCACTCCGATGTCAAGGCTCTGATAGCAGCAGTAGCCACCATCAGCCACTCCGATCTCAGGCTCTGCCGGCAGCAGCGGGCACCATCAGCCACTCCGATGTCAGGCTCTGCCGGCAGCAGCGGGCACCATCAGCCACTCCGATGTCAGGCTCTGTTGGCAGAAGCGGGCACCATCAGCCACTCCGATGTCAGGCTCTGCCGGCAGCAGCGGGCACCATCAGCCACTCAGATGTCAGGCTCTGTTGGCAGCAGCGGGCACCATCAGCCACTCCGATGTCAGGCTCTGCCGGCAGCAGCGGGCACCATCAGCCACTCCGATGTCAGGCTCTGTTGGCAGAAGCGGGCACCATCAGCCACTCCGATGTCAGGGCTCTGCCGGCAGCAGTTGCCACCATCAGCCACTCCGATGTCAGGCTCTGTTGGCAGCAGTAGCCACCATCAGCCACTCCGATGTCAGGCTCTGTCAGCAGCAGCGGGCACCATCAGCCACTCCGATGTCAGGCTCTGTCGGCAGCAGTAGCCACCATCAGCCACTCCGATGTCAGGCTCTGTCGGCAGCAGCGGGCAAAATCAGCCACTCCGATGTCAGGCTCTGCCGGCAGCAGTAGCCACCATCAGCCACTCCGATGTCAGGCTCTGTCGGCAGCAGCGGGCACCATCAGCCACTCCGATGTCAGGCTCTTTCGGCAGCAGTAGCCACCATCAGCCACTCGAATGTCAGGCTCTGTCGGCAGCAGTAGCCACATCAGCCACTCCGATGTCAGCCTCTGTCGGAAGCAGCAGGCACCATCAGCCACTCCGATGTCAGGCTCTGCCGGCAGCAGCGGGCACCATCAGCCACTCCGATGTCAGGCTCTGTCGGCAGCATTAGGCACCATCAGCCACTCCGATGTCAGGCTCTGTCGGCAGCAGCGGGCAAAATCAGCCACTCCGATGTCAGGCTCTGCCGGCAGCAGTAGCCACCATCAGCCACTCCGATGTCAGGCTCTGTCGGCAGCAGCGGGCACCATCAGCCACTCCGATGTCAGGCTCTTTCGGCAGCAGTAGCCACCATCAGCCACTCGAATGTCAGGCTCTGTCGGCAGCAGTAGCCACATCAGCCACTCCGATGTCAGCCTCTGTCGGAAGCAGCAGGCACCATCAGCCACTCCGATGTCAGGCTCTGCCGGCAGCAGCGGGCACCATCAGCCACTCCGATGTCAGGCTCTGTCGGCAGCAGCTGGCACCATCAGCCACTTCGATGTCAGGCTTGGTTGGCAGCAGTAGCCACCGTCAGCCACTCCGATGTCAGGCTCTGTCGGCAGCAGTAGCCACCATCAGCCACTCCGATGTCAGGGCTCTGTCGGCAGCAGTAGCCACCATCATCACTCACTCCGATGTCAGGCTCTGTCGGCCCTCTGTTGGCAGCAGCGGGCACCATCAGCCACTCCAATGTCAGGCTCTGTTGGCAGCAATAGCCACCATCAGCCACTCTGATGTCAGGCTCTGTCGGCAGCAGTAGCCACCATCATCCACTCCGATGTCAGGCTCTGTCGGCAGCAGTAGCCACCATCAGCCACTCCGATGTCAGGCTCTGTTGGCAGCAATAGCCACCATCAGCCACTCCGATGTCAGGCTCTGTCGGCAGCAGTAGCCACCATCAGCCACTCCGATGTCAGGCTCTGTCGGCAGCAGTAGCCACCATCAGCCACTCCGATGTCAAGGCTCTGATAGCAGCAGTAGCCACCATCAGCCACTCCGATCTCAGGCTCTGCCGGCAGCAGCGGGCACCATCAGCCACTCCGATGTCAGGCTCTGCCGGCAGCAGCGGGCACCATCAGCCACTCCGATGTCAGGCTCTGTTGGCAGAAGCGGGCACCATCAGCCACTCCGATGTCAGGCTCTGCCGGCAGCAGCGGGCACCATCAGCCACTCAGATGTCAGGCTCTGTTGGCAGCAGCGGGCACCATCAGCCACTCCGATGTCAGGCTCTGCCGGCAGCAGCGGGCACCATCAGCCACTCCGATGTCAGGCTCTGTTGGCAGAAGCGGGCACCATCAGCCACTCCGATGTCAGGGCTCTGCCGGCAGCAGTTGCCACCATCAGCCACTCCGATGTCAGGCTCTGTTGGCAGCAGTAGCCACCATCAGCCACTCCGATGTCAGGCTCTGTCAGCAGCAGCGGGCACCATCAGCCACTCCGATGTCAGGCTCTGTCGGCAGCAGTAGCCACCATCAGCCACTCCGATGTCAGGCTCTGTCGGCAGCAGCGGGCAAAATCAGCCACTCCGATGTCAGGCTCTGCCGGCAGCAGTAGCCACCATCAGCCACTCCGATGTCAGGCTCTGTCGGCAGCAGCGGGCACCATCAGCCACTCCGATGTCAGGCTCTTTCGGCAGCAGTAGCCACCATCAGCCACTCGAATGTCAGGCTCTGTCGGCAGCAGTAGCCACATCAGCCACTCCGATGTCAGGCTCTGCCGGCAGCAGCGGGCACCATCAGCCACTCCGATGTCAGGCTCTGTCGGCAGCATTAGGCACCATCAGCCACTCCGATGTCAGGCTCTGCCGGCAGCAGCGGGCACCATCAGCCACTCCGATGTCAGGCTCTGTCGGCAGCAGTAGCCACATCAGCCACTCCGATGTCAGGCTCTGTAGGCAGCAGCGGGCACCATCAGCCACTCCGATGTCAGGCTCTGCCGGCAGCAGCGGGCACCATCAGCCAGGATCTGTCGGCAGCAGTAGCCACCATCAGCCACTCCGATGTCAGGCTCTTTCGGCAGCAGTAGCCACCATCAGCCACTCCGATGTCAGGCTCTGCCGGCAGCAGCGGGCACCATCAGCCACTCCGATGTCAGGCTCTGCCGGCAGCAGCGGGCACCATCAGCCACTCCGATGTCAGGCTCTGCCGGCAGCAGCGGGCACCATCAGCCACTCCGATGTCAGGCTCTGTTGGCAGAAGCGGGCACCATCAGCCACTCCGATGTCAGGCTCTGCCGGCAGCAGCGGGCACCATCAGCCACTCCGATGTCAGGGCTCTGCCAGCAGCAGCGGGCACCATCAGCCACTCCGATGTCAGGCTCTGTCAGCAGCAGCGGGCACCATCAGCCACTCCGATGTCAGGCTCTGTCGGCAGCAGCGGGCAAAATCAGCCACTCCGATGTCAGGCTCTGCCGGCGGCAGCGGGCACCATCAGCCACTCCGATTTCAGGCTCTGTCGGCAGAAGCGGGCACCATCAGCCACTCCGATGTCAGGCTCTGCCGGCAGCAGCGGGCACCATCAGCCACTCCGATGTCAGGCTCTGCCGGCAGCAGCGGGCACCATCAGCCACTCCGATTTCAGGCTCTGTCGGCAGAAGCGGGCACCATCAGCCACTCCGATGTCAGGCTCTGTCAGCAGCAGTAGCCACATCAGCCACTCCGATGTCAGGCTCTGTCGGCAGCAGCTGGCACCATCAACCACTCCGATGTCAGGCTTTGCCGGCAGCAGATGGCACCATCATCCACTCCGATGTCAGGCTCTGTCAGCAGCAGTAGCCACATCAGCCACTCCGATGTCAGCCTCTGTCGGCAGCAGCATGCACCATCAGCCACTCCGATGTCAGGCTCTGTCGGCAGCAGTAGCCACCATCAGCCACTCCGATGTCAGGCTCTGCCGGCAGCAGCGGGCACCATCAGCCACTCCGATGTCAGGCTCTGTCGGCAGCAGTAGCCACCATCAGCCACTCCGATGTCAGGCTCTGCCGGCAGCAGCGGGCACCATCAGCCACTCCGATGTCAGGCTCTGTCGGCAGCAGTAGCCACATCAGCCACTCCGATGTCAGGCTCTGCCGGCAGCAGCGGGCACCATCAGCCAGGCTCTGTCGGCAGCAGTAGCCACCATCAGCCACTCCGATGTCAGGCTCTTACGGCAGCAGTAGCCGCCATCAGCCACTCCGATGTCAGGCTCTGTCGGCAGCAGCGGGCACCATCAGCCACTCCGATGTCAGGCTTTGCCGGCAGCAGCGGGCACCATCAGCCACTCCGATGTCAGGCTCTGACGGCAGCAGTTGCCACCATCAGCCACTCCGATGTCAGGCTCTGTCGGCAGCAGTAGCCACATCAGCCACTCCGATGTCAGGCTTTGCCGGCAGCAGCGGGCACCAACAGACACTCCGATGTCAGGGCTCTGCCAGCAGCAGCGGGCACCATCAGCCACTCCGATGTCAGGCTCTGCCGGCAGCAGGGGGCACCATCAGCCACTCCGATGTCAGGGCTCTGCCAGCAGCAGCGGCCACCATCAGCCACTCCGATGTCAGGCTCTGCCGGCAGCAGGGGGCACCATCAGCCACTCCGATGTCAGGCTCTGTCTGGCAGCAGTAGCCACCATCAGCCACTCCGATGTCAGGCTCTGTCGGCAGCAGTAGCCACCATTAGCCACTCCGATGTCAGGCTCTGTCGGCAGCAGTAGCCACCATCAGCCACTCTGATGTCATGCTCTGCCGGCAGCAGCGGGCACCATCAGCCACTCCGATGTCAGGCTCTGCCGGCAGCAGCGGGCACCATCAGCCACTCCGATGTCAGGCTCTGCCGGCAGCAGCGGGCACCATCAGCCACTCCGATGTCAAGCTCTGTTGGCAGAAGCGGGCACCATCAGCCACTCCGATGTCAGGCTCTGCCGGCAGCAGCGGGCACCATCAGCCACTCCGATGTCAGGGCTCTGCCAGCAGCAGCGGGCACCATCAGCCACTCCGATGTCAGGCTCTGTTGGCAGAAGCGGGCACCATCAGCCACTCCGATGTCAGGCTCTGCCGGCAGCAGCGGGCACCATCAGCCACTCCGATGTCAGGCTCTGTTGGCAGAAGCGGGCACCATCAGCCACTCCGATGTCAGGCTCTGTTGGCAGAAGCGGGCACCATCAGCCACTCCGATGTCAGGCTCTGTTGGCAGAAGCGGGCACCATCAGCCACTCCAATGTCAGGCTCTGCCGGCAGCAGCGGGCACCATCAGCCACTCCGATGTCAGGGCTCTGCCGGCAGCAGTTGCCACCATCAGCCACTCCGATGTCAGCCTCTGTCGGCAGCAGTAGCCACCATCAGCCACTCCGATGTCAGGCTCTGTTGGCAGCAGTAGC
Organism: Cyprinodon diabolis; assembly: GCA_030533445.1. Taxonomy (NCBI): domain Eukaryota; kingdom Metazoa; phylum Chordata; class Actinopteri; order Cyprinodontiformes; family Cyprinodontidae; genus Cyprinodon; species Cyprinodon diabolis. The sequence continues at coordinate 180,049 of JARPUW010000431.1, forward strand.
CACCATCAGCCACTCCGATGTCAGGCTCTGTCAGCAGCAGCGGGCACCATCAGCCACTCCGATGTCAGGCTCTGTCGGCAGCAGCGGGCAAAATCAGCCACTCCGATGTCAGGCTCTGCCGGCAGCAGCGGGCACCATCAGCCACTCCGATTTCAGGCTCTGTCGGCAGAAGCGGGCACCATCAGCCACTCCGATGTCAGGCTCTGTCAGCAGCAGTAGCCACATCAGCCACTCCGATGTCAGGCTCTGTCGGCAGCAGCTGGCACCATCAACCACTCCGATGTCAGGCTTTGCCGGCAGCAGATGGCACCATCATCCACTCCGATGTCAGGCTCTGTCAGCAGCAGTAGCCACATCAGCCACTCCGATGTCATGCTCTGTAGGCAGCAGCGGGCACCATCAGCCTCTCCGATGTCAGGCTCTGTCGGCAGCAGCGGGCACCATCAGCCACTCCGATGTCAGGCTCTGCCGGCAGCAGCGGGCACCATCAGCCACTCCGATGTCAGGCTCTGTCGGCAGCAGTAGCCACCATCAGCCACTCCAATGTCAGGCTCTGCCGGCAGCAGCGGGCACCATCAGCCACTCCGATGTCAGGCTCTGTCGGCAGCAGTAGCCACATCAGCCACTCCGATGTCAGGCTCTGCCGGCAGCAGCGGGCACCATCAGCCAGGCTCTGTCGGCAGCAGTAGCCACCATCAGCCACTCCGATGTCAGGCTCTTACGGCAGCAGTAGCCGCCATCAGCCACTCCGATGTCAGGCTCTGTCGGCAGCAGCGGGCACCATCAGCCACTCCGATGTCAGGCTCTGACGGCAGCAGCGGGCACCATCAGCCACTCCGATGTCAGGCTCTGACGGCAGCAGTTGCCACCATCAGCCACTCCGATGTCAGGCTCTGTCGGCAGCAGTAGCCACATCAGCCACTCCGATGTCAGGCTTTGCCGGCAGCAGCGGGCACCAACAGACACTCCGATGTCAGGGCTCTGCCAGCAGCAGCGGGCACCATCAGCCACTCCGATGTCAGGCTCTGCCGGCAGCAGGGGGCACCATCAGCCACTCCGATGTCAGGGCTCTGCCAGCAGCAGCGGCCACCATTAGCCACTCCGATGTCAGGCTCTGTCGGCAGCAGTAGCCACCATCAGCCACTCTGATGTCATGCTCTGCCGGCAGCAGCGGGCACCATCAGCCACTCTGATGTCAGGCTCTGCCGGCAGCAGCGGGCACCATCAGCCACTCCGATGTCAGGCTCTGTCGGCAGCAGTAGCCACATCAGCCACTCCGATGTCAGGCTCTGTAGGCAGCAGCGGGCACCATCAGCCACTCCGATGTCAGGCTCTGTCGGCAGCAGTAGCCACATCAGCCACTCCGATGTCATGCTCTGTAGGCAGCAGCGGGCACCATCAGCCTCTCCGATGTCAGGCTCTGTCGGCAGCAGTAGCCACATCAGCCACTCCGATGTCAGGCTTTGCCGGCAGCAGCTGGCACCATCAGCCACTCCGATGTCAGGCTCTGCCGGCAGCAGCAGGCACCATCAGCCACTCCGATGTCAGGGCTCTGCCAGCAGCAGCGGGCACCATCAGCCACTCTGATGTCAGGCTCTGCCGGTAGCAGTGGGCACCATCAGCCACTCCGATGTCAGGCTCTGCCGGAAGCAGCGGGCACCATCAGCCACTCCGATGTCAGGCTCTGTCGGCAGCAGTAGCCACATCAGCTACTCCGATGTCAGGCTCTGTAGGCAGCAGCGGGCACCATCAGCCACTCCGATGTCAGGCTCTGCCGGCAGCAGCGGGCACCATCAGCCACTCCGATGTCAGGCTCTGTCGGCAGCAGTAGCCACATCAGCCACTCCGATGTCATGCTCTGTAGGCAGCAGCGGGCACCATCAGCCTCTCCGATGTCAGGCTATGTCGGCAGCAGTAGCCACATCAGCCACTCCGATGTCAGGCTTTGCCGGCAGCAGCGGGCACCATCAGCCACTCCGATGTCAGGCTCTGACGGCAGCAGTTGCCACCATCAGCCACTCCGATGTCAGGCTCTGTCGGCAGCAGTAGCCACATCAGCCACTCCGATGTCAGGCTTTGCCGGCAGCAGCGGGCACCATCAGCCACTCCGATGTCAGGCTCTGACGGCAGCAGTTGCCACCATCAGCCACTCCGATGTCAGGCTCTGTCGGCAGCAGTAGCCACATCAGCCACTCCGATGTCAGGCTTTGCCGGCAGCAGCGGGCACCATCAGCCACTCCGATGTCAGGCTCTGCCGGCAGCAGCGGGCACCATCAGACACTCCGATGTCATGGCTCTGCCAGCAGCAGCGGGCACCATCAGCCACTCCGATGTCAGGCTCTGCCGGCAGCAGGGGGCACCATCAGCCACTCCGATGTCAGGGCTCTGCCAGCAGCAGCGGCCATCATCAGCCACTCCGATGTCAGGCTCTGTCGGCAGCAGTAGCCACCATCAGCCACTCCGATGTCAGGCTCTGTCGGCAGCAGTAGCCACCATTAGCCACTCCGATGTCAGGCTCTGTCGGCAGCAGTAGCCACCATCAGCCACTCTGATGTCAGGCTCTGCCGGCAGCAGCGGGCACCATCAGCCACTCTGATGTCAGGCTCTGCCGGCAGCAGCGGGCACCATCAGCCACTCCGATGTTAGGCTCTGTCGGCAGCAGTAGCCACATCAGCTACTCCGATGTCAGGCTCTGTAGGCAGCAGCGGGCACCATCAGCCACTCCGATGTCAGGCTCTGCCGGCAGCAGCGGGCACCATCAGCCACTCCGATGTCAGGCTCTGTCGGCAGCAGTAGCCACATCCGCCACTCCGATGTCATGCTCTGTAGGCAGCAGCGGGCACCATCAGCCTCTCCGATGTCAGGCTATGTCGGCAGCAGTAGCCACATCAGCCACTCCGATGTCAGGCTTTGCCGGCAGCAGCGGGCACCATCAGCCACTCCGATGTCAGGCTCTGACGGCAGCAGCGGGCACCATCAGCCACTCCGATGTCAGGGCTCTGCCAGCTGCAGCGGGCACCATCAGCCACTCCGATGTCAGGCTCTGTCGGCAGCAGTAGCCACATCAGCCACTCCGATGTCAGGGCTCTGCAAGCAGCAGGGGGCACCATGAGCCACTCCGATGTCAGGCTCTGTCGGCAGCAGTAGCCACCATTAGCCACTCCGATGTCAGGCTCTGTCGGCAGCAGTAGCCACCATCAGCCACTCCGATGTCAGGCTCTGTCGGCAGCAGCGGGCACCATCAGCCACTCCGATTTCAGGGCTCTGCCAGCAGCAGCGGGCACCATCAGCCACTCCGATGTCAGGGCTCTGCCGGCAGCAGTTGCCACCATCAGCCACTCCGATGTCAGGCTCTGTCGGCAGCAGTAGCCACCATCAGCCACTCTGATGTCAGGCTCTGCCGGCAGCAGCGGGCACCATCAGCGACTCCGATGTCAGGCTCTGCCGGCAGCAGCGGGCACCATCAGCCACTCCGATGTCAGGCTCTGTCGGCAGCAGTAGCCACATCAGCCACTCCGATGTCATGCTCTGTAGGCAGCAGCGGGCACCATCAGCCTCTCCGATGTCAGGCTATGTCGGCAGCAGCAGCCACATCAGCCACTCCGATGTCAGGCTCTGACGGCAGCAGCGGGCACCATCAGCCACTCCGATGTCAGGGCTCTGCCAGCAGCAGCGGGCACCATCAGCCACTCCGATGTCAGGCTCTGTCGGCAGCAGCGGGCACCATCAGCCACTCCGATGTCAGGCTCTGTAGGCAGCAGCGGGCACCATCAGCCACTCCGATGTCAGGCTCTGTCGGCAGCAGTAGCCACCATCAGCCACTCCGATTTCAGGCTCTGCCGGCAGCAGTAGCCACATCAGCCACTCCGATGTCAGGCTATGTCGACAGCAGTAGCCACATCAGCCACTCCGATGTCAGGCTCTGTAGGCAGCAGCGGGCACCATCAGCCACTCCGATGTCAGGCTCTGTAGGCAGCAGCGGGCACCATCAGCCACTCTGATGTCAGGCTCTGTCGGCAGAAGCGGGCACCATCAGCCACTCCGATGTCAGGCTCTGTCGGCAGCAGCGGGCACCATCAGCCACTCCGATGTCAGGCTCTGTCGGCAGCAGCGGGCACCATCAGCCACTCCGATGTCAGGCTCTGCCGGCAGAAGCGGGCACCATCAGCCACTCCGATGTCAGGGCTCTGCCGGCAGCAGCGGGCACCATCAGCCACTCCGATGTCAGGGCACTGCCGGCAGCAGCGGGCACCATCAGCCACTCCGATGTCAGGGCTCTGTCGGCAGCAGCGGGCACCATCAGCCACTCCGATGTCAGGCTCTGTCGGCAGCAGCTGGCACCATCAGCCACTTCGATGTCAGGCTCTGTTAGCATCAGTAGCCACCATCAGCCACTCCGATGTCAGGCTCTGTCGGCAGCAGCGGGCACCATCAGCCAATCCGATGTCAGGCTCTGTCGGCAGCAGCTGGCACCATCAGCCACTCCGATGTCAGGCTCTGTCGGCAGCAGCTGGCACCATCAGCCACTTCGATGTCAGGCTTGGTTGGCAGCAGTAGCCACCGTCAGCCACTCCGATGTCAGGCTCTGTCGGCAGCAGTAGCCACCATCAGCCAATCCAATGTCAGGGCTCTGCCAGCAGCAGCGGGCACCATCAGCCACTCCGATGTCAGGCTCTGTTGGCAGCAATAGCCACCATCAGCCACTCTGATGTCAGGCTCTGTCGGCAGCAGTAGCCACCATCATCCACTCCGATGTCAGGCTCTGTCGGCAGCAGTAGCCACCATCAGCCACTCCGATGTCAGGCTCTGTTGGCAGCAATAGCCAACATCAGCCACTCCGATGTCAGGCTCTGTCGGCAGCAGTAGCCACCATCAGCCACTCCGATGTCAGGCTCTGTCGGCAGCAGTAGCCACCATCAGCCACTCCGATGTCAGGCTCTGTCGGCAGCAGTAGCCACCATCAGCCACTCCGATGTCAAGGTTCTGATAGCAGCAGTAGCCACCATCAGCCACTCCGATGTCAGGGCTCTGCCGGCAGCAGCGGGCACCATCAGCCACTCCGATGTCAGGCTCTGCCGGCAGCAGCGGGCACCATCAGCCACTCCGATGTCAGGCTCTGCCGGCAGCAGCGGGCACCATCAGCCACTCCGATGTCAGGCTCTGTTGGCAGCAGCGGGCACCATCAGCCACTCCGATGTCAGGCTCTGCCGGCAGCAGCGGGCACCATCAGCCACTCCGATGTCAGGCTCTGTTGGCAGCAGCGGGCACCATCAGCCACTCCGATGTCAGGGCTCTGCCAGGGGCAGCGGGCACCATCAGCCACTCCGATGTCAGGGCTCTGCCGGCAGCAGTTGCCACCATCAGCCACTCCGATGTCAGCCTCTGTCGGCAGCAGTAGCCACCATCAGCCACTCCGATGTCAGGCTCTGTTGGCAGCAGCGGGCACCATCAGCCACTCCGATGTCAGGCTCTGTCGGCAGCAGCGGGTAAAATCAGCCACTCCGATGTCAGGCTCTGCCGGCAGCAGCGGGCACCATCAGCCACTCCGATGTCAGGCTCTGTCGGCAGCAGCGGGCACCATCAGCCACTCCGATGTCAGGCTCTGTCGGCAGCAGTAGCCACCATCAGCCACTCCGATGTCAGGCTCTGTCGGCAGCAGCGGGCACCATCATCCACTCCGATGTCAGGCTCTTTCGGCAGCAGTAGCCACCATCAGCCACTCGAATGTCAGGCTCTGTCGGCAGCAGTAGCCACATCAGCCACTCCGATGTCAGCCTCTGTCGGAAGCAGCAGGCACCATCAGCCACTCCGATGTCAGGCTCTGCCGGCAGCAGCGGGCACCATCAGCCACTCCGATGTCAGGCTCTGTCGGCAGCAGTAGCCACATCAGCCACTCCGATGTCAGGCTCTGTAGGCAGCAGCGGGCACCATCAGCCACTCCGATGTCAGGCTCTGTCGGCAGCAGTAGCCACATCAGCCACTCCGATGTCAGGCTCTGTAGGCAGCAGCGGGCACCATCAGCCAGGATCTGTCGGCAGCAGTTGCCACCATCAGCCACTCCGATGTCAGGCTCTTTCGGCAGCAGTAGCCACCATCAGCCACTCCGATGTCAGGCTCTGTCGGCAGCAGCGGGCACCATCAGCCACTCCGATGTCAGGCTCTGCCGGCAGCAGCGGGCACCATCAGCCACTCCGATGTCAGGCTCTGCCGGCAGCAGCGGGCACCATCAGCCACTCCGATGTCAGGCTCTGTTGGCAGAAGCGGGCACCATCAGCCACTCCGATGTCAGGCTCTGCCGGCAGCAGCGGGCACCATCAGCCACTCCGATGTCAGGGCTCTGCCGGCAGCAGTTGCCACCATCAGCCACTCCGATGTCAGGCTTTGCCGGCAGCAGCGGGCACCATCAGCCACTCCGATGTCAGGCTCTGTCGGCAGCAGTAGCCACATCAGCCACTCCGATGTCAGGCTTTGCCGGCAGCAGCGGGCACCATCAGCCACTCCGATGTCAGGCTCTGCCGGCAGCAGCGGGCACCATCAGACACTCCGATGTCAGGGCTCTGCCAGCAGCAGCGGGCACCATCAGCCACTCCGATGTCAGGCTCTGCCGGCAGCAGTAGCCACCATCAGCCACTCCGATGTCAGGCTCTGTCGGCAGCAGTAGCCACCATCAGCCACTCCGATGTCAGGCTCTGTCGGCAGCAGTAGCCACCATTAGCCACTCCGATGTCAGGCTCTGTCGGCAGCAGTAGCCACCATCAGCCACTCTGATGTCATGCTCTGCCGGCAGCAGCGGGCACCATCAGCCACTCTGATGTCAGGCTCTGCCGGCAGCAGCGGGCACCATCAGCCACTCCGATGTCAGGCTCTGTCGGCAGCAGTAGCCACATCAGCTACTCCGATGTCAGGCTCTGTAGGCAGCAGCGGGCACCATCAGCCACTCCGATGTCAGGCTCTGCCGGAAGCTGCGGGCACCATCAGCCACTCCGATGTCAGGCTCTGTCGGCAGCAGTAGCCACATCAGCCACTCCGATGTCAGGCTCTGTAGGCAGCAGCGGGCACCATCAGCCACTCCGATGTCAGGCTCTGCCGGCAGCAGCGGGCACCATCAGCCACTCGGATGTCAGGCTCTGTCGGCAGCAGTAGCCACATCAGCCACTCCAATGTCAGGCTCTGTCGACAGCAGTAGCCACATCAGCCACTCCGATGTCATGCTCTGTAGGCAGCAGCGGGCACCATCAGCCTCTCCGATGTCAGGCTCTGTCGGCAGCAGTAGCCACATCAGCTACTCCGATGTCAGGCTCTGTAGGCAGCAGCGGGCACCATCAGCCAATCCGATGTCAGGCTCTGCCGGCAGCAGCGGGCACCATCAGCCACTCCGATGTCAGGCTCTGTCGGCAGCAGTAGCCACATCAGCCACTCCGATGTCATGCTCTGTAGGCAGCAGCGGGCACCATCAGCCTCTCCGATGTCAGGCTATGTCGGCAGCAGTAGCCACATCAGCCACTCCGATGTCAGGCTTTGCCGGCAGCAGCGGGCACCATCAGCCACTCCGATGTCAGGCTCTGACGGCAGCAGTTGCCACCATCAGCCACTCCGATGTCAGGCTCTGTCGGCAGCAGTAGCCACATCAGCCACTCCGATGTCAGGCTTTGCCGGCAGCAGCGGGCACCATCAGCCACTCCGATGTCAGGCTCTGTCGGCAGCAGTAGCCACATCAGCCACTCCGATGTCAGGCTCTGTAGGCAGCAGCTGGCACCATGAGCCACTCCGATGTCAGGCTCTGTCGGCAGCAGTAGCCACCATTAGCCACTCCGATGTCAGGCTCTGTCGGCAGCAGAAGCCACCATCAGCCACTCCGATGTCAGGCTCTGTCGGCAGCAGCGGGCACCATCAGCCACTCCGATGTCAGGGCTCTGCCAGCAGCAGCGGGCACCATCAGCCACTCCGATGTCAGGGCTCTGTCGGCAGCAGTAGCCACCATCAGCCACTCTGATGTCAGGCTCTGCCGGCAGCAGCGGGCACCATCAGCCACTCCGATGTCAGGCTCTGTCGGCAGAAGCGGGCACCATCAGCCACTCCGATGTCAGGCTCTGTCGGCAGCAGCGGGCACCATCAGCCAATCCGATGTCAGGCTCTGTCGGCAGCAGCGGGCACCATCAGCCACTCCGATGTCAGGCTCTGCCGGCAGAAGCGGGCACCATCAGCCACTCCGATGTCAGGCTCTGTTGGCAGCAGCGGGCACCATCAGCCACTCCGATGTCAGGGCTCTGTCGACAGCAGTAGCCACATCAGCCACTCCGATGTCAGGCTCTGTAGGCAGCAGCGGGCACCATCAGCCACTCCGATGTCAGGCTCTGTAGGCAGCAGCGGGCACCATCAGCCACTCCGATGTCAGGCTCTGTTGGCAGCAGCGGGCACCATCAGCCACTCCGATGTCAGGGCTCTGCCGGCAGCAGCGGGCACCATCAGCCACTCCGATGTCAGGGCTCTGTCGGCAGCAGCGGGCACCATCAGCCACTCCGATGTCAGGCTCTGTCGGCAGCAGCTGGCACCATCAGCCACTTCGATGTCAGGCTTGGTTGGCAGCAGTAGCCACCATCAGCCACTCCGATGTCAGGCTCTGTCGGCAGCAGTAGCCACCATCAGCCACTCCGATGTCAGGCTATGTCGGCAGCAGTGGCCACCATCAGCCACTCCGATGTCAGGCTCTGTCGGCAGCAGCGGGCACCATCAGCCACTCCGATGTCAGGCTCTGTTGGCAGCAATAGCCACCATCAGCCACTCCGATGTCAGGCTCTGTTGGCAGCAATAGCCACCATCAGCCACTCCGATGTCAGGCTCTGTCGGCAGCAGCGGGCACCATCAGCCACTCCGATGTCAGGCTCTGTTGGTAGCAATAGCCACCATCAGCCACTCCGATGTCAGGCTCTGTCGGCAGCAGTAGCCACCATCAGCCACTCCGATATCAGGCTCTGTTGGCAGCAGCGGGCACCATCAGCCACTCCGATGTCAGGGCTCTGCCGGCAGCAGCGGGCACCATCAGCCACTCCGATGACAGGTTCTGCCGGCAGCAGCGGGCACCATCAGCCACTCCGATGTCAGGCTCTGTCGGCAGCAATAGCCACCATCAGCCACTCCGATGTCAGGCTCTGTCGGCAGCAGTAGCCACCATCATCACTCACTCCAATGTCAGGCTCTGTCGGCCCTCTGTCGGCAGCAGCGGGCACCATCAGCCACTCCGATGTCAGGCTCTGTCGGCAGCAGCGGTCACCATCAGCCACTCCGATGTCAGGGCTCTGCCGGCAGCAGCGGGCACCATCAGCCACTCCGATGTGAGGCTCTGTCGGCAGCAGTAGCCACCATCATCACTCACTCCGAATTCAGGCTCTGTCGGCAGCAGCGGTCACCATCAGCCACTCCGATGTCAGGCTCTGCCTGCAGCAGGGGGCACCATCAGCCACTCCGATGTCAGGCTCTGCCGGCAGCAGCAGGCACCTTCAGCCACTCCGATGTCGCCACTCCGATGTCAGGCTCTGCCGGCAGCAGCGGGCACCATCAGCCACTCCGATGTCAGGCTCTGTTGGCAGCAGCGGGCACCATCAGCCACTCCGATGTCAGGGCTCTGCCGGCAGCAGCGGGCACCATCAGCCACTCCGATGTCAGGCGCTGTTGGCAGCAGCGGGCACCATCAGCCACTATGATGTCAGACTCTGTCGGCAGCAGTAGCCACCATTAGCCACTCCGATGTCAGGCTCTGTCGGCAGCAGTAGCCACCATCAGCCACTCCGATGTCAGGCTCTGCCGGCAGCAGTAGCCACATCAGCCACTCCGATGTCAGGCTCTGTCGGCAGCAGTAGCCACCATTAGCCACTCCGATGTCAGGCTCTGTCGGCAGCAGTAGCCACCATCAGCCACTCCGATGTCAGGCTCTGTTGGCAGCAATAGCCACCATCAGCCACTCCGATGTCAGGCTCTGTCGGCAGCAGTAGCCACCATCAGCAACTCCGATGTCAGGCTCTGTCGGCAGCAGTAGCCACCATCAGCCACTCCGATGTCAGGCTCTGTCGGCAGCAGTAGCCACCATCAGCCACTCCGATGTCAAGGTTCTGATAGCAGCAGTAGCCACCATCAGCCACTCCGATGTCAGGGCTCTGCCGGCAGCAGCGGGCACCATCAGCCACTCCGATGTCAGGCTCTGCCGGCAGCAGCGGGCACCATCAGCCACTCCGATGTCAGGCTCTGCCGGCAGCAGCGGGCACCATCAGCCACTCCGATGTCAGGCTCTGTTGGCAGCAGCGGGCACCATCAGCCACTCCGATGTCAGGCTCTGCCGGCAGCAGCGGGCACCATCAGCCACTCCGATGTCAGGGCTCTGCCAGGGGCAGCGGGCACCATCAGCCACTCCGATGTCAGGGCTCTGCCGGCAGCAGTTGCCACCATCAGCCACTCCGATGTCAGCCTCTGTCGGCAGCAGTAGCCACCATCAGCCACTCCGATGTCAGGCTCTGTTGGCAGCAGCGGGCACCATCAGCCACTCCGATGTCAGGCTCTGTCGGCAGCAGCGGGTAAAATCAGCCACTCCGATGTCAGGCTCTGCCGGCAGCAGCGGGCACCATCAGCCACTCCGATGTCAGGCTCTGTCGGCAGCAGCGGGCACCATCAGCCACTCCGATGTCAGGCTCTGTCGGCAGCAGCGGGCACCATCATCCACTCCGATGTCAGGCTCTTTCGGCAGCAGTAGCCACCATCAGCCACTCGAATGTCAGGCTCTGTCGGCAGCAGTAGCCACATCAGCCACTCCGATGTCAGCCTCTGTCGGAAGCAGCAGGCACCATCAGCCACTCCGATGTCAGGCTCTGCCGGCAGCAGCGGGCACCATCAGCCACTCCGATGTCAGGCTCTGTCGGCAGCAGTAGCCACATCAGCCACTCCGATGTCAGGCTCTGTAGGCAGCAGCGGGCACCATCAGCCACTCCGATGTCAGGCTCTGTCGGCAGCAGTAGCCACATCAGCCACTCCGATTTCAGGCTCTGTAGGCAGCAGCGGGCACCATCAGCCAGGATCTGTCGGCAGCAGTAGCCACCATCAGCCACTCCGATGTCAGGCTCTTTCGGCAGCAGTAGCCACCATCAGCCACTCCGATGTCAGGCTCTGTCGGCAGCAGCGGGCACCATCAGCCACTCCGATGTCAGGCTCTGCCGGCAGCAGCGGGCACCATCAGCCACTCCGATGTCAGGCTCTGCCGGCAGCAGCGGGCACCATCAGCCACTCCGATGTCAGGCTCTGTTGGCAGAAGCGGGCACCATCAGCCACTCCGATGTCAGGCTCTGCCGGCAGCAGCGGGCACCATCAGCCACTCCGATGTCAGGCTCTGTCGGCAGCAGTAGCCACATCAGCCACTCCGATGTCAGGCTTTGCCGGCAGCAGCGGGCACCATCAGCCACTCCGATGTCAGGCTCTGCCGGCAGCAGCGGGCACCATCAGACACTCCGATGTCAGGGCTCTGCCAGCAGCAGCGGGCACCATCAGCCACTCCGATGTCAGGCTCTGCCGGCAGCAGGGGGCACCATCAGCCACTCCGATGTCAGGGCTCTGCCAGCAGCAGTAGCCACCATCAGCCACTCCGATGTCAGGCTCTGTCGGCAGCAGTAGCCACCATCAGCCACTCCGATGTCAGGCTCTGTCGGCAGCAGTAGCCACCATCAGCCACTCCGATGTCAGGCTCTGTCGGCAGCAGTAGCCACCATTAGCCACTCCGATGTCAGGCTCTGTCGGCAGCAGTAGCCACCATCAGCCACTCTGATGTCATGCTCTGCCGGCAGCAGCGGGCACCATCAGCCACTCTGATGTCAGGCTCTGCCGGCAGCAGCGGGCACCATCAGCCACTCCGATGTCAGGCTCTGTCGGCAGCAGTAGCCACATCAGCTACTCCGATGTCAGGCTCTGTAGGCAGCAGCGGGCACCATCAGCCACTCCGATGTCAGGCTCTGCCGGAAGCTGCGGGCACCATCAGCCACTCCGATGTCAGGCTCTGTCGGCAGCAGTAGCCACATCAGCCACTCCGATGTCAGGCTCTGTAGGCAGCAGCGGGCACCATCAGCCACTCCGATGTCAGGCTCTGCCGGCAGCAGCGGGCACCATCAGCCACTCGGATGTCAGGCTCTGTCGGCAGCAGTAGCCACATCAGCCACTCCGATGTCAGGCTCTGTCGACAGCAGTAGCCACATCAGCCACTCCGATGTCATGCTCTGTAGGCAGCAGCGGGCACCATCAGCCTCTCCGATGTCAGGCTCTGTCGGCAGCAGTAGCCACATCAGCTACTCCGATGTCAGGCTCTGTAGGCAGCAGCGGGCACCATCAGCCAATCCGATGTCAGGCTCTGCCGGCAGCAGCGGGCACCATCAGCCACTCCGATGTCAGGCTCTGTCGGCAGCAGTAGCCACATCAGCCACTCCGATGTCATGCTCTGTAGGCAGCAGCGGGCACCATCAGCCTCTCCGATGTCAGGCTATGTCGGCAGCAGTAGCCACATCAGCCACTCCGATGTCAGGCTTTGCCGGCAGCAGCGGGCACCATCAGCCACTCCGATGTCAGGCTCTGACGGCAGCAGTTGCCACCATCAGCCACTCCGATGTCAGGCTCTGTCGGCAGCAGTAGCCACATCAGCCACTCCGATGTCAGGCTTTGCCGGCAGCAGCGGGCACCATCAGCCACTCCGATGTCAGGCTCTGTCGGCAGCAGTAGCCACATCAGCCACTCCGATGTCAGGCTCTGTAGGCAGCAGCGGGCACCATGAGCCACTCCGATGTCAGGCTCTGTCGGCAGCAGTAGCCACCATTAGCCACTCCGATGTCAGGCTCTGTCGGCAGCAGAAGCCACCATCAGCCACTCCGATGTCAGGCTCTGTCGGCAGCAGCGGGCACCATCAGCCACTCCGATGTCAGGGCTCTGCCAGCAGCAGCGGGCACCATCAGCCACTCCGATGTCAGGGCTCTGTCGGCAGCAGTAGCCACCATCAGCCACTCTGATGTCAGGCTCTGCCGGCAGCAGCGGGCACCATCAGCCACTCCGATGTCAGGCTCTGTCGGCAGAAGCGGGCACCATCAGCCACTCCGATGTCAGGCTCTGTCGGCAGCAGCGGGCACCATCAGCCAATCCGATGTCAGGCTCTGTCGGCAGCAGCGGGCACCATCAGCCACTCCGATGTCAGGCTCTGCCGGCAGAAGCGGGCACCATCAGCCACTCCGATGTCAGGCTCTGTTGGCAGCAGCGGGCACCATCAGCCACTCCGATGTCAGGGCTCTGTCGACAGCAGTAGCCACATCAGCCACTCCGATGTCAGGCTCTGTAGGCAGCAGCGGGCACCATCAGCCACTCCGATGTCAGGCTCTGTAGGCAGCAGCGGGCACCATCAGCCACTCCGATGTCAGGCTCTGTTGGCAGCAGCGGGCACCATCAGCCACTCCGATGTCAGGGCTCTGCCGGCAGCAGCGGGCACCATCAGCCACTCCGATGTCAGGGCTCTGTCGGCAGCAGCGGGCACCATCAGCCACTCCGATGTCAGGCTCTGTCGGCAGCAGCTGGCACCATCAGCCACTTCGATGTCAGGCTTGGTTGGCAGCAGTAGCCACCATCAGCCACTCCGATGTCAGGCTCTGTCGGCAGCAGTAGCCACCATCAGCCACTCCGATGTCAGGCTATGTCGGCAGCAGTGGCCACCATCAGCCACTCCGATGTCAGGCTCTGTCGGCAGCAGCGGGCACCATCAGCCACTCCGATGTCAGGCTCTGTTGGCAGCAATAGCCACCATCAGCCACTCCGATGTCAGGCTCTGTTGGCAGCAATAGCCACCATCAGCCACTCCGATGTCAGGCTCTGTCGGCAGCAGTAGCCACCATCAGCCACTCCGATGTCAGGCTCTGTCGGCAGCAGTGGCCACCATCAGCCACTCCGATGTCAGGCTCTGTTGGCAGCAATAGCCACCATCAGCCACTCCGATGTCAGGCTCTGTTGGCAGCAATAGCCACCATCAGCCACTCCGATGTCAGGCTCTGTCGGCAGCAGCGGGCACCATCAGCCACTCCGATGTCAGGCTCTGTTGGTAGCAATAGCCACCATCAGCCACTCCGATGTCAGGCTCTGTCGGCAGCAGTAGCCACCATCAGCCACTCCGATATCAGGCTCTGTTGGCAGCAGCGGGCACCATCAGCCACTCCGATGTCAGGGCTCTGCCGGCAGCAGCGGGCACCATCAGCCACTCCGATGACAGGTTCTGCCGGCAGCAGCGGGCACCATCAGCCACTCCGATGTCAGGCTCTGTCGGCAGCAATAGCCACCATCAGCCACTCCGATGTCAGGCTCTGTCGGCAGCAGTAGCCACCATCATCACTCACTCCAATGTCAGGCTCTGTCGGCCCTCTGTCGGCAGCAGCGGGCACCATCAGCCACTCCGATGTCAGGCTCTGTCGGCAGCAGTGGTCACCATCAGCCACTCCGATGTCAGGGCTCTGCCGGCAGCAGCGGGCACCATCAGCCACTCCGATGTGAGGCTCTGTCGGCAGCAGTAGCCACCATCATCACTCACTCCGAATTCAGGCTCTGTCGGCAGCAGCGGTCACCATCAGCCACTCCGATGTCAGGCTCTGCCTGCAGCAGGGGGCACCATCAGCCACTCCGATGTCAGGCTCTGCCGACAGCAGCAGGCACCATCAGCCACTCCGATGTCGCCACTCCGATGTCAGGCTCTGCCGGCAGCAGCGGGCACCATCAGCCACTCCGATGTCAGGCTCTGTTGGCAGCAGCGGGCACCATCAGCCACTCCGATGTCAGGGCTCTGCCGGCAGCAGCGGGCACCATCAGCCACTCCGATGTCAGGCTCTGTCGGCAGCAATAGCCACCATCAGCCACTCCGATGTCAGGCTCTGTTGGCAGCAGTAGCCACCATCATCACTCACTCCAATGTCAGGCTCTGTCGGCCCTCTGTCGGCAGCAGTAGCCACCATTAGCCACTCCGATGTCAGGCTCTGTCGGCAGCAGTAGCCACCATCAGCCACTCCGATGTCAGGCTCTGCCGGCAGCAGTAGCCACATCAGCCACTCCGATGTCAGGCTCTGTCGGCAGCAGTAGCCACCATTAGCCACTCCGATGTCAGGCTCTGTCGGCAGCAGTAGCCACCATCAGCCACTCCGATGTCAGGCTCTGCCGGCAGCAGTAGCCACATCAGCCACTCCGATGTCAGGCTCTGTAGGCAGCAGCGGGCACCATCAGCCACTCCGATGTCAGGCTCTGTCGGCAGAAGCGGGCACCATCAGCCACTCCGATGTCAGGCCCTGTCGGCAGCAGTAGCCACCATCAGCCACTCCGATTTCAGGCTCTGCCGGCAGCAGCGGGCACCATCAGCCACTCCGATGTCAGGGCTCTGCCGGCAGCAGCTGGCACCATCAGCCACTCCGATGTCAGGCTCTGTCGGCAGCAGTAGCCACCATCAGCCACTCCGATGTCAGGCTCTGTCGGCAGCAGCTGGCACCATCAGCCACTTCGATGTCAGGCTCTGTTGGCAGCAGTAGCCACCATCAGCCACTCCGATGTCAGGCTCTGTCGGCAGCAGCGGGCACCATCAGCCAATCCAATGTCAGGCTCTGTCGGCAGCAGCTGGCACCATCAGCCACTCCGATGTCAGGCTTGGTTGGCAGCAGTAGCCACCATCAGCCACTCCGATGTCAGGCTCTGTCGGCAGCAGCTGGCACCATCAGCCACTCCGATGTCAGGCTCTGTCGGCAGCAGTAGCCACCATCAGCCACTCCGATGTCAGGCTCTGTCGGCAGCAGTAGCCACCATCAGCCACTCCGATGTCAGGCCCTGTCGGCAGCAGTAGCCACCATCAGCCACTCCGATTTCAGGCTCTGCCGGCAGCAGCGGGCACCATCAGCCACTCCGATGTCAGGGCTCTGCCGGCAGCAGCGGGCACCATCAGCCACTCCGATGTCAGGCTCTGCCGGCAGCAGTGGGCACCATCAGCCACTCCGATGTCAGATTCTGTCATCAGCAGCGGGCACCATCAGCCACTCCGATGTCAGACTCTGTCGGCAGCAGTGGCCACCATCAATCACTCCGATGTCAGGCTCTGTCGGCATCAGCGGGCACCATCAGCCACTCCGATGTCAGGGCACTGCCGGCAGCAGCGGGCACCATCAGCCACTCCGATGTCAGGGCTCTGTCGGCAGCAGCGGGCACCATCAGCCATTCCGATGTCAGGCTCTGTCGGCAGCAGCTGGCACCATCAGCCACTCCGATGTCAGGCTCTGTCGGCAGCAGCTGGCACCATCAGCCACTTCGATGTCAGGCTCTGTTGGCAGTAGTAGCAACCATCAGCCACTCCGATGTCAGGCTCTGTCGGCAGCAGCGGGCACCATCAGCCACTCCGATGTCAGGCTCTGTCGGCAGCAGCTGGCACCATCAGCCACTTCGATGTCAGGCTCTGTCGGCAGCAGTAGCCACCATCAGCCACTCCGATGTCAGGCTCTGTCAGCAGCAGCGGGCACCATCAGCCACTCCGATGTCAGGCTCTGTCGGCAGCAGCGGGCACCATCAGCCACTCCGATATCAGGCTCTGTCGGCATCAGCGGGCAAAATCAGCCACTCCGATGTCAGGCTCTGCCGGCAGCAGCGGGCACCATCAGCCACTCCGATGTCAGGCTCTGTCGGCAGCAGTAGCCACCATCATCACTCACTCCAATGTCAGGCTCTGTCGGCCCTTTGTTGGCAGCAGCGGGCACCATCAGCCACTCCGATGTCAGGCTCTGCCGGCAGCAGCGGGCACCATCAGCCACTCCGATGTCAGGCTCTGTCGGCAGCAGTAGCCACCATCATCACTCACTCCGATGTCAGGCTCTGTTGGCCCTCTGCCGGCAGCAGCGGGCACCATCAGCCACTCCGATGTCAGGCTCTGTTGGCAGCAGCGGGCACCATCAGCCACTCCGATGTCAGGCTCTGTCGGCAGCAGCGGGCACCATCAGCCACTCCGATGTCAGGCTCTGTTGGCAGCAGCGGGCACCATCAGCCACTCCGATGTCAGGCTCTGTCAGCAGCAGCGGGCACCATCAGCCACTCCGATGTCAGGCTCTGTTGGCCCTCTGCCGGCAGCAGTGGGCACCATCAGCCACTCCGATGTCAGGTTCTGTCGGCAGCAGCGGGCACCATCAGCCACTCCGATGTCAGGCTCTGTCGGCAGCAGTAGCCACCATCAGCCACTCCGATGTCAGGCTCTGTCGGCATCAGCGGGCACAATCAGCCACTCCGATGTCAGGCTCTGTCGGCAGCAGTAGCCACCATCAGCCACTCCGATGTCAGGCTCTGTCGGCATCAGCGGGCACCATCAGCCACTCCGATGTCAGGGCTCTGCCGGCAGCAGCGGGCACCATCAGCCACTCCGATGTCAGGCTCTGTTGGCAGCAGCGGGCACCATCAGCCACTCCGATGTCAGGCTCTGTCAGCAGCAGCGGGCACCATCAGCCACTCCGATGTCAGGCTCTGTTGGCCCTCTGCCGGCAGCAGTGGGCACCATCAGCCACTCCGATGTCAGGTTCTGTCGGCAGCAGCGGGCACCATCAGCCACTCCGATGTCAGGCTCTGTCGGCAGCAGTAGCCACCATCAGCCACTCCGATGTCAGGCTCTGTCGGCATCAGCGGGCACAATCAGCCACTCCGATGTCAGGCTCTGTCGGCAGCAGTAGCCACCATCAGCCACTCCGATGTCAGGCTCTGTCGGCATCAGCGGGCACCATCAGCCACTCCGATGTCAGGCTCTGTCGGCAGCAGTAGCCACCATCATCACTCACTCCGATGTCAGGCTCTGTCGGCCCTCTGTCGGCAGCAGCGGGCACCATCAGCCACCCCGATGTCAGGCTCTGTTGGCAGCAGCGGGCACCATCAGCCACTCCGATGTCAGGCTCTGTTGGCCCTCTGCCGGCAGCAGCGGGCACCATCAGCCACTCCGATGTCAGGCTCTGTTGGCAGCAGCGGGCACCATCAGCCACTCCGATGTCAGGCTCTGTTGGCAGCAATAGCCACCATCAGCCACTCCGATGTCAGGCTCTGTTGGCAGCAATAGCCACCATCAGCCACTTCGATGTCAGGCTCTGTTGGCAGCAATATCCACCATCAGCCACTCCGATGTCAGGCTCTGTCGGCAGCAGTAGCCACCATCAGCCACTCCGATGTCAGGCTCTGTCGGCAGCAGTGGCCACCATCAGCCACTCCGATGTCAGGCTCTGTCGGCAGCAGTAGCCCCCATCAGCCACTCCGATGTCAGGGCTCTGTCGGCAGCAGTAGCCACCATCAGCCACTCCCATGTCAGGGCTCTGTCGGCAGCAGTAGCCACCATCATCACTCACTCCGATGTCAGGCTCTGTCGGCAGCAGTAGCCACATCAGCCACTCCGATGTCAGGCTCTGTCGGCAGCAGCGGGCACCATCAGCCACTCCGATGTCAGGCTCTGTCGGCAGCAGCGGGCACCATCAGCCACTCCGATGTCAGGCTCTGTCGGCATCAGCGGGCACCATCAGTCACTCCAATGTCAGGGCTCTGCCGGCGGCAGCGGGCCCCATCAGCCACTCCGATGTCAGGCTCTGTCGGCAGCAGTAGCCACCATCATCACTCACTCCAATGTCAGGCTCTGTCGGCCCTCTGTCGGCAGCAGCGGGCACCATCAGCCACTCCGATGTCAGGCTCTGTTGGCAGCAATAGCCACCATCAGCCACTCCGATGTCAGGCTCTGTCGGCAGCAGTAGCCACCATCAGCCACTCCGATGTCAGGCTCTGTCGGCAGCAGTAGCCACCATCAGCCACTCCGATGTCAGGCCCTGTCGGCAGCAGTAGCCACCATCAGCCACGGGCACCATCAGCCAGTCCGATGTCAGGGCTCTGCCGGCAGCAGCGGGCACCATCAGCCACTCCGATGTCAGGCTCTGTCGGCAGCAGCGGGCAAAATCAGCCACTCCGATGTCAGGCTCTGCCGGCAGCAGTGGGCACCATCAGCCACTCCGATGTCAGATTCTGTCGTCAGCAGCGGGCACCATCAGCCACTCCGATGTCAGACTCTGTCAGCAGCAGTAGCCACCATCAATCACTCCGATGTCAGGCTCTGTCGGCATCAGCGGGCACCATCAGCCACTCCGATGTCAGGCTCTGTTGGCAGCAATAGCCACCATCAGCCACTCCGATGTCAGGGCACTGCCGGCAGCAGCGGGCACCATCAGCCACTCCGATGTCAGGGCTCTGTCGGCAGCAGCGGGCACCATCAGCCACTCCGATGTCAGGCTCTGTCGGCAGCAGCTGGCACCATCAGCCACTTCGATGTCAGGCTCTGTTGGCAGTAGTAGCCACCATCAGCCACTCCGATGTCAGGCTCTGTCGGCAGCAGCGGGCACCATCAGCCACTCCGATGTCAGGCTCTGTCGGCAGCAGCTGGCACCATCAGCCAGTCCGATGTCAGGGCTCTGCCGGCAGCAGCGGGCACCATCAGCCACTCCGATGTCAGGCTCTGCCGGCAGCAGCGGGCAAAATCAGCCACTCCGATGTCAGGCTCTGCCGGCAGCAGTGGGCACCATCAGCCACTCCGATGTCAGATTCTGTCGTCAGCAGCGGGCAACATCAGCCACTCCGATGTCAGACTCTGTCAGCAGCAGTAGCCACCATCAATCACTCCGATGTCAGGCTCTGTCGGCATCAGCGGGCACCATCAGCCACTCCGATGTCAGGGCTCTGCCGGCAGCAGCGGGCACCATCAGCCACTCCGATGTCAGGCTCTGTTGGCAGCAATAGCCACCATCAGCCACTCCGATGTCAGGCTCTGTAGGCAGCAGCGGGCACCATCAGCCACTCCGATGTCAGGCTCTGTAGGCAGCAGAGGGCACCATCAGCCACTCCGATGTCAGGCTCTGTTGGCAGCAGCGGGCACCATCAGCCACTCCGATGTCAGGGCTCTGCCGGCAGCAGCGGGCACCATCAGCCACTCCGATGTCAGGGCTCTGCCGGCAGCAGCGGGCACCATCAGCCACTCCGATGTCAGGGCTCTGTCGGCAGCAGCGGGCACCATCAGCCACTCCGATGTCAGGCTCTGTCGGCAGCAGCGGGCACCATCAGCCACTCCGATGTCAGGCTCTGTCGGCAGCAGTAGCCACCATCAGCCACTCCGATGTCAGGCTATGTCGGCAGCAGTGGCCACCATCAGCCACTCCGATGTCAGGCTCTGTCGGCAGCAGCGGGCACCATCAGCCACTCCGATGTCAGGCTCTGTTGGCAGCAATAGCCACCATCAGCCACTCCGATGTCAGGCTCTGTTGGCAGCAATAGCCACCATCAGCCACTCCGATGTCAGGCTCTGTCGGCAGCAGTAGCCACCATCAGCCACTCCGATGTCAGGCTCTGTCGGCAGCAGTGGCCACCATCAGCCACTCCGATGTCAGGCTCTGTCGGCAGCAGCGGGCACCATCAGCCACTCCGATGTCAGGCTCTGTTGGCAGCAATAGCCACCATCAGCCACTCCGATGTCAGGCTCTGTCGGCAGCAGTAGCCACCATCATCACTCACTCCAATGTCAGGCTCTGTCGGCCCTCTGTCGGCAGCAGCGGGCACCATCAGCCACACCGATGTCAGGCTCTGTCGGCAGCAGCGGTCACCATCAGCCACTCCGATGTCAGGGCTCTGCCGGCAGCAGCGGGCACCATCAGCCACTCCGATGTGAGGCTCTGTCGGCAGCAGTAGCCACCATCATCACTCACTCCGAATGCAGGCTCTGTCGGCCCTCTGTCGGCAGCAGCGGGCACCATCAGCCACTCCGATGTCAGGCTCTGTCGGCAGCAGTAGCCACCATCATCACTCACTCCGATGTCAGGCTCTGTCGGCCCTCTGTCGGCAGCAGCGGTCACCATCAGCCACTCCGATGTCAGGCTCTGCCGGCAGCAGGGGGCACCATCAGCCACTCCGATGTCAGGCTCTGCCGGCAGCAGCAGGCACCATCAGCCACTCCGATGTCGCCACTCCGATGTCAGGCTCTGCTGGCAGCAGCGGGCACCATCAGCCACTCCGATGACAGGTTCTGCCGGCAGCAGCGGGCACCATCAGCCACTCCGATTTCAGGCTCTGTCGGCAGCAGCGGGCACCATCAGCCACTCCGATGTCAGGCTCTGTTGGCAGCAATAGCCACCATCAGCCACTCCGATGTCAGGCTCTGTCGGCAGCAGTAGCCACCATCATCACTCACTCCAATGTCAGGCTCTGTCGGCCCTCTGTCGGCAGCAGCGGGCACCATCAGCCACTCCGATGTCAGGCTCTGTCGGCAGCAGCGGGCACCATCAGCCACTCCGATGTCAGGCTCTGTCGGCAGCAGTAGCCACCATCATCACTCACTCCGATGTCAGGCTCTGTCGGCAGCAGCGGTCACCATCAGTCACTCCAATGTCAGGCTCTGCCGGCAGCAGCGGGCACCATAAGCCACTCCGATGTCAGGCTCTGCCGGCAGCAGCGGGCACCATCAGCCACTCCGATGTCAGGCTCTGTTGGCAGCAGCGGGCACCATCAGCCACTCCGATGTCAGGCTCTGTCGGCAGCAGCGGGCACCATCAGCCACTCCGATGTCAGGCTCTGTTGGCAGCAATAGCCACCATCAGCCACTCCGATGTCAGGCTCTGTTGGCAGCAATAGCCACCATCAGCCACTCCGATGTCAGGCTCTGTCGGCAGCAGCGGGCACCATCAGCCACTCCGATGTCAGGCTCTGTTGGTAGCAATAGCCACCATCAGCCACTCCGATGTTAGGCTCTGTCGGCAGCAGCGGGCACCATCAGCCACTCCGATGTCAGGCTCTGTTGGCAGCAGCGGGCACCATCAGCCACTCCGATGTCAGGGCTCTGTCGGCAGCAGCGGGCACCATCAGCCACTCCGATGTCAGGCTCTGTCGGCAGCAGTAGCCACCATCATCACTCACTCCGATGTCAGGCTCTGTCGGCAGCAGCTGGCACCATCAGCCACTTCGATGTCAGGCTCTGTTGGCAGTAGTAGCCACCATCAGCCACTCCGATGTCAGGCTCTGTCGGCAGCAGCGGGCACCATCAGCCACTCCGATGTCAGGCTCTGTCGGCAGCAGCTGGCACCATCAGCCACTTCGATGTCAGGCTCTGTCGGCAGCAGTAGCCACCATCAGCCACTCCGATGTCAGGCTCTGTCAGCAGCAGCGGGCACCATCAGCCACTCCGATGTCAGGCTCTGTCGGCAGCAGCGGGCACCATCAGCCACTCCGATGTCAGGCTCTGTTGGCCCTCTGCCGGCAGCAGCGGGCACCATCAGCCACTCCGATGTCAGGCTCTGTTGGCAGCAGCGGGCACCATCAGCCACTCCGATGTCAGGCTCTGCTGGCAGCAGCGGGCACCATCAGCCACTCCGATGTCAGGCTCTGTTGGCAGCAATAGCCACCATCAGCCACTCCGATGTCAGGCTCTGTTGGCAGCAATAGCCACCATCAGCCACTTCGATGTCAGGCTCTGTTGGCAGCAATAGCCACCATCAGCCACTCCGATGTCAGGCTCTGTCGGCAGCAGTAGCCACCATCAGCCACTCCGATGTCAGGCTCTGTCGGCAGCAGTGGCCACCATCAGCCACTCCGATGTCAGGCTCTGTCGGCAGCAGTAGCCCCCATCAGCCACTCCGATGTCAGGGCTCTGTCGGCAGCAGTAGCCACCATCAGCCACTCCCATGTCAGGGCTCTGTCGGCAGCAGTAGCCACCATCATCACTCACTCCGATGTCAGGCTCTGTCGGCAGCAGTAGCCACATCAGCCACTCCGATGTCAGGCTCTGTCGGCAGCAGCGGGCACCATCAGCCACTCCGATGTCAGGCTCTGTCGGCAGCAGCGGGCACCATCAGCCACTCCGATGTCTGGCTCTGTCGGCATCAGCGGGCACCATCAGTCACTCCAATGTCAGGGCTCTGCCGGCGGCAGCGGGCACCATCAGCCACTCCGATGTCAGGCTCTGTCGGCAGCAGTAGCCACCATCATCACTCACTCCAATGTCAGGCTCTGTCGGCCCTCTGTCGGCAGCAGCGGGTACCATCAGCCACTCCGATGTCAGGCTCTGTTGGCAGCAATAGCCACCATCAGCCACTCCGATGTCAGGCTCTGTCGGCAGCAGTAGCCACCATCAGCCACTCCGATGTCAGGCTCTGTCGGCAGCAGTAGCCACCATCAGCCACTCCGATGTCAGGCCCTGTCGGCAGCAGTAGCCACCATCAGCCACGGGCACCATCAGCCAGTCCGATGTCAGGGCTCTGCCGGCAGCAGCGGGCACCATCAGCCACTCCGATGTCAGGCTCTGTCGGCAGCAGCGGGCAAAATCAGCCACTCCGATGTCAGGCTCTGCCGGCAGCAGTGGGCACCATCAGCCACTCCGATGTCAGATTCTGTCGTCAGCAGCGGGCACCATCAGCCACTCCGATGTCAGACTCTGTCAGCAGCAGTAGCCACCATCAATCACTCCGATGTCAGGCTCTGTCGGCATCAGCGGGCACCATCAGCCACTCCGATGTCAGGCTCTGTTGGCAGCAATAGCCACCATCAGCCACTCCGATGTCAGGGCACTGCCGGCAGCAGCGGGCACCATCAGCCACTCTGATGTCAGGGCTCTGTCGGCAGCAGCGGGCACCATCAGCCACTCCGATGTCAGGCTCTGTCGGCAGCAGCTGGCACCATCAGCCACTTCGATGTCAGGCTCTGTTGGCAGTAGTAGCCACCATCAGCCACTCCGATGTCAGGCTCTGTCGGCAGCAGCGGGCACCATCAGCCACTCCGATGTCAGGCTCTGTCGGCAGCAGCTGGCACCATCAGCCAGTCCGATGTCAGGGCTCTGCCGGCAGCAGCGGGCACCATCAGCCACTCCGATGTCAGGCTCTGCCGGCAGCAGCGGGCAAAATCAGCCACTCCGATGTCAGGCTCTGCCGGCAGCAGTGGGCACCATCAGCCACTCCGATGTCAGATTCTGTCGTCAGCAGCGGGCAACATCAGCCACTCCGATGTCAGACTCTGTCAGCAGCAGTAGCCACCATCAATCACTCCGATGTCAGGCTCTGTCGGCATCAGCGGGCACCATCAGCCACTCCGATGTCAGGGCTCTGCCGGCAGCAGCGGGCACCATCAGCCACTCCGATGTCAGGCTCTGTTGGCAGCAGCGGGCACCATCAGCCACTCCGATGTCAGGGCTCTGCCGGCAGCAGCGGGCACCATCAGCCACTCCGATGTCAGACTCTGTCGGCAGCAGTAGCCACCATCAGCCACTCCGATGTCAGGCTCTGTCGGCAGCAGCGGGCACCATCAGCCACTCCGATGTCAGGCTCTGTCAGCAGCAGTAGCCACCATCAGCCACTCCGATGTCAGGCTCTGTCAGCAGCAGCGGGCACCATCAGCCACTCCGATGTCAGGCTCTGTCAGCAGCAGTAGCCACCATCAGCCACTCCGATGTCAGGGCTCTGTCAGCAGCAGTAGCCACCATCAGCACCTCCCATGTCAGGGCTCTGTCGGCAGCAGTAGCCACCATCATCACTCACTCCGATGTCAGGCTCTGTCGGCAGCAGTAGCCACATCAGCCACTCCGATGTCAGGCTCTGTCGGCAGCAGTAGCCACATCAGCCACTCCGATGTCAGGCTCTGTCGGCAGCAGTAGCCACCATCAGCCACTCCGATGTCAGGCTCTGTCGGCAACAGCGGGCACCATCAGCCACTCCGATGTCAGGCTCTGTCGGCAGCAGCGGGCACCATCAGCCACTCCGATGTCAGGTTCTGCCGGCAGCAGCGGGCACCATCAGCCACTCCGATGTCAGGCTCTGTCGGCAGCAGTAGACACCATCAGCCACTCCGATATCAGGCTCTGTCGGCATCAGCGGGCACCATCAGTCACTCCAATGTCAGGGCTCTGCCGGCGGCAGCGGGCACCATCAGCCACTCCGATGTCAGGCTCTGTCGGCAGCAGTAGCCACCATCATCACTCACTCCAATGTCAGGCTCTGTCGGCCCTCTGTCGGCAGCAGCGGGCACCATCAGCCACTCCGATGTCAGGCTCTGTCGGCAGCAGTAGCCACCATCATCACTCACTCCGATGTCAGGCTCTGTCGGCCCTCTGTCAGCAGCAGCGGTCACCATCAGCCACTCCGATGTCAGGCTCTGCCGGCAGCAGGGGGCACCATCAGCCACTCCGATGTCAGGCTCTGCCGGCAGCAGCAGGCACCATCAGCCACTCCGATGTCGCCACTCCGATGTCAGGCTCTGTCGGCAGCAGCGGGCACCATCAGCCACTCCGATGTCAGGCTCTGTCGGCAGCAGTAGCCACCATCAGCCACTCCGATGTCAGGCTCTGTCGGCAGCAGTAGCCACATCAGCCACTCCGATGTCAGGCTCTGCTGGCAGCAGTAGCCAACATCAGCCACTCCGATGTCAGGCTCTGTCGTCAGCAGTAGCCACATCAGCCACTCCGATGTCAGGCTCTGTCGGCAGCAGTAGCCACCATCAGCCACTCCGATGTCAGGCTCTGTCGGCAGCAGTAGCCACATCAGCCACTCCGATGTCAGGCTCTGCTGGCAGCAGTAGCCAACATCAGCCACTCCGATGTCAGGCTCTGTCGGCAGCAGTAGCCACATCAGCCACTCCGATGTCAGGCTCTGCTGGCAGCAGTAGCCAACATCAGCCACTCCGATGTCAGGCTCTGTCGTCAGCAGTAGCCACATAAGCCACTCCGATGTCAGGCTCTGTCAGCAGCAGTAGCCACCATCAGTCACTCCAATGTCAGGCTCTGCCGGCAGCAGCGGGCACCATAAGCCACTCCGATGTCAGGCTCTGCCGGCAGCAGCGGGCACCATCAGCCACTCCGATGTCAGGCTCTGTTGGCAGCAGCGGGCACCATCAGCCACTCCGATGTCAGGCTCTGTCGGCAGCAGCGGGCACCATCAGCCACTCCGATGTCAGGCTCTGTTGGCAGCAATAGCCACCATCAGCCACTCCGATGTCAGGCTCTGTTGGCAGCAATAGCCACCATCAGCCACTCCGATGTCAGGCTCTGCCGGCAGCAGCGGGCACCATCAGCCACTCCGATGTCAGGCTCTGCCGGCAGCAGCGGGCACCATCAGCCACTCCGATGTCAGGCTCTGTTGGCAGCAGCGGGCACCATCAGCCACTCCGATGTCAGGCTCTGCCGGCAGCAGCGGGCACCATCAGCCACTCCGATGTCAGGCTCTGTCGGCAGCAGCGGGCACCATCAGCCACTCCGATGTCAGGCTCTGCCGGCAGCAGCGGGCACCATCAGCCACTCCGATGTCAGGCTCTGTCGGCAGCAGCTGGCACCATCAGCCACTCCGATGTCAGGCTCTGTCGGCAGCAGTAGCCACCATCAGCCACTCCGATGTCAGGCTCTGTCGGCAGCAGTAGCCACATCAGCCACTCCGATGTCAGGCTCTGCTGGCAGCAGTAGCCAACATCAGCCACTCCGATGTCAGGCTCTGTCGGCAGCAGTAGCCACATCAGCCACTCCGATGTCAGGCTCTGCTGGCAGCAGTAGCCAACATCAGCCACTCCGATGTCAGGCTCTGTCGTCAGCAGTAGCCACATAAGCCACTCCGATGTCAGGCTCTGTCAGCAGCAGTAGCCACCATCAGTCACTCCAATGTCAGGCTCTGCCGGCAGCAGCGGGCACCATAAGCCACTCCGATGTCAGGCTCTGCCGGCAGCAGCGGGCACCATCAGCCACTCCGATGTCAGGCTCTGTTGGCAGCAGCGGGCACCATCAGCCACTCCGATGTCAGGCTCTGTCGGCAGCAGCGGGCACCATCAGCCACTCCGATGTCAGGCTCTGTTGGCAGCAATAGCCACCATCAGCCACTCCGATGTCAGGCTCTGTTGGCAGCAATAGCCACCATCAGCCACTCCGATGTCAGGCTCTGCCGGCAGCAGCGGGCACCATCAGCCACTCCGATGTCAGGCTCTGCCGGCAGCAGCGGGCACCATCAGCCACTCCGATGTCAGGCTCTGTTGGCAGCAGCGGGCACCATCAGCCACTCCGATGTCAGGCTCTGCCGGCAGCAGCGGGCACCATCAGCCACTCCGATGTCAGGCTCTGTCGGCAGCAGCGGGCACCATCAGCCACTCCGATGTCAGGCTCTGCCGGCAGCAGCGGGCACCATCAGCCACTCCGATGTCAGGCTCTGTCGGCAGCAGCTGGCACCATCAGCCACTCCGATGTCAGGCTCTGTTGGCAGCAATAGCCACCATCAGCATCTCCGATGTCAGGCTCTGTCGGCAGCAGCGGGCACCATCAGCCACTCCGATGTCAGGCTCTGTCAGCAGCAGCTGGCACCATCAGCCACTCCGATGTCAGGCTCTGTCGGCAGCAGTAGCCACATCAGCCACTCCGATGTCAGGCTCTGTCGGCAGCAGTAGCCACCATCAGCCACTCCGATGTCAGGCTCTGTCGGCAGCAGTAGCCACATCAGCCACTCCAATGTCAGGCTCTGCTGGCAGCAGTAGCCAACATCAGCCACTCCGATGTCAGGCTCTGTCGTCAGCAGTAGCCACATCAGCCACTCCGATGTCAGGCTCTGTCGGCAGCAGTAGCCACCATCAGCCACTCCGATGTCAGGCTCTGTCGGCAGCAGTAGCCACATCAGCCACTCCGATGTCAGGCTCTGCTGGCAGCAGTAGCCAACATCAGCCACTCCGATGTCAGGCTCTGTCGGCAGCAGTAGCCACATCAGCCACTCCGATGTCAGGCTCTGCTGGCAGCAGTAGCCAACATCAGCCACTCCGATGTCAGGCTCTGTCGTCAGCAGTAGCCACATAAGCCACTCCGATGTCAGGCTCTGTCAGCAGCAGTAGCCACCATCAGTCACTCCAATGTCAGGCTGTGCCGGCAGCAGCGGGCACCATAAGCCACTCCGATGTCAGGCTCTGCCGGCAGCAGCGGGCACCATCAGCCACTCCGATGTCAGGCTCTGTTGGCAGCAGCGGGCACCATCAGCCACTCCGATGTCAGGCTCTGTCGGCAGCAGCGGGCACCATCAGCCACTCCGATGTCAGGCTCTGTTGGCAGCAATAGCCACCATCAGCCACTCCGATGTCAGGCTCTGTTGGCAGCAATAGCCACCATCAGCCACTCCGATGTCAGGCTCTGCCGGCAGCAGCGGGCACCATCAGCCACTCCGATGTCAGGCTCTGTTGGCAGCAGCGGGCACCATCAGCCACTCCGATGTCAGGCTCTGTCAGCAGCAGCGGGCACCATCAGTCACTCCGATGTCAGCCTCTGTCGGCAGCAGCGGGCACCATCAGCCACTCCGATGTCAGGCTCTGCCGGCAGCAGCGGGCACCATCAGCCACTCCGATGTCAGGCTCTGTTGGCAGCAGCGGGCACCATCAGCCACTCCGATGTCAGGCTCTGCCGGCAGCAGCGGGCACCATCAGCCACTCCGATGTCAGGCTCTGTCGGCAGCAGCGGGCACCATCAGCCACTCCGATGTCAGGCTCTGCCGGCAGCAGCGGGCACCATCAGCCACTCCGATGTCAGGCTCTGTCGGCAGCAGCTGGCACCATCAGCCACTCCGATGTCAGGCTCTGTTGGCAGCAATAGCCACCATCAGCATCTCCGATGTCAGGCTCTGTCTGCAGCAGCGGGCACCATCAGCCACTCCGATGTCAGGCTCTGCCGGCAGCAGCGGGCACCATCAGCCACTCCGATGTCAGGCTCTGCCGGCAGCAGCGGGCACCATCAGCCACTCCGATGTCAGGGCACTGCCGGCAGCAGCGGGCACCATCAGCCACTCCGATGTCAGGGCTCTGTCGGCAGCAGCGGGCACCATCAGCCACTCCGATGTCAGGCTCTGTCGGCAGCAGCTGGCACCATCAGCCACTTCGATGTCAGGCTCTGTCGGCAGCAGCTGGCACCATCAGCCACTCCGATGTCAGGCTCTGTCGGCAGCAGCTGGCACCATCAGCCACTCCGATGTCAGGCTCTGTCGGCAGCAGTAGCCACCATCAGCCACTCCGATGTCAGGCTCTGTCGGCAGCAGCTGGCACCATCAGCCACTTCGATGTCAGGCTCTGTTGGCAGCAGTAGCCACCATCAGCCACTCCGATGTCAGGCTCTGTCGGCAGCAGCGGGCACCATCAGCCAATCCGATGTCAGGCTCTGTCGGCAGCAGCTGGCACCATCAGCCACTCCGATGTCAGGCTTGGTTGGCAGCAGTAGCCAACATCAGCCACTCCGATGTCAGGCTCTGTCGGCAGCAGCGGGCACCATCAGCCAATCCGATGTCAGGCTCTGTCGGCAGCAGCTGGCACCATCAGCCACTCCGATGTCAGGCTCTGTCGGCAGCAGTAGCCACCATCAGCCACTCCGATGTCAGGCTCTGTCGGCAGCAGTAGCCACCATCAGCCACTCCGATGTCAGGCCCTGTCGGCAGCAGTAGCCACCATCAGCCACTCCGATTTCAGGCTCTGCCGGCAGCAGCGGGCACCATCAGCCACTCCGATGTCAGGGCTCTGCCGGCAGCAGCGGGCACCATCAGCCACTCCGATGTCAGGCTCTGCCGGCAGCAGTGGGCACCATCAGCCACTCCGATGTCAGATTCTGTCATCAGCAGCGGGCACCATCAGCCACTCCGATGTCAGACTCTGTCGGCAGCAGTGGCCACCATCAATCACTCCGATGTCAGGCTCTGTCGGCATCAGCGGGCACCATCAGCCACTCCGATGTCAGGGCACTGCCGGCAGCAGCGGGCACCATCAGCCACTCCGATGTCAGGGCTCTGTCGGCAGCAGCGGGCACCATCAGCCACTCCGATGTCAGGCTCTGTCGGCAGCAGCTGGCACCATCAGCCACTCCGATGTCAGGCTCTGTCGGCAGCAGCTGGCACCATCAGCCACTTCGATGTCAGGCTCTGTTGGCAGTAGTAGCCACCATCAGCCACTCCGATGTCAGGCTCTGTCGGCAGCAGCGGGCACCATCAGCCACTCCGATGTCAGGCTCTGTCGGCAGCAGCTGGCACCATCAGCCACTTCGATGTCAGGCTCTGTCGGCAGCAGTAGCCACCATCAGCCACTCCGATGTCAGGCTCTGTCAGCAGCAGCGGGCACCATCAGCCACTCCGATGTCAGGCTCTGTCGGCAGCAGCGGGCACCATCAGCCACTCCGATATCAGGCTCTGTCGGCATCAGCGGGCAAAATCAGCCACTCCGATGTCAGGCTCTGCCGGCAGCAGCGGGCACCATCAGCCACTCCGATGTCAGGCTCTGTCGGCAGCAGTAGCCACCATCATCACTCACTCCAATGTCAGGCTCTGTCGGCCCTTTGTTGGCAGCAGCGGGCACCATCAGCCACTCCGATGTCAGGCTCTGCCGGCAGCAGCGGGCACCATCAGCCACTCCGATGTCAGGCTCTGTCGGCAGCAGTAGCCACCATCATCACTCACTCCGATGTCAGGCTCTGTTGGCCCTCTGCCGGCAGCAGCGGGCACCATCAGCCACTCCGATGTCAGGCTCTGTTGGCAGCAGCGGGCACCATCAGCCACTCCGATGTCAGGCTCTGTTGGCAGCAGCGGGCACCATCAGCCACTCCGATGTCAGGCTCTGTCAGCAGCAGCGGGCACCATCAGCCACTCCGATGTCAGGCTCTGTTGGCCCTCTGCCGGCAGCAGTGGGCACCATCAGCCACTCCGATGTCAGGTTCTGTCGGCAGCAGCGGGCACCATCAGCCACTCCGATGTCAGGCTCTGTCGGCAGCAGTAGCCACCATCAGCCACTCCGATGTCAGGCTCTGTCGGCATCAGCGGGCACAATCAGCCACTCCGATGTCAGGCTCTGTCGGCAGCAGTAGCCACCATCAGCCACTCCGATGTCAGGCTCTGTCGGCATCAGCGGGCACCATCAGCCACTCCGATGTCAGGGCTCTGCCGGCAGCAGCGGGCACCATCAGCCACTCCGATGTCAGGCTCTGTCGGCAGCAGTAGCCACCATCATCACTCACTCCGATGTCAGGCTCTGTCGGCCCTCTGTCGGCAGCAGCGGGCACCATCAGCCACCCCGATGTCAGGCTCTGTTGGCAGCAGCGGGCACCATCAGCCACTCCGATGTCAGGCTCTGTTGGCCCTCTGCCGGCAGCAGCGGGCACCATCAGCCACTCCGATGTCAGGCTCTGTTGGCAGCAGCGGGCACCATCAGCCACTCCGATGTCAGGCTCTGTTGGCAGCAGCGGGCACCATCAGCCACTCCGATGTCAGGCTCTGTTGGCAGCAATAGCCACCATCAGCCACTCCGATGTCAGGCTCTGTTGGCAGCAATAGCCACCATCAGCCACTTCGATGTCAGGCTCTGTTGGCAGCAATAGCCACCATCAGCCACTCCGATGTCAGGCTCTGTCGGCAGCAGTAGCCACCATCAGCCACTCCGATGTCAGGCTCTGTCGGCAGCAGTGGCCACCATCAGCCACTCCGATGTCAGGCTCTGTCGGCAGCAGTAGCCCCCATCAGCCACTCCGATGTCAGGGCTCTGTCGGCAGCAGTAGCCACCATCAGCCACTCCCATGTCAGGGCTCTGTCGGCAGCAGTAGCCACCATCATCACTCACTCCGATGTCAGGCTCTGTCGGCAGCAGTAGCCACATCAGCCACTCCGATGTCAGGCTCTGTCGGCAGCAGCGGGCACCATCAGCCACTCCGATGTCAGGCTCTGTCGGCAGCAGCGGGCACCATCAGCCACTCCGATGTCAGGCTCTGTCGGCATCAGCGGGCACCATCAGTCACTCCAATGTCAGGGCTCTGCCGGCGGCAGCGGGCACCATCAGCCACTCCGATGTCAGGCTCTGTCGGCAGCAGTAGCCACCATCATCACTCACTCCAATGTCAGGCTCTGTCGGCCCTCTGTCGGCAGCAGCGGGTACCATCAGCCACTCCGATGTCAGGCTCTGTTGGCAGCAATAGCCACCATCAGCCACTCCGATGTCAGGCTCTGTCGGCAGCAGTAGCCACCATCAGCCACTCCGATGTCAGGCTCTGTCGGCAGCAGTAGCCACCATCAGCCACTCCGATGTCAGGCCCTGTCGGCAGCAGTAGCCACCATCAGCCACGGGCACCATCAGCCAGTCCGATGTCAGGGCTCTGCCGGCAGCAGCGGGCACCATCAGCCACTCCGATGTCAGGCTCTGTCGGCAGCAGCGGGCAAAATCAGCCACTCCGATGTCAGGCTCTGCCGGCAGCAGTGGGCACCATCAGCCACTCCGATGTCAGATTCTGTCGTCAGCAGCGGGCACCATCAGCCACTCCGATGTCAGACTCTGTCAGCAGCAGTAGCCACCATCAATCACTCCGATGTCAGGCTCTGTCGGCATCAGCGGGCACCATCAGCCACTCCGATGTCAGGCTCTGTTGGCAGCAATAGCCACCATCAGCCACTCCGATGTCAGGGCACTGCCGGCAGCAGCGGGCACCATCAGCCACTCTGATGTCAGGGCTCTGTCGGCAGCAGCGGGCACCATCAGCCACTCCGATGTCAGGCTCTGTCGGCAGCAGCTGGCACCATCAGCCACTTCGATGTCAGGCTCTGTTGGCAGTAGTAGCCACCATCAGCCACTCCGATGTCAGGCTCTGTCGGCAGCAGCGGGCACCATCAGCCACTCCGATGTCAGGCTCTGTCGGCAGCAGCTGGCACCATCAGCCAGTCCGATGTCAGGGCTCTGCCGGCAGCAGCGGGCACCATCAGCCACTCCGATGTCAGGCTCTGCCGGCAGCAGCGGGCAAAATCAGCCACTCCGATGTCAGGCTCTGCCGGCAGCAGTGGGCACCATCAGCCACTCCGATGTCAGATTCTGTCGTCAGCAGCGGGCAACATCAGCCACTCCGATGTCAGACTCTGTCAGCAGCAGTAGCCACCATCAATCACTCCGATGTCAGGCTCTGTCGGCATCAGCGGGCACCATCAGCCACTCCGATGTCAGGGCTCTGCCGGCAGCAGCGGGCACCATCAGCCACTCCGATGTCAGGCTCTGTTGGCAGCAATAGCCACCATCAGCCACTCCGATGTCAGGGCACTGCCGGCAGCAGCGGGCACCATCAGCCACTCCGATGTCAGGCTCTGTTGGCAGCAGTAGCCACCATCAGCCACTCCGATGTCAGGCTCTGTTGGCAGCAGTAGCCACCATCAGCCACTCCGATGTCAGGCTCTGTCAGCAGCAGCGGGCACCATCAGCCACTCCGATGTCAGGCTCTGTCGGCAGCAGCGGGCAAAATCAGCCACTCCGATGTCAGGCTCTGCCGGCAGCAGTAGCCACCATCATCACTCACTCCAATGTCAGGCTCTGTCGGCCCTCTGTCGGCAGCAGCGGGCACCATCAGCCACTCCGATGTCAGGCTCTGTTGGCAGCAATAGCCACCATCAGCCACTCCGATGTCAGGCTCTGTCGGCAGCAGTAGCCACCATCAGCCACTCCGATGTCAGGCTCTGTCGGCAGCAGTAGGCACCATCAGCCACTCCGATGTCAGGCCCTGTCGGCAGCAGTAGCCACCATCAGCCACGGGCACCATCAGCCAGTCCGATGTCAGGGCTCTGCCGGCAGCAGCGGGCACCATCAGCCACTCCGATGTCAGGCTCTGTCGGCAGCAGCGGGCAAAATCAGCCACTCCGATGTCAGGCTCTGCCGGCAGCAGTGGGCACCATCAGCCACTCCGATGTCAGATTCTGTCGTCAGCAGCGGGCACCATCAGCCACTCCGATGTCAGACTCTGTCAGCAGCAGTAGCCACCATCAATCACTCCGATGTCAGGCTCTGTCGGCATCAGCGGGCACCATCAGCCACTCCGATGTCAGGGCTCTGCCGGCAGCAGCGGGCACCATCAGCCACTCCGATGTCAGGCTCTGTTGGCAGCAATAGCCACCATCAGCCACTCCGATGTCAGGGCACTGCCGGCAGCAGCGGGCACCATCAGCCACTCCGATGTCAGGGCTCTGTCGGCAGCAGCGGGCACCATCAGCCACTCCGATGTCAGGCTCTGTCGGCAGCAGCTGGCACCATCAGCCACTTCGATGTCAGGCTCTGTTGGCAGTAGTAGCCACCATCAGCCACTCCGATGTCAGGCTCTGTCGGCAGCAGCGGGCACCATCAGCCACTCCGATGACAGGCTCTGTCGGCAGCAGCTGGCACCATCAGCCAGTCCGATGTCAGGGCTCTGCCGGCAGCAGCGGGCACCATCAGCCACTCCGATGTCAGGCTCTGCCGGCAGCAGCGGGCAAAATCAGCCACTCCGATGTCAGGCTCTGCCAGCAGCAGTGGGCACCATCAGCCACTCCGATGTCAGATTCTGTCGTAAGCAGCGGGCACCATCAGCCACTCCGATGTCAGACTCTGTCAGCATCAGCGGGCACCATCAGCCACTCCGATGTCAGGGCTCTGCCGGCAGCAGCGGGCACCATCAGCCACTCCGATGTCAGGCTCTGTTGGCAGCAATAGCCACCATCAGCCACTCCGATGTCAGGGCACTGCCGGCAGCAGCGGGCACCATCAGCCACTCCGATGTCAGGGCTCTGTCGGCAGCAGCGGGCACCATCAGCCACTCCGATGTCAGGCTCTGTCGGCAGCAGCTGGCACCATCAGCCACTTCGATGTCAGGCTCTGTTGGCAGTAGTAGCCACCATCAGCCACTCCGATGTCAGGCTCTGTCGGCAGCAGCGGGCACCATCAGCCACTCCGATGTCAGGCTCTGTCGGCAGCAGCTGGCACAATCAGCCACTTCGATGTCAGGCTCTGTTGGCAGTAGTAGCCACCATCAGCCACTCCGATGTCAGGCTCTGTCGGCAGCAGCGGGCACCATCAGCCACTTCGATGTCAGGCTCTGTTGGCAGCAGTAGCCACCATCAGCCACTCCGATGTCAGGCTCTGTCGGCAGCAGCGGGCACCATCAGCCACTCCGATGTCAGGCTCTGTTGGCAGCAGTAGCCACCATCAGCCACTCCGATGTCAGGCTCTGTCAGCAGCAGCGGGCACCATCAGCCACTCCGATGTCAGGCTCTGTCGGCAGCAGCGGGCAAAATCAGCCACTCCGATGTCAGGCTCTGCCGGCAGCAGCGGGCACCATCAGCCACTCCGATGTCAGGCTCTGTCGGCAGCAGTAGCCACCATCATCACTCACTCCGATGTCAGGCTCTGTCGGCCCTTTGTCGGCAGCAGCGGGCACCATCAGCCACTCCGATGTCAGGCTCTGTTGGCAGCAGTGGGCACCATCAGCCACTCCGATGTCAGGCTCTGTTGGCCCTCTGCCGGCAGCAGCGGGCACCATCAGCCACTCCGATGTCAGGCTCTGTTGGCAGCAGCGGGCACCATCAGCCACTCCGATGTCAGGCTCTGTCGGCAGCAGCGGGCACCATCAGCCACTTCGATGTCAGGCTCTGTTGGCAGCAGTAGCCACCATCAGCCACTCCGATGTCAGGCTCTGTCAGCAGCAGCGGGCACCATCAGCCACTCCGATGTCAGGCTCTGTCGGCAGCAGCGGGCAAAATCAGCCACTCCGATGTCAGGCTCTGTTGGCCCTCTGCCGGCAGCAGTGGGCACCATCAGCCACTCCGATGTCAGGTTCTGTCGGCAGCAGCGGGCACCATCAGCCACTCCGATGTCAGGCTCTGTCGGCAGCAGTAGCCACCATCAGCCACTCCGATGTCAGGCTCTGTCGGCATCAGCGGGCACCATCAGCCACTCCGATGTCAGGCTCTGTCGGCAGCAGTAGCCACCATCAGCCACTCCGATGTCAGGCTCTGTCGGCATCAGCGGGCACCATCAGCCACTCCGATGTCAGGGCTCTGGCGGCATCAGCGGGCACCATCAGCCACCCCGATGTCAGGCTCTGTCGGCATCAGCGGGCACCATCAGCCACCCCGATGTCAGGCTCTGTTGGCAGCAGCGGGCACCATCAGCCACTCCGATGTCAGGCTCTGTTGGCCCTCTGCCGGCAGCAGCGGGCACCATCAGCCACTCCGATGTCAGGCTCTGTTGGCAGCAATAGCCACCATCAGCCACTTCGATGTCAGGCTCTGTTGGCAGCAATAGCCACCATCAGCCACTCCGATGTCAGGCTCTGTTGGCAGCAATAGCCACCATCAGCCACTCCGATGTCAGGCTCTGTCGGCAGCAGTAGCCACCATCAGCCACTCCGATGTCAGGCTCTGTCGGCAGCAGTGGCCACCATCAGCCACTCCGATGTCAGGCTCTGTCGGCAGCAGCGGGCACCATCAGCCACTCCGATGTCAGGCTCTGTCAGCAGCAGTAGCCACCATCAGCCACTCCGATGTCAGGCTCTGTCAGCAGCAGCGGGCACCATCAGCCACTCCGATGTCAGGCTCTGTCAGCAGCAGTAGCCACCATCAGCCACTCCGATGTCAGGGCTCTGTCAGCAGCAGTAGCCACCATCAGCACCTCCCATGTCAGGGCTCTGTCGGCAGCAGTAGCCACCATCATCACTCACTCCGATGTCAGGCTCTGTCGGCAGCAGTAGCCACATCAGCCACTCCGATGTCAGGCTCTGTCGGCAGCAGTAGCCACATCAGCCACTCCGATGTCAGGCTCTGTCGGCAGCAGTAGCCACCATCAGCCACTCCGATGTCAGGCTCTGTCGGCAACAGCGGGCACCATCAGCCACTCCGATGTCAGGCTCTGTCGGCAGCAGCGGGCACCATCAGCCACTCCGATGTCAGGTTCTGCCGGCAGCAGCGGGCACCATCAGCCACTCCGATGTCAGGCTCTGTCGGCAGCAGTAGACACCATCAGCCACTCCGATATCAGGCTCTGTCGGCATCAGCGGGCACCATCAGTCACTCCAATGTCAGGGCTCTGCCGGCGGCAGCGGGCACCATCAGCCACTCCGATGTCAGGCTCTGTCGGCAGCAGTAGCCACCATCATCACTCACTCCAATGTCAGGCTCTGTCGGCCCTCTGTCGGCAGCAGCGGGCACCATCAGCCACTCCGATGTCAGGCTCTGTCGGCAGCAGTAGCCACCATCATCACTCA
This sequence comes from Cyprinodon diabolis, assembly GCA_030533445.1. Lineage (NCBI taxonomy): Eukaryota > Metazoa > Chordata > Actinopteri > Cyprinodontiformes > Cyprinodontidae > Cyprinodon > Cyprinodon diabolis. The sequence goes on from JARPUW010000431.1 coordinate 217,118, forward strand.
CTCCGATGTCAGGCTCTGTCGGCCCTCTGTCAGCAGCAGCGGTCACCATCAGCCACTCCGATGTCAGGCTCTGCCGGCAGCAGGGGGCACCATCAGCCACTCCGATGTCAGGCTCTGCCGGCAGCAGCAGGCACCATCAGCCACTCCGATGTCGCCACTCCGATGTCAGGCTCTGTCGGCAGCAGCGGGCACCATCAGCCACTCCGATGTCAGGCTCTGTCGGCAGCAGTAGCCACCATCAGCCACTCCGATGTCAGGCTCTGTCGGCAGCAGTAGCCACATCAGCCACTCCGATGTCAGGCTCTGCTGGCAGCAGTAGCCAACATCAGCCACTCCGATGTCAGGCTCTGTCGTCAGCAGTAGCCACATCAGCCACTCCGATGTCAGGCTCTGTCGGCAGCAGTAGCCACCATCAGCCACTCCGATGTCAGGCTCTGTCGGCAGCAGTAGCCACATCAGCCACTCCGATGTCAGGCTCTGCTGGCAGCAGTAGCCAACATCAGCCACTCCGATGTCAGGCTCTGTCGGCAGCAGTAGCCACATCAGCCACTCCGATGTCAGGCTCTGCTGGCAGCAGTAGCCAACATCAGCCACTCCGATGTCAGGCTCTGTCGTCAGCAGTAGCCACATAAGCCACTCCGATGTCAGGCTCTGTCAGCAGCAGTAGCCACCATCAGTCACTCCAATGTCAGGCTCTGCCGGCAGCAGCGGGCACCATAAGCCACTCCGATGTCAGGCTCTGCCGGCAGCAGCGGGCACCATCAGCCATTCCGATGTCAGGCTCTGTTGGCAGCAGCGGGCACCATCAGCCACTCCGATGTCAGGCTCTGTCGGCAGCAGCGGGCACCATCAGCCACTCCGATGTCAGGCTCTGTTGGCAGCAATAGCCACCATCAGCCACTCCGATGTCAGGCTCTGTTGGCAGCAATAGCCACCATCAGCCACTCCGATGTCAGGCTCTGCCGGCAGCAGCGGGCACCATCAGCCACTCCGATGTCAGGCTCTGTTGGCAGCAGCGGGCACCATCAGCCACTCCGATGTCAGGCTCTGTCAGCAGCAGCGGGCACCATCAGTCACTCCGATGTCAGCCTCTGTCGGCAGCAGCGGGCACCATCAGCCACTCCGATGTCAGGCTCTGCCGGCAGCAGCGGGCACCATCAGCCACTCCGATGTCAGGCTCTGTTGGCAGCAGCGGGCACCATCAGCCACTCCGATGTCAGGCTCTGCCGGCAGCAGCGGGCACCATCAGCCACTCCGATGTCAGGCTCTGTCGGCAGCAGCGGGCACCATCAGCCACTCCGATGTCAGGCTCTGCCGGCAGCAGCGGGCACCATCAGCCACTCCGATGTCAGGCTCTGTCGGCAGCAGCTGGCACCATCAGCCACTCCGATGTCAGGCTCTGTTGGCAGCAATAGCCACCATCAGCATCTCCGATGTCAGGCTCTGTCGGCAGCAGCGGGCACCATCAGCCACTCCGATGTCAGGCTCTGTCAGCAGCAGTAGCCACCATCAGCCACTCCGATGTCAGGCTCTGTCGGCAGCAGCGGGCACCATCAGCCACCCCGATGTCAGGCTCTGTCAGCAGCAGTAGCCACCATCAGTCACTCCGATGTCAGGCTCTGTCGGCAGCAGCGGGCACCATCAGCCACTCCGATGTCAGGCTCTGTTGGCAGCAATAGCCACCATCAGCATCTCCGATGTCAGGCGCTGTTGGCAGCAATAGCCACCATCAGCCACTCCGATGTCAGGCTCTGTCGGCAGCAGCGGGCACCATCAGCCACTCCGATGTCAGGCTCTGTCAGCAGCAGTAGCCACCATCAGTCACTCCGATGTCAGGCTCTGCCGGCAGCAGCGGGCACCATCAGCCACTCCGATGTCAGGGTCTGTTGGCAGCAGCGGGCACCATCAGCCACTCCGATGTCAGGCTCTGTCAGCAGCAGTAGCCACCATCAGTCACTCCGATGTCAGGCTCTGCCGGCAGCAGCGGGCACCATCAGCCACTCCGATGTCAGGCTCTGTCAGCAGCAGTAGCCACCATCAGTCACTCCGATGTCAGGCTCTGTCGGCAGCAGCGGGCACCATCAGCCACTCCGATGTCAGGCTCTGTTGGCAGCAATAGCCACCATCAGCATCTCCGATGTCAGGCGCTGTTGGCAGCAATAGCCACCATCAGCCACTCCGATGTCAGGCTCTGTCGGCAGCAGCGGGCACCATCAGCCACTCCGATGTCAGGCTCTGTCAGCAGCAGTAGCCACCATCAGTCACTCCGATGTCAGGCTCTGCCGGCAGCAGCGGGCACCATCAGCCACTCCGATGTCAGGCTCTGTTGGCAGCAGCGGGCACCATCAGCCACTCCGATGTCAGGCTCTGTTGGCAGCAATAGCCACCATCAGCATCTCCGATGTCAGGCGCTGTTGGCAGCAATAGCCACCATCAGCCACTCCGATGTCAGGCTCTGTCGGCAGCAGCGGGCACCATCAGCCACTCCGATGTCAGGCTCTGTTGGCAGCAATAGCCACCATCAGCATCTCCGATGTAATGCGCTGTTGGCAGCAATAGCCACCATCAGCCACTCCGATGTCAGGCTCTGCCGGCAGCAGCGGGCACCATCAGCCACTCCGATGTCAGGCTCTGTTGGCAGCAGCGGGCACCATCAGCCACTCCGATGTCAGGCTCTGTCGGCAGCAGCGGGCACCATCAGCCACTCCGATGTCAGGCTCTGTTGGCAGCAATAGCCACCATCAGCATCTCCGATGTCAGGCGCTGTTGGCAGCAATAGCCACCATCAGCCACTCCGATGTCAGGCTCTGTCGGCAGCAGCGGGCACCATCAGCCACTCCGATGTCAGGCTCTGTCGGCAGCAGTAGCCACCATCAGCCACTCCGATATCAGGCTCTGTCGGCAGCAGCGGGCACCATCAGCCACTCCGATGTCAGGCTCTGTTGGCAGCAATAGCCACCATCAGCCACTCCGATGTCAGGCTCTGTCGGCAGCAGTAGCCACCATCATCACTCACTCCAATGTCAGGCTCTGTCGGCCCTCTGTCGGCAGCAGCGGGCACCATCAGCCACTCCGATGTCAGGCTCTGTCGGCAGCAGCGGTCACCATCAGCCACTCCGATGTCAGGGCTCTGCCGGCAGCAGCGGGCACCATCAGCCACTCCGATGTCAGGCTCTGTTGGCAGCAGCGGGCACCATCAGCCACTCCGATGTCAGGGCTCTGCCGGCAGCAGCGGGCACCATCAGCCACTCCGATGACAGGTTCTGCCGGCAGCAGCGGGCACCATCAGCCACTCCGATTTCAGGCTCTGTCGGCAGCAGCGGGCACCATCAGCCACTCCGATGTCAGGCTCTGTTGGCAGCAATAGCCACCATCAGCCACTCCGATGTCAGGCTCTGTCGGCAGCAGTAGCCACCATCATCACTCACTCCAATGTCAGGCTCTGTCGGCCCTCTGTCGGCAGCAGCGGGCACCATCAGCCACTCCGATGTCAGGCTCTGTCGGCAGCAGCGGTCACCATCAGCCACTCCGATGTCAGGGCTCTGCCGGCAGCAGCGGGCACCATCAGCCACTCCGATGTCAGGCTCTGTTGGCAGCAGCGGGCACCATCAGCCACTCCGATGTCAGGGCTCTGCCGGCAGCAGCGGGCACCATCAGCCACTCCGATGACAGGTTCTGCCGGCAGCAGCGGGCACCATCAGCCACTCCGATGTCAGGCTCTGTTGGCAGCAGCGGGCACCATCAGCCACTCCGATGTCAGGCTCTGTCGGCAGCAGCGGGCACCATCAGCCACTCCGATGTCAGGCTCTGTTGGCAGCAATAGCCACCATCAGCATCTCCGATGTCAGGCGCTGTTGGCAGCAATAGCCACCATCAGCCACTCCGATGTCAGGCTCTGTCGGCAGCAGCGGGCACCATCAGCCACTCCGATGTCAGGCTCTGTCGGCAGCAGTAGCCACCATCAGCCACTCCGATATCAGGCTCTGTCGGCAGCAGCGGGCACCATCAGCCACTCCGATGTCAGGCTCTGTTGGCAGCAATAGCCACCATCAGCCACTCCGATGTCAGGCTCTGTCGGCAGCAGTAGCCACCATCATCACTCACTCCAATGTCAGGCTCTGTCGGCCCTCTGTCGGCAGCAGCGGGCACCATCAGCCACTCCGATGTCAGGCTCTGTCGGCAGCAGCGGTCACCATCAGCCACTCCGATGTCAGGGCTCTGCCGGCAGCAGCGGGCACCATCAGCCACTCCGATGTCAGGCTCTGTTGGCAGCAGCGGGCACCATCAGCCACTCCGATGTCAGGGCTCTGCCGGCAGCAGCGGGCACCATCAGCCACTCCGATGACAGGTTCTGCCGGCAGCAGCGGGCACCATCAGCCACTCCGATTTCAGGCTCTGTCGGCAGCAGCGGGCACCATCAGCCACTCCGATGTCAGGCTCTGTTGGCAGCAATAGCCACCATCAGCCACTCCGATGTCAGGCTCTGTCGGCAGCAGTAGCCACCATCATCACTCACTCCAATGTCAGGCTCTGTCGGCCCTCTGTCGGCAGCAGCGGGCACCATCAGCCACTCCGATGTCAGGCTCTGTCGGCAGCAGCGGTCACCATCAGCCACTCCGATGTCAGGGCTCTGCCGGCAGCAGCGGGCACCATCAGCCACTCCGATGTCAGGCTCTGTTGGCAGCAGCGGGCACCATCAGCCACTCCGATGTCAGGGCTCTGCCGGCAGCAGCGGGCACCATCAGCCACTCCGATGACAGGTTCTGCCGGCAGCAGCGGGCACCATCAGCCACTCCGATTTCAGGCTCTGTCGGCAGCAGCGGGCACCATCAGCCACTCCGATGTCAGGCTCTGTTGGCAGCAATAGCCACCATCAGCCACTCCGATGTCAGGCTCTGTCTGCAGCAGTAGCCACCATCATCACTCACTCCAATGTCAGGCTCTGTCGGCCCTCTGTCGGCAGCAGCGGGCACCATCAGCCACTCCGATGTCAGGCTCTGTCGGCAGCAGCGGGCACCATCAGCCACTCCGATGTCAGGCTCTGTCGGCAGCAGTAGCCACCATCATCACTCACTCCGATGTCAGGCTCTGTCGGCAGCAGCGGTCACCATCAGTCACTCCAATGTCAGGCTCTGCCGGCAGCAGCGGGCACCATAAGCCACTCCGATGTCAGGCTCTGCCGGCAGCAGCGGGCACCATCAGCCACTCCGATGTCAGGCTCTGTTGGCAGCAGCGGGCACCATCAGCCACTCCGATGTCAGGCTCTGTCGGCAGCAGCGGGCACCATCAGCCACTCCGATGTCAGGCTCTGTTGGCAGCAATAGCCACCATCAGCCACTCCGATGTCAGGCTCTGTTGGCAGCAATAGCCACCATCAGCCACTCCGATGTCAGGCTCTGTCGGCAGCAGCGGGCACCATCAGCCACTCCGATGTCAGGCTCTGTTGGTAGCAATAGCCACCATCAGCCACTCCGATGTTAGGCTCTGTCGGCAGCAGCGGGCACCATCAGCCACTCCGATGTCAGGCTCTGTTGGCAGCAGCGGGCACCATCAGCCACTCCGATGTCAGGGCTCTGTCGGCAGCAGCGGGCACCATCAGCCACTCCGATGTCAGGCTCTGTCGGCAGCAGTAGCCACCATCATCACTCACTCCGATGTCAGGCTCTGTCGGCCCTCTGTCGGCAGCAGCGGTCACCATCAGTCACACCAATGTCAGGCTCTGCCGGCAGCAGCGGGCACCATAAGCCACTCCGATGTCAGGCTCTGCCGGCAGCAGCGGGCACCATCAGCCACTCCGATGTCAGGCTCTGTTGGCAGCAATAGCCACCATCAGCCACTCCGATGTCAGGCTCTGTTGGCAGCAATAGCCACCATCAGCCACTCCGATGTCAGGCTCTGTCGGCAGCAGCGGGCACCATCAGCCACTCCGATGTCAGGCTCTGTCGGCAGCAGTAGCCACCATCAGCCACTCCGATATCAGGCTCTGTCGGCAGCAGCGGGCACCATCAGCCACTCCGATGTCAGGCTCTGTTGGCAGCAGCGGGCACCATCAGCCACTCCGATGTCAGGGCTCTGCCGGCAGCAGCGGGCACCATCAGCCACTCCGATGACAGGTTCTGCCGGCAGCAGCGGGCACCATCAGCCACTCCGATGTCAGGCTCTGTCGGCAGCAGCGGGCACCATCAGCCACTCCGATGTCAGGCTCTGTTGGCAGCAATAGCCACCATCAGCCACTCCGATGTCAGGCTCTGTCGGCAGCATTAGCCACCATCATCACTCACTCCAATGTCAGGCTCTGTCGGCCCTCTGTCGGCAGCAGCGGGCACCATCAGCCACTCCGATGTCAGGCTCTGTCGGCAGCAGCGGTCACCATCAGCCACTCCGATGTCAGGGCTCTGCCGGCAGCAGCGGGCACCATCAGCCACTCCGATGTGAGGCTCTGTCGGCAGCAGTAGCCACCATCATCACTCACTCCGAATTCAGGCTCTGTCGGCCCTCTGTCGGCAGCAGCGGGCACCATCAGCCACTCCGATGTCAGGCTCTGTCGGCAGCAGTAGCCACCATCATCACTCACTCCGATGTCAGGCTCTGTCGGCCCTCTGTCGGCAGCAGCGGTCACCATCAGCCACTCCGATGTCAGGCTCTGTCGGCAGCAGCGGGCACCATCAGCCACTCCGATGTCAGGCTCTGTTGGCAGCAATAGCCACCATCAGCCACTCCGATGTCAGGCTCTGTCGGCAGCAGCGGGCACCATCAGCCACTCCGATGTCAGGCTCTGTCAGCAGCAGTAGCCACCATCAGTCACTCCGATGTCAGGCTCTGCCGGCAGCAGCGGGCACCATCAGCCACTCCGATGTCAGGCTCTGTTGGCAGCAGCGGGCACCATCAGCCACTCCGATGTCAGGCTCTGTTGGCAGCAATAGCCACCATCAGCATCTCCGATGTCAGGCGCTGTTGGCAGCAATAGCCACCATCAGCCACTCCGATGTCAGGCTCTGTCGGCAGCAGCGGGCACCATCAGCCACTCCGATGTCAGGCTCTGTTGGCAGCAATAGCCACCATCAGCATCTCCGATGTAATGCGCTGTTGGCAGCAATAGCCACCATCAGCCACTCCGATGTCAGGCTCTGCCGGCAGCAGCGGGCACCATCAGCCACTCCGATGTCAGGCTCTGTTGGCAGCAGCGGGCACCATCAGCCACTCCGATGTCAGGCTCTGTCGGCAGCAGCGGGCACCATCAGCCACTCCGATGTCAGGCTCTGTTGGCAGCAATAGCCACCATCAGCATCTCCGATGTCAGGCGCTGTTGGCAGCAATAGCCACCATCAGCCACTCCGATGTCAGGCTCTGTCGGCAGCAGCGGGCACCATCAGCCACTCCGATGTCAGGCTCTGTCGGCAGCAGTAGCCACCATCAGCCACTCCGATATCAGGCTCTGTCGGCAGCAGCGGGCACCATCAGCCACTCCGATGTCAGGCTCTGTTGGCAGCAATAGCCACCATCAGCCACTCCGATGTCAGGCTCTGTCGGCAGCAGTAGCCACCATCATCACTCACTCCAATGTCAGGCTCTGTCGGCCCTCTGTCGGCAGCAGCGGGCACCATCAGCCACTCCGATGTCAGGCTCTGTCGGCAGCAGCGGTCACCATCAGCCACTCCGATGTCAGGGCTCTGCCGGCAGCAGCGGGCACCATCAGCCACTCCGATGTCAGGCTCTGTTGGCAGCAGCGGGCACCATCAGCCACTCCGATGTCAGGGCTCTGCCGGCAGCAGCGGGCACCATCAGCCACTCCGATGACAGGTTCTGCCGGCAGCAGCGGGCACCATCAGCCACTCCGATTTCAGGCTCTGTCGGCAGCAGCGGGCACCATCAGCCACTCCGATGTCAGGCTCTGTTGGCAGCAATAGCCACCATCAGCCACTCCGATGTCAGGCTCTGTCGGCAGCAGTAGCCACCATCATCACTCACTCCAATGTCAGGCTCTGTCGGCCCTCTGTCGGCAGCAGCGGGCACCATCAGCCACTCCGATGTCAGGCTCTGTCGGCAGCAGCGGTCACCATCAGCCACTCCGATGTCAGGGCTCTGCCGGCAGCAGCGGGCACCATCAGCCACTCCGATGTCAGGCTCTGTTGGCAGCAGCGGGCACCATCAGCCACTCCGATGTCAGGGCTCTGCCGGCAGCAGCGGGCACCATCAGCCACTCCGATGACAGGTTCTGCCGGCAGCAGCGGGCACCATCAGCCACTCCGATTTCAGGCTCTGTCGGCAGCAGCGGGCACCATCAGCCACTCCGATGTCAGGCTCTGTTGGCAGCAATAGCCACCATCAGCCACTCCGATGTCAGGCTCTGTCTGCAGCAGTAGCCACCATCATCACTCACTCCAATGTCAGGCTCTGTCGGCCCTCTGTCGGCAGCAGCGGGCACCATCAGCCACTCCGATGTCAGGCTCTGTCGGCAGCAGCGGGCACCATCAGCCACTCCGATGTCAGGCTCTGTCGGCAGCAGTAGCCACCATCATCACTCACTCCGATGTCAGGCTCTGTCGGCAGCAGCGGTCACCATCAGTCACTCCAATGTCAGGCTCTGCCGGCAGCAGCGGGCACCATAAGCCACTCCGATGTCAGGCTCTGCCGGCAGCAGCGGGCACCATCAGCCACTCCGATGTCAGGCTCTGTTGGCAGCAGCGGGCACCATCAGCCACTCCGATGTCAGGCTCTGTCGGCAGCAGCGGGCACCATCAGCCACTCCGATGTCAGGCTCTGTTGGCAGCAATAGCCACCATCAGCCACTCCGATGTCAGGCTCTGTTGGCAGCAATAGCCACCATCAGCCACTCCGATGTCAGGCTCTGTCGGCAGCAGCGGGCACCATCAGCCACTCCGATGTCAGGCTCTGTTGGTAGCAATAGCCACCATCAGCCACTCCGATGTTAGGCTCTGTCGGCAGCAGCGGGCACCATCAGCCACTCCGATGTCAGGCTCTGTTGGCAGCAGCGGGCACCATCAGCCACTCCGATGTCAGGGCTCTGTCGGCAGCAGCGGGCACCATCAGCCACTCCGATGTCAGGCTCTGTCGGCAGCAGTAGCCACCATCATCACTCACTCCGATGTCAGGCTCTGTCGGCAGCAGCGGTCACCATCAGTCACTCCAATGTCAGGCTCTGCCGGCAGCAGCGGGCACCATAAGCCACTCCGATGTCAGGCTCTGCCGGCAGCAGCGGGCACCATCAGCCACTCCGATGTCAGGCTCTGTTGGCAGCAGCGGGCACCATCAGCCACTCCGATGTCAGGCTCTGTCGGCAGCAGCGGGCACCATCAGCCACTCCGATGTCAGGCTCTGTTGGCAGCAATAGCCACCATCAGCCACTCCGATGTCAGGCTCTGTTGGCAGCAATAGCCACCATCAGCCACTCCGATGTCAGGCTCTGTCGGCAGCAGCGGGCACCATCAGCCACTCCGATGTCAGGCTCTGTCGGCAGCAGTAGCCACCATCAGCCACTCCGATATCAGGCTCTGTCGGCAGCAGCGGGCACCATCAGCCACTCCGATGTCAGGCTCTGTTGGCAGCAGCGGGCACCATCAGCCACTCCGATGTCAGGGCTCTGCCGGCAGCAGCGGGCACCATCAGCCACTCCGATGACAGGTTCTGCCGGCAGCAGCGGGCACCATCAGCCACTCCGATGTCAGGCTCTGTCGGCAGCAGCGGGCACCATCAGCCACTCCGATGTCAGGCTCTGTTGGCAGCAATAGCCACCATCAGCCACTCCGATGTCAGGCTCTGTCGGCAGCATTAGCCACCATCATCACTCACTCCAATGTCAGGCTCTGTCGGCCCTCTGTCGGCAGCAGCGGGCACCATCAGCCACTCCGATGTCAGGCTCTGTCGGCAGCAGCGGTCACCATCAGCCACTCCGATGTCAGGGCTCTGCCGGCAGCAGCGGGCACCATCAGCCACTCCGATGTGAGGCTCTGTCGGCAGCAGTAGCCACCATCATCACTCACTCCGAATTCAGGCTCTGTCGGCCCTCTGTCGGCAGCAGCGGGCACCATCAGCCACTCCGATGTCAGGCTCTGTCGGCAGCAGTAGCCACCATCATCACTCACTCCGATGTCAGGCTCTGTCGGCCCTCTGTCGGCAGCAGCGGTCACCATCAGCCACTCCGATGTCAGGCTCTGTCGGCAGCAGCGGGCACCATCAGCCACTCCGATGTCAGGCTCTGTTGGCAGCAATAGCCACCATCAGCCACTCCGATGTCAGGCTCTGTCGGCAGCAGTAGCCACCATCATCACTCACTCCAATGTCAGGCTCTGTCGGCCCTCTGTCGGCAGCAGCGGGCACCATCAGCCACTCCGATGTCAGGCTCTGTCGGCAGCAGCGGTCACCATCAGCCACTCCGATGTCAGGGCTCTGCCGGCAGCAGCGGGCACCATCAGCCACTCCGATGTGAGGCTCTGTCGGCAGCAGTAGCCACCATCATCACTCACTCCGAATTCAGGCTCTGTCGGCCCTCTGTCGGCAGCAGCGGGCACCATCAGCCACTCCGATGTCAGGCTCTGTCGGCAGCAGTAGCCACCATCATCACTCACTCCGATGTCAGGCTCTGTCGGCCCTCTGTCGGCAGCAGCGGTCACCATCAGCCACTCCGATGTCAGGCTCTGCCGGCAGCAGGGGGCACCATCAGCCACTCCGATGTCAGGCTCTGCCGGCAGCAGCAGGCACCATCAGCCACTCCGATGTCGCCACTCCGATGTCAGGCTCTGCTGGCAGCAGCGGGCACCATCAGCCACTCCGATGACAGGTTCTGCCGGCAGCAGCGGGCACCATCAGCCACTCCGATTTCAGGCTCTGTCGGCAGCAGCGGGCACCATCAGCCACTCCGATGTCAGGCTCTGTTGGCAGCAATAGCCACCATCAGCCACTCCGATGTCAGGCTCTGTCGGCAGCAGTAGCCACCATCATCACTCACTCCAATGTCAGGCTCTGTCGGCCCTCTGTCGGCAGCAGCGGGCACCATCAGCCACTCCGATGTCAGGCTCTGTCGGCAGCAGCGGGCACCATCAGCCACTCCGATGTCAGGCTCTGTCGGCAGCAGTAGCCACCATCATCACTCACTCCGATGTCAGGCTCTGTCGGCAGCAGCGGTCACCATCAGTCACTCCAATGTCAGGCTCTGCCGGCAGCAGCGGGCACCATAAGCCACTCCGATGTCAGGCTCTGCCGGCAGCAGCGGGCACCATCAGCCACTCCGATGTCAGGCTCTGTTGGCAGCAGCGGGCACCATCAGCCACTCCGATGTCAGGCTCTGTCGGCAGCAGCGGGCACCATCAGCCACTCCGATGTCAGGCTCTGTTGGCAGCAATAGCCACCATCAGCCACTCCGATGTCAGGCTCTGTTGGCAGCAATAGCCACCATCAGCCACTCCGATGTCAGGCTCTGTCGGCAGCAGCGGGCACCATCAGCCACTCCGATGTCAGGCTCTGTTGGTAGCAATAGCCACCATCAGCCACTCCGATGTTAGGCTCTGTCGGCAGCAGCGGGCACCATCAGCCACTCCGATGTCAGGCTCTGTTGGCAGCAGCGGGCACCATCAGCCACTCCGATGTCAGGGCTCTGTCGGCAGCAGCGGGCACCATCAGCCACTCCGATGTCAGGCTCTGTCGGCAGCAGTAGCCACCATCATCACTCACTCCGATGTCAGGCTCTGTCGGCCCTCTGTCGGCAGCAGCGGTCACCATCAGTCACTCCAATGTCAGGCTCTGCCGGCAGCAGCGGGCACCATAAGCCACTCCGATGTCAGGCTCTGCCGGCAGCAGCGGGCACCATCAGCCACTCCGATGTCAGGCTCTGTTGGCAGCAGCGGGCACCATCAGCCACTCCGATGTCAGGCTCTGTCGGCAGCAGCGGGCACCATCAGCCACTCCGATGTCAGGCTCTGTTGGCAGCAATAGCCACCATCAGCCACTCCGATGTCAGGCTCTGTTGGCAGCAATAGCCACCATCAGCCACTCCGATGTCAGGCTCTGTCGGCAGCAGCGGGCACCATCAGCCACTCCGATGTCAGGCTCTGTCGGCAGCAGTAGCCACCATCAGCCACTCCGATATCAGGCTCTGTCGGCAGCAGCGGGCACCATCAGCCACTCCGATGTCAGGCTCTGTTGGCAGCAGCGGGCACCATCAGCCACTCCGATGTCAGGGCTCTGCCGGCAGCAGCGGGCACCATCAGCCACTCCGATGACAGGTTCTGCCGGCAGCAGCGGGCACCATCAGCCACTCCGATGTCAGGCTCTGTCGGCAGCAGCGGGCACCATCAGCCACTCCGATGTCAGGCTCTGTTGGCAGCAATAGCCACCATCAGCCACTCCGATGTCAGGCTCTGTCGGCAGCATTAGCCACCATCATCACTCACTCCAATGTCAGGCTCTGTCGGCCCTCTGTCGGCAGCAGCGGGCACCATCAGCCACTCCGATGTCAGGCTCTGTCGGCAGCAGCGGTCACCATCAGCCACTCCGATGTCAGGGCTCTGCCGGCAGCAGCGGGCACCATCAGCCACTCCGATGTGAGGCTCTGTCGGCAGCAGTAGCCACCATCATCACTCACTCCGAATTCAGGCTCTGTCGGCCCTCTGTCGGCAGCAGCGGGCACCATCAGCCACTCCGATGTCAGGCTCTGTCGGCAGCAGTAGCCACCATCATCACTCACTCCGATGTCAGGCTCTGTCGGCCCTCTGTCGGCAGCAGCGGTCACCATCAGCCACTCCGATGTCAGGCTCTGTCGGCAGCAGCGGGCACCATCAGCCACTCCGATGTCAGGCTCTGTTGGCAGCAATAGCCACCATCAGCCACTCCGATGTCAGGCTCTGTCGGCAGCAGTAGCCACCATCATCACTCACTCCAATGTCAGGCTCTGTCGGCCCTCTGTCGGCAGCAGCGGGCACCATCAGCCACTCCGATGTCAGGCTCTGTCGGCAGCAGCGGTCACCATCAGCCACTCCGATGTCAGGGCTCTGCCGGCAGCAGCGGGCACCATCAGCCACTCCGATGTGAGGCTCTGTCGGCAGCAGTAGCCACCATCATCACTCACTCCGAATTCAGGCTCTGTCGGCCCTCTGTCGGCAGCAGCGGGCACCATCAGCCACTCCGATGTCAGGCTCTGTCGGCAGCAGTAGCCACCATCATCACTCACTCCGATGTCAGGCTCTGTCGGCCCTCTGTCGGCAGCAGCGGTCACCATCAGCCACTCCGATGTCAGGCTCTGCCGGCAGCAGGGGGCACCATCAGCCACTCCGATGTCAGGCTCTGCCGGCAGCAGCAGGCACCATCAGCCACTCCGATGTCGCCACTCCGATGTCAGGCTCTGCTGGCAGCAGCGGGCACCATCAGCCACTCCGATGTCAGGCTCTGTTGGCAGCAGCGGGCACCATCAGCCACTCCGATGTCAGGGCTCTGCCGGCAGCAGCGGGCACCATCAGCCACTCCGATGTCAGGCGCTGTTGGCAGCAGCGGGCACCATCAGCCACTATGATGTCAGACTCTGTCGGCAGCAGTAGCCACCATTAGCCACTCCGATGTCAGGCTCTGTCGGCAGCAGTAGCCACCATCAGCCACTCCGATGTCAGGCTCTGCCGGCAGCAGTAGCCACATCAGCCACTCCGATGTCAGGCTCTGTCGAGAGCAGTAGCCACATCAGCCACTCCGATGTCAGGCTCTGTAGGCAGCAGCGGGCACCATCAGCCACTCCGATGTCAGGCTCTGTCGGCAGAAGCGGGCACCATCAGCCACTCCGATGTCAGGCTCTGTCGGCAGCAGCGGGCACCATCAGCCACTCCGATGTCAGGCTCTGTCGGCAGCAGCGGGCACCATCAGCCACTCCGATGTCAGGCTCTGCCGGCAGAAGCGGGCACCATCAGCCACTCCGATGTCAGGCTCTGCCGGCAGCAGCGGGCACCATCAGCCACTCCGATGTCAGGCTCTGTTGGCAGCAGCGGGCACCATCAGCCACTCCGATGTCAGGGCTCTGCCGGCAGCAGCGGGCACCATCAGCCACTCCGATGTCAGGGCACTGCCGGCAGCAGCGGGCACCATCAGCCACTCCGATGTCAGGGCTCTGTCGGCAGCAGCGGGCACCATCAGCCACTCCGATGTCAGGCTCTGTCGGCAGCAGCTGGCACCATCAGCCACTTCGATGTCAGGCTCTGTTGGCAGCAGTAGCCACCATCAGCCACTCCGATGTCAGGCTCTGTCGGCAGCAGCGGGCACCATCAGCCAATCCGATGTCAGGCTCTGTCGGCAGCAGCTGGCACCATCAGCCACTTCGATGTCAGGCTTGGTTGGCAGCAGTAGCCACCATCAGCCACTCCGATGTCAGGCTCTGTCGGCAGCAGTAGCCACCATCAGCCACTCCGATGTCAGGCTCTGTCGGCAGCAGCGGGCACCATCAGCCAATCCGATGTCAGGCTCTGTCGGCAGCAGCTGGCACCATCAGCCACTTCGATGTCAGGCTTGGTTGGCAGCAGTAGCCACCATCAGCCACTCCGATGTCAGGCTCTGTCGGCAGCAGTAGTCACCATCAGCCACTCCGATGTCAGGCTCTGTCGGCAGCAGTAGCCACCATCAGCCACTCCGATGTCAGGGCTCTGTCGGCAGCAGTAGCCACCATCATCACTCACTCCGATGTCAGGCTCTGTCGGCCCTCTGTTGGCAGCAGCGGGCACCATTAGCCACTCCGATGTCAGGCTCTGTTGGCAGCAATAGCCACCATCAGCCACTCCGATGTCAGGCTCTGTCGGCAGCAGTAGCCACCATCAGCCACTCCGATGTCAGGCTCTGTCGGCAGCAGTAGCCACCATCAGCCACTCCGATGTCAGGCTCTGTTGGCAGCAATAGCCACCATCAGCCACTCCGATGTCAGGCTCTGTCGGCAGCAGTAGCCACCATCAGCCACTCCGATGTCAGGCTCTGTCGGCAGCAGTAGCCACCATCAGCCACTCCGATGTCAGGCCCTGTCGGCAGCAGTAGCCACCATCAGCCACTCCGATGTCAAGGCTCTGATAGCAGCAGTAGCCACCATCAGCCCCTCCGATGTCAGGCTCTGCCGGCAGCAGCGGGCACCATCAGCCACTCCGATGTCAGGGCTCTGCCGGCAGCAGCGGGCACCATCAGCCACTCCGATGTCAGGCTCTGTCGGCAGCAGCGGGAAAAATCAGCCACTCCGATGTCAGGGCTCTGCCGGCAGCAGCGGGCACCATCAGCCACTCCGATGTCAGGCTCTGTTGGCAGCAATAGCCACCATCAGCCACTCCGATGTCAGGGCACTGCCGGCAGCAGCAGGCACCATCAGCCACTCCGATGTCAGGGCTCTGTCGGCAGCAGCGGGCACCATCAGCCACTCCGATGTCAGGCTCTGTCGGCAGCAGCTGGCACCATCAGCCACTTCGATGTCAGGCTCTGTTGGCAGTAGTAGCCACCATCAGCCACTCCGATGTCAGGCTCTGTCGGCAGCAGCGGGCACCATCAGCCACTCCGATGTCAGGCTCTGTCGGCAGCAGCTGGCACCATCAGCCACTTCGATGTCAGGCTCTGTTGGCAGCAGTAGCCACCATCAGCCACTCCGATGTCAGGCTCTGTCAGCAGCAGCGGGCACCATCAGCCACTCCGATGTCAGGCTCTGTCGGCAGCAGCGGGCAAAATCAGCCACTCCGATGTCAGGCTCTGCCGGCAGCAGCGGGCACCATCAGACACTCCGATGTCAGGCTCTGTCGGCAGCAGTAGCCACCATCATCACTCACTCCAATGTCAGGCTCTGTCGGCCCTTTGTCGGCAGCAGCGGGCACCATCAGCCACTCCGATGTCAGGCTCTGTTGGCAGCAGCGGGCACCATCAGCCACTCCGATGTCAGGCTCTGTTGGCCCTCTGCCGGCAGCAGCGGGCACCATCAGCCACTCCGATGTCAGGCTCTGTTGGCAGCAGCGGGCACCATCAGCCACTCCGATGTCAGGCTCTGTCGGCAGCAGCGGGCACCATCAGCCTCTTCGATGTCAGGCTCTGTTGGCAGCAGTAGCCACCATCAGCCACTCCGATGTCAGGCTCTGTCAGCAGCAGCGGGCACCATCAGCCACTCCGATGTCAGGCTCTGTCGGCAGCAGCGGGCAACATCAGCCACTCCGATGTCAGGCTCTGTTGGCCCTCTGCCGGCAGCAGTGGGCACCATCAGCCACTCCGATGTCAGGCTCTGTCGGCAGCAGTAGCCACCATCAGCCACTCCGATGTCAGGCTCTGTCGGCAGCTGTAGCCACCATCAGCCACTCCGATGACAGGGCTCTGTCGGCAGCAGTAGCCACCATCATCACTCACTCCGATGTCAGGCTCTGTCGGCCCTCTGTTGGCAGCAGCGGGCACCATTAGCCACTCCGATGTCAGGCTCTGTTGGCAGCAATAGCCACCATCAGCCACTCCGATGTCAGGCTCTGTCGGCAGCAGTAGCCACCATCAGCCACTCCGATGTCAGGCTCTGTCGGCAGCAGTAGCCACCATCAGCCACTCCGATGTCAGGCTCTGTTGGCAGCAATAGCCACCATCAGCCACTCCGATGTCAGGCTCTGTCGGCAGCAGTAGCCACCATCAGCCACTCCGATGTCAGGCTCTGTCGGCAGCAGTAGCCACCATCAGCCACTCCGATGTCAGGCCCTGTCGGCAGCAGTAGCCACCATCAGCCACTCCGATGTCAAGGCTCTGATAGCAGCAGTAGCCACCATCAGCCCCTCCGATGTCAGGCTCTGAGGGCAGCAGCGGGCACCATCAGCCACTCCGATGTCAGGCTCTGTCGGCAGCAGCGGGCAAAATCAGCCACTCCGATGTCAGGCTCTGCCGGCAGCAGTGGGCACCATCAGCCACTCCGATGTCAGATTCTGTCGTCAGCAGCGGGCACCATCAGCCACTCCGATGTCAGACTCTGTTGGCAGCAGTAGCCACCATCAGCCACTCCGATGTCAGGCTCTGTCGGCAGCAGCGGGCACCATCAGCCAATCCGATGTCAGGGCTCTGTCGGCAGCAGTAGCCACCATCATCACTCACTCCGATGTCAGGCTCTGTCGGCCCTCTGTTGGCAGCAGCGGGCACCATTAGCCACTCCGATGTCAGGCTCTGTTGGCAGCAATAGCCACCATCAGCCACTCCGATGTCAGGCTCTGTCGGCAGCAGTAGCCACCATCAGCCACTCCGATGTCAGGCTCTGTCGGCAGCAGTAGCCACCATCAGCCACTCCGATGTCAGGCTCTGTTGGCAGCAATAGCCACCATCAGCCACTCCGATGTCAGGCTCTGTCGGCAGCAGTAGCCACCATCAGCCACTCCGATGTCAGGCTCTGTCGGCAGCAGTAGCCACCATCAGCCACTCCGATGTCAGGCCCTGTCGGCAGCAGTAGCCACCATCAGCCACTCCGATGTCAAGGCTCTGATAGCAGCAGTAGCCACCATCAGCCCCTCCGATGTCAGGCTCTGCCGGCAGCAGCGGGCACCATCAGCCACTCCGATGTCAGGGCTCTGCCGGCAGCAGCGGGCACCATCAGCCACTCCGATGTCAGGCTCTGTCGGCAGCAGCGGGCAAAATCAGCCACTCCGATGTCAGGCTCTGCCGGCAGCAGTGGGCACCATCAGCCACTCCAATGTCAGATTCTGTCGTCAGCAGCGGGCACCATCAGCCACTCCGATGTCAGACTCTGTCGGCAGCAGTGGCCACCATCAATCACTCCGATGTCAGGCTCTGTCGGCATCAGCGGGCACCATCAGCCACTCCGATGTCAGGGCTCTGCCGGCAGCAGCGGGCACCATCAGCCACTCCGATGTCAGGCTCTGTTGGCAGCAATAGCCACCATCAGCCACTCCGATGTCAGGGCACTGCCGGCAGCAGCGGGCACCATCAGCCACTCCGATGTCAGGGCTCTGTCGGCAGCAGCGGGCACCATCAGCCACTCCGATGTCAGGCTCTGTCGGCAGCAGCTGGCACCATCAGCCACTTCGATGTCAGGCTCTGTTGGCAGTAGTAGCCACCATCAGCCACTCCGATGTCAGGCTCTGTCGGCAGCAGCGGGCACCATCAGCCACTCCGATGTCAGGCTCTGTCGGCAGCAGCTGGCACCATCAGCCACTTCGATGTCAGGCTCTGTTGGCAGCAGTAGCCACCATCAGCCACTCCGATGTCAGGCTCTGTCAGCAGCAGCGGGCACCATCAGCCACTCCGATGTCAGGCTCTGTCGGCAGCAGCGGGCAAAATCAGCCACTCCAATGTCAGGCTCTGCCGGCAGCAGCGGGCACCATCAGACACTCCGATGTCAGGCTCTGTCGGCAGCAGTAGCCACCATCATCACTCACTCCAATGTCAGGCTGTGTCGGCCCTTTGTCGGCAGCAGCGGGCACCATCAGCCACTCCGATGTCAGGCTCTGTTGGCAGCAGCGGGCACCATCAGCCACTCCGATGTCAGGCTCTGTTGGCCCTCTGCCGGCAGCAGCGGGCACCATCAGCCACTCCGATGTCAGGCTCTGTTGGCAGCAGCGGGCACCATCAGCCACTCCGATGTCAGGCTCTGTCGGCAGCAGCGGGCACCATCAGCCTCTTCGATGTCAGGCTCTGTTGGCAGCAGTAGCCACCATCAGCCACTCCGATGTCAGGCTCTGTCAGCAGCAGCGGGCACCATCAGCCACTCCGATGTCAGGCTCTGTCGGCAGCAGCGGGCAAAATCAGCCACTCCGATGTCAGGCTCTGTTGACCCTCTGCCGGCAGCAGTGGGCACCATCAGCCACTCCGATGTCAGGTTCTGTCGGCAGCAGCGGGCACCATCAGCCACTCCGATGTCAGGCTCTGTCGGCAGCAGTAGCCACCATCAGCCACTCCGATGTCAGGCTCTGTCGGCAGCTGTAGCCACCATCAGCCACTCCGATGACAGGGCTCTGTCGGCAGCAGTAGCCACCATCATCACTCACTCCGATGTCAGGCTCTGTCGGCCCTCTGTTGGCAGCAGCGGGCACCATTAGCCACTCCGATGTCAGGCTCTGTTGGCAGCAATAGCCACCATCAGCCACTCCGATGTCAAGGCTCTGATAGCAGCAGTAGCCACCATCAGCCCCTCCGATGTCAGGCTCTGAGGGCAGCAGCGGGCACCATCAGCCACTCCGATATCAGGCTCTGTCGGCAGCAGCGGGCAAAATCAGCCACTCCGATGTCAGGCTCTGCCGGCAGCAGTGGGCACCATCAGCCACTCCGATGTCAGATTCTGTCGTCAGCAGCGGGCACCATCAGCCACTCCGATGTCAGACTCTGTCGGCAGCAGTGGCCACCATCAATCACTCCGATGTCAGGCTCTGTCGGCATCAGCGGGCACCATCAGCCACTCCGATGTCAGGGCTCTGCCGGCAGCAGCGGGCACCATCAGCCACTCCGATGTCAGGCTCTGTTGGCAGCAATAGCCACCATCAGCCACTCCGATGTCAGGGCACTGCCGGCAGCAGCTGGCACCATCAGCCACTCCGATGTCAGGGCTCTGTCGGCAGCAGCGGGCACCATCAGCCACTCCGATGTCAGGCTCTGTCGGCAGCAGCTGGCACCATCAGCCACTTCGATGTCAGGCTCTGTTGGCAGTAGTAGCCACCATCAGCCACTCCGATGTCAGGCTCTGTCGGCAGCAGCGGGCACCATCAGCCACTCCGATGTCAGGCTCTGTCGGCAGAAGCTGGCACCATCAGCCACTTCGATGTCAGGCTCTGTTGGCAGCAGTAGCCACCATCAGCCACTCCGATGTCAGGCTCTGTCAGCAGCAGCGGGCACCATCAGCCACTCCGATGTCAGGCTCTGTCGGCAGCAGCGGGCAAAATCATTCACTCCGATGTCAGGCTCTGCCGGC